>JAOXJP010000003.1:16319817-16349637 GCA_025762735.1 Platanus orientalis | reverse complement strand
GAAGAAGAATCTTCATGAACTGTTAAGGCATTCCTCACATTCACCAATGTTCAAGAAGTTGAAAATGCTTCAAGATGCGAAGAAATAGAAGAAAGTGATGATGAAGACCTTCAAGAAGTCTATGACCAACTTTACTCCAAAAGTTTAGAAATCCTTCAAAATAATTCTAAATTAAAGAAAGGGGTAAAAGAATTAAAAAAAAAAGTTGAATGATGGTGAATCATCTAAAATAAATTATTTACTTGAGGAAGAAAATGAAATTTAAAAGAAAAAACAAACTCTTTAGAAAATGAACTAAATGAAATTAATCATATTTTTGCTAAAGAGATTGAAGAGAAAAGAATAATTGTTGATTTAAATGAAAAACTCCAACAACAAATAATTGAGCTAGAAAGTAAAATAATGTTTTTAGAGGAGAAAAATAGAAAATCTTTAAAAATTATTGTCAAAGGAAAAAAAATTGAAAAAATGCTAAACATGAAAAAATTTGAAGGAGATATGACTAGAATTAGTTACGGAACCGATATTCCAAAACCAAATAAGGTTTCACATAAAAGAGTTGGACCTAAACATACTCCTCATAAAGGAAAAAAACCAAATTCAAATGGGTAATTATAAAGTGGTCCAAAGAAATTCAAAAGGAAATGCCTTTAACTCAAAATCACATGTAAAATGTTGTTATTGTGAAATGCTATGACATTTAAAATTTGAATGTCAAAATAAAAAGTTTGATTGGCTTAAATCCCAAACGCCAAAACAAAAGGAAATTAAGAGACAAATTAATTAAGTTAAAAGAAATAACTCAATCACTTTAAAACAAATTTGGGTAAAGGTTAGTGATTTTAGAAGCCTAAACTATGATCTTTGAATTATTTTGCTTCTTTGATTAAGTGTTATAAATTGATACATTTTTTTGCATTGCTATTTTCTCCATTTTGAATATTTGCATATATTAAGGAGAAGAGAAATTGCATGAAAGAAAGAAATATTAGAAATGGAAAACAACTTGATCAAATAGTAAAAAATAATAATAATATCTCAATTGATATATCAACTCAGGGGAGTCTTGGATGAATTATGCCATATGTATTTTTGGACTTGATAGTGAAATTCTGTAAAAAACTTCAATTGTTATTTTTAGTTAAATTATTTTTGGATTTTGGAGAATGCTTAGTAGTTAAATATTTGTTTGTTGAAATTATGCATAAAGTTATATTTTTTTTAATTAATGTGCATTTTAGATATATTAGTTTTGATGTGTTAGGGAAAGTCATCACATCTTGAGGGATGACCCATCCTTTGTCAACTCATGCCAAAGAGAGTAATTAACAAAAAAGGGGGAATCATGGGATATATACATGTACTAGGATTAATTTTGTAAATTTTATTGTTTTGACATAGGATTAACAAAGGGAGAGATTGTTAGGTATTTTTGTATTGTCAGTATCTATTTCAAAACAAAGTATATACATGTAGTATAGTGGTCATAAAATAGGATTTTATGTATATTTTGTATGTTCATCTAAGTTCAAGTATAAAGTCTAGGAAAACACCAAAAAGATGGATTCTAAATCCGGAATGACCATAAGCCAAAGAGACTCAAGCATGTATTAAAGAAACTCAAGTCTCGAGAGAAAGCTACCTCTAGAAAGCCAACTCTCGGAATCAAAGACAAATTTACAAAAAATGGTAAATTGGGGTATAGGAGATGAACCTTAAGTTTAAACACTTAAAATGAAGTGTTAAGAAAAGACCCAGATCCAATGAACAATGCCCACATCATGGACCAAGAAAAAGATAAGAAAAAAAAAAAAAAAAAACACAAAAAGCTTAAACTAGGGCACTAGGACTGGTCCTGGATGTTTTGGGACCGGTCCTGAAGTTTGGACAGGTCCGAAAGATTGCTTAGACAAGTCAATAAATCATTTTCAAAAAATTACAAAAAAAAAAACAAGCAGCACTCGTCCAAACTATTTCATTTAAATAGGCTAAAAGAAACCGATTGGAAAGGAGACGTAGGCTAAGGTGCCAAACCACTATAAATCTTGGTGTTTTGGATTATTTGTATTTTATATTTCCTTATGTTTATGGTTATTTCATTTATGTATCAAAAGCTAACACAATAAGTAACTATCTAAAGTTAACAGAAAAAGATTAATTAATCAACCTTAGAGAACTTATCAACTCTGCTCCTCTTTCCTATAAGTAACACTATACATGACGGAACCTAATGGTCTATGATAAATTCATAATGTGATTGATTTTCTTATTAAATATTTATGTTGCATTTTACGTTAATATTAAATAAATAAATAAATAGATTAAATTGTTAAAAGTTTTTTTAGAAAAATCTGGTTTAAGAAACGGTGAAGACATGTGGCACAAAAAAGGTGACAAAACGGCACTGATCAAAAATATTTTTAAAATCCTAAACTACCCCCACCTTTTTCCTTCCCATCTCTCCGGTTTCTCTGTGAATGGATAAAAAATGCTCACTTTAACGAATGCAAACCACTGCTCTTTGTCAGGCGGCAGGCACATCAGTGCCAAAAAGTGAATATACACCCGCCAAAAAAGTGAAAATCACTTTTCAACGCTGATGTGTCCGACCCTGACAAAGTGCAGTGATGAGCGTTTGTTAAGGGAAGCGCTCATAAACCGATCCCGTTTCTCTTCACTTTCTTTTTCTAAAAAATAACACTATCTACTGTTGCTTCCCATCGATTCACATCGTGTCTTCTCACTTCTGTCACAGGAAGAAACCATCACCTGCAATTATTCAGTGGGACAGAGGTTGCAACCGAACCCCCTGGGAACACATTGAAACCCTGAACTGGCGATCATGGCTCGGGCACATCGGACAGAAAATTTAGAACCGGTCTGGTTTGTTCCAGTCAAATCCCACCTTTCAAGTTTCAACCAAGCGGCTAACGCCCCACACCCCACAACAACACTTTCATCGGTCGAGCTTTGCAGAAAGAGGAACCGAGAGGCAAAAGACCCAAAATAAAGAAACCAAATAAAACCCCCCACCACACCAACAACCACTAAGCACCAGTTTAACTTCAACTCTAAGAAAACAACATCACTTCTTGTCGGCAGACACTCAGAGCCTAAGCAGAGAGAGAGAGAGAGAGAGAGAGAGAGAGAGAGAGAGAGAGAGAGAGAGAGTCTTAGAAAAAAACTAGAAGAATCCAAGTGAAGAAGGAGAAGAGGAAGAAGAGGAGGAGGAAGAAGAAGTTTCGAGTTTCTGTTAGGATGGTTTGGATCCCATGTCGATCCAAGAACGTTCATCCCCAAAACCGCCCAAACCCCATCACATAGCACATGCACCTCTCCCTCCAGATCGCTTATCTCAACCCAAACACCTTGATTTCTCCATATGGGTCTCTAAAAATTTATACAAAATAGTCGCAACTACCCTTCTTGTCGCCGCCCTCTTCTTCCTCCGCAACGTGGGCGACACCGCCGCTCTTCTCTGTAACAAAACCATAGCCAGAGAGCTAGATAAGATCGCCTACACTGAAATCAATTGGAATTCGATCAGACCCATTACCGATATCTCTTCCTTCCCCTTACTCCTCTTTCCACTCCACTCGATGAATCATCGTCTCCGTTTCCACTTATCCCACCGATTCACTTTGCAATCTTGTCAAGATCAAGGGCTGGCAGGTCCTCACCATTGGTAATTCGAACGGGCCTTGAAAATTTAGAACAAGCAGATGCTGGTGAGTGTTTATTCCAGTGCCAGTGGCGGAGGTGCAAAATTGGTGCAACATGATTGTGGAACGGGTGCGGTAAATGGCATAACTTGGGGAAGAAGATAGTGACGAGAGATGTGATAGGGGGGTATTTTGGGATTTAAAAAACATTATTTTTTAATACTCCTTTTGTCAACCTCTTGTGTCATGTCATCTGCGCCACCCCCTGATGGGACACTCAGGTTTTGATTCCCCCTCTGAGTGTCCCATTGGGGGGGTTGTCGCACTTGACATCAACGGATGACTGGTGTCTGTAGTGTTCAGGGTGCTTAGAAACTGACAAATGGGATGTATGGGGTTCAAAAAAGTGTTCAGGTATAAAAAAGACACTAAATTAAAAAACACATCATCTGTCAATCATTGGCACGCCTACATAGGCCTGACACAGACAGTCATTCTCCTTCAAATCTTTATAGCCTGTGAAAGTGTAGTAGACGCTCTAGATTCTGTACATGCAAAATCTGTGCATGATTTGTGTTTAAAGGCATGTGAACACTGTAAACACATGCCCCAAAAAATGTAAATTACTTTTTAATGCTGATATGAGTGTTCTCAGCCCCCTACACGAATTTTGCATAGATTCTATGCTCACATAAGCCGAGCCAGTTCAACCCATCTTCAATCCTACGAATACCAATCCTTTTCTTCATAAATTAATCAGAGAAAATGTGATTTCCTAGCAGCACAGTCAAGTAGTTAAAACAAAAGAGAAATAATAACTATGTTTATGCATTAAGGTTTAATAATGCAAATCAAGGACTACAAAGGTTGAAAAATACCCATGTGAATTCCAAAACTCAACGAAGCCAGCAGTTGCTTGCAACCACTCCAATAATCAGGTTTATAAAAACAATAAAGGCATCCAAAAAAAATAATAGAAGTTAAGGAGAGACCTCCTCTCAATCTCGCTCCAAAACTAAATTATTAAATGAAGGAATTCGCCAGAACAAATCTTCAAATGGAACTCAGTTTTTCGTAATCATCTACAGCTATGAGTAGGATGATACCATAAATTAGCCACCACCAGACCCATACTTCTTTCCAAAGACGATCAACTGCAGCTTGTCGTAACCTGCAAGCACACCAGCGCCAGCAATAGCACGAAGAATGTTTGCACCTGCACCCTTGAACAAAGACTTGGCCCCCTCATTCTTCAGAATCTGAGAGAATGCATCCAGGGAGCTCTTGTACTTGACAGCTTCACCAGAGGTCATCATCATTCTTCTGCGAACAGTATCAATTGGGTATGATGCAAGGCCGGCACCATTTGTGATAAGCCAACCCAATGCGAAACTCGCGAAGAAACTATCCTGAAATCATCCAAAGAACAAACGTAAATAAATTTGTGATGATTGGACATGAGACGGTCAAAATTCTACCACTTTTCCTTTGATTAGTGATGGGAAATCTAGAAAGAAATCACAATTAACAACAGATTAAAAGGCATAAAAAAAAAGCCACCTTGCTAGCTTAAAAAGGCAACACCTGCAGGGTGTGTTCAACAAGGCCTTGCATAAAGGCGAGCATTGTATCACCACCCTGCACATGGATGACATAAAACCTATAGAGCAAATCTTGTTTCTTCCCATCATCTCCTCATCCTTAATACTATGTCTGCTTAGTAAATACCAGATAATGCTCAGTTATACAACATACCATAATTATGCAACCATAACATTCATGACATATGTGTTAAAATCCCACAACTTTCACCCAAGAAACCTCCTTGAGTAAGAAGCAGCATACCCAAATTATCATGCTTTTCATCAAACACGTAAACAAAGAGGGACTAACCTGCATAGTTCCAGTAAGAAGCACTGGCTTCAAGGAATCATACAATCCAAAGTAGAGACCACGATAAACAATGATCCCAACACATGAGATATTGAAGCCCCGGTAGAGCCCAGCAATGCCATCTGATTTGAGAGTCTTCCTGTATACATCAATCAATCCATTGAATTGCCTCTCCCCTCCCTTCTTTGCTGCCTTTGAATCGTTTGCCAAACGGGTTCGAGCATAGTCCAAGGAATAGACAAATAAGAGTGAAGAAGCACCAGCAGCACCTCCAGATGCCAAGTTTCCTGCGAACCATTTCCAGTAACCATCTCTGTCTTTCTTGAAATTAAACATCCTCTTGAAGTAATCTTTGAATGCAAAGTTCAAGGCCTGTTGAAGAATTAGAGTGGTAGCAATTAGCACATAATACAAAAAAAAGGAGGGAACAAAAAAGATCTGACAAGACTAAACTAGAGACATAACGAACCTGTGTGGGGAAGTAACGGATAACATTAGCAGTGTTCCCTCTCCACAATGCCACAAACCCTTCATCCTTAATTGTTCGGCCAAAACAGTCTCCAATTCCCTTGTAGGGTTCAGAAAGCCGGCCAGTTTTGATCATCTCATCCTGGTTCTGGATCAGAAGCTTCACACGTTCGATGGGTGCAGCAGCTGTTTTGGATACGGCAGCAGACACTCCACCCATAAGGAAATCAGTAGCAAAGTTGGCAAAGCTTTTCTCTTTTGGTGCTTGGACAAAGACAGGTGAAGCAATTGAGGTAACCATGGTCCGATCATGGTTAACTTGGCAGGCCTGCATCAAAGGGTATTGAAATTCTGCATTGCAATAATTCCCATACGCAAAGCGCCTCTGATACATAGAAGGCCTACAGAAGGCACTATTGTGCACCTGCACATCTTGGGAAAGGCTTGATCCAAGATGGAGCTGCCCAGTAACCTTTTGAATCACAGTTGGGTGATGAGGCTGATCAGCCGTCATTTCTTGCAAACCGTAAAGCCTGAAAACAACAAAACTAGTTGTGATCAGAGAAAGCTGAATTTCAGGCTTCAAACAGCAAGCTAACATTTCTCATCAAAGTTAAAAAAGAAAACAAGGAACAGAATTTTCTCTTTTAATTAAAATAAAAAGAGTTTATGTTCAAGATATTTAGAACAATTGGCTGAATGACGAATATGAAGGAATTAATGGTTTGGACCCTATATCAACGGTCGATCCCCCATTTCACAGAGAAGAAAAAGCAAGCATCCAAAGGGGAATGGAGAGATAAATAAGTCCTTTGATATATTGCATCAAACAATGAATTGGAAAACCTGGGTTGCCAATCAACGTATACCACTATTTGTTACACTCTAGAAATAGAATGCACAGTCCAACCCATAATTCACTGCTTGAGATAAACTTTGATTGGTGATTCATGCAATGGACTCAGTTACTTTGGTCATTAACAAGTGGTCCTAGATTCCTATTAACACCAATTTTCTCTTTATAGTCACCAACTGATCTAAAAACATTAGGGCATGGAGGTTTGGCTTGAAGTGCTGTTGGAAGTTGGGATGCCTTAGGTATTCCTGTATAGCTTTTGGGTTTCCTATAATGGTTGGAATTTGTGAAAGATTTCTAGAAAGAGAAGACTTTTGTGGAGCTTGGTATTTCTGGTGGAAGGTTGGTCTATTGGTTGGAAAGAAATCAAAGGAGGACCTTTGAGAATTAGGTGGAACCGGATTACAATGTATAAAAAAGTGCCAAGAATCGTTTTTGTTTTGGGGCTGTCAAGTGTTAAGACATTGGGAATCATTCTTTTGAAGATATAGAAAGAGGTAGGGAAATGCTTTTAGAGATTCCTCTTTCTTGTAGCCCTAGTGGCAGCTGGTTGTTTTTTTCTTTTGGGGGATGTCTTATCCCCTTTTGAATCAATTTTCTTTTATCAAAAAAGAAAAAAACAACAACAACAACAACAACAAAAAACATTAGGGCAATGGAAAAATCATTTCCCAACACTTCAGTTTTTCCAATAACCTAGATTCAAACAAAAATAAAAATTAGGCAATTAGCATTTCAAAACATACTAGGAGAACTAAAACATCGAGCGATATAAAGCATAAATCAACAAGTCAACGTATATCATGTCACTATTCAACCAATACAACGTCACAATTCCTCAATGTGAACTAACACCAACATTGACAAAGAATACATCCAATATGAAATGGAAAGCAGCCAAAAAAATAGTCAATTCAACCATGAAGATGATGTAGCAAAAAGCATATAATAGCAAAACAAGGTCCAATGAAAGGGTGAAAATTAAATGTAGCCAGAATATAAAAGAAAATAAACAGACTGAAGAATTGAGACAGCTAAAAGGTGGCCATAAAGGGTTAAGTATGATTCTTTAAAGGCCATAAAGAAAATACCAACAAACAAGCAGAATATCCTCATAAACTATAAAAAGGAATCATTCCCTCATTACATGAACATCCCTGGCCCCAACCCCCTACCAAAAAGGGGGGAAAAATAATAGATATATAACCAGGACTATCACCCAAAACAATCCAACACTTTAAAAAAATAAATAGTCCACCACCACCAATTAATTGGTGTGATCTGAATCTCATCCCCATCCATCAACCTTTCCCTCTTGGTACACCACCACTAGCTACATGAACCATATCATTAACAATAGCACAAGTTTTGAAAGATGAAACACTTTCCAAGTTCTAACTGGTCTGACCTGTATGTTGAGATGAGGATCATTTTTTAAGATATAAATCAATTAATTAGAATGCCTAACTAATGAACTTGTAGGGAATGAGCATGAGACAACTGATGAAGCCATAATCCTAAATCACTAATGTATTTGAATTCCAATTTGTAGGAGCAAAACCTAATCGCCAATCAAGTTTTAAAACCTTGTGGCACGATGGAATAAACCCCAGGGCCTACAACCAGGGCAGTAGACCCTTTGCAAGACCATTAGAATGGGGTCCTTATTTCAGGGATTGACCGAATTGATTGAAACCCAAAAAAAAGTTATATTAGAAAGTTTTAATCAATGCACAGGGTCTATAATTAAGGCTTGACAAAACTTCAATCCATTCCAGGGTTTACAGTCCAGACTTTATAGCTTCAATCCATTTTATCAATTCCAATGGTAAAGAGTAAAAGAAAAGTAAGAAGAAATAACCCAATAAACCTAACTATGCAAATCACGCCCCAAAAACCTTTATGCATTAATCACAAAATTAGAATCATCCGAGCGGTATTATTTCTAATTTATGCTCCATCAATCAGGGCAAGCACTGATTGAAAAGACGGATCTACAAAACAACGCATTATAGGTGGAGGTAATGATAGGAATATAACATTCAGGATCACAAAAATCTTACTAAAAAACAAATAAAGGACCAACAGCGATGTAAGCCAAATCTATACTCCCCATTTAAAAATGGTACAAAATACAAGAAACAAAACACATATTCATGATTAAAAGGGATTATGGACCTGCTTCAAGCGCAAAACAGAGAAGTTAGCAAAATCATATCTACCAAAATTGAAGAAAAATAGTAAACAAAATTCATCCATAAAACTACAAGAGACGAGGAACAACAGATACAGACCTAGATACACGAGTAATTTTTAATAATGATTGACAAAAAAACAAAAACAAAAACAAAACAGAGGATCGAGAAATCCAACTGACCTGCTGATGGATCTGCTCAGACTCAGCTTCGACTTTCAAAAAAACATAACAACAAATACAAAAAAACGAAACCCTAGATAGAAATTGACCAAAAAAATAAGAAAAAAAATATATATACAAGACGAGCGACAGACCTAAGCCGATCTTTTAGTAAGAAATGTTAGAACAGTTCAAAATGGCAGTATCAATGGCGAAAATTCTGCAACGAAAAGACAAAAACAGTTACAAAACCCTAACATCCACACGTTCATACATGAGATCAGAAATCTCTCGGATCACACGATCGAGACCCAATTCAATACTTCCGATCCGACCATACAACGTATAAACTATAAGCAAATCTACCCAAAAAATTTACACAGAAATTTAAACAAAAAGAATAGAAAAACAGAAACAAAAATTGATTCAGCGCATACCTTTAGAGCGCGATAGATCTGTGTTCGCTCCGCCTCTTGCTTTGATGAAAGGCGAAAGGAGGAGAGAATAAGGAGGAGAGCGAGAGACGAGAGCAGGGAGAGAGCTTAGGCTTGAGACTGATTTTAAGGGCTGGATTTACGAGATATTTTATATGCAGGAAACCATCCAGTACTTCGAGAGCTATTGTTTGAAATGTGCTCTCTGGTGTGACCGTTAAAAATACCGTTGGATTTTTAAATCTTAGGTGTGTGGGTCCACCAGAAAATTTCCTAACATAAAAATAATACTAATCGGATGGCTAAGAATCATCTAAATTTTTGGCAATATGAAAGTGGGACCAATTACCGAATTGGGCCCACGCTGGAATGACTGAGTCTCTCTTGAGGATAGTTTCCAATGAAAATGGAGTCTTAACCATCTCCAGTCTCACTGGTGAGATATTACGCCAGTATCAACCCATCACCTGATAAAGGGTATTTTGGTAAATATGAATATCAATTGTTAGTGATACACGTTGTCCTTGTGCAGTCGTCATTCATCGTGTCATACGCTGATTGGTCTTTCCATTATTATTTTACGAAGAAAATCCATCGTTGACATGTGCAATTCACGGAGACACCTATGAGTCGTTATGTCAAGCTTTGATTGGTCCCTTTTGGAAAATCTCTTCAATCAAACTGGAGAGGGATTGAAACTCTGCATCGTCCAAGAATCTTGGTCTTTGCTGGCGACTGGGCGGCTGAGAAAAGCACTTTAAATTGGTGGTCAACATACAACGGTGGAAAGGGTATGCTTACTTTTTTTTTTGTTCAACGGCACGTTTGTGAATTTAAGTTCTAATTCTAGCACCTACCTCATTTAAGTATCTGTTTGGTTGCAAGTCAAATAAAGGAAACTGATTATGATTGCTTCCAATCCCTTAAAAAAAGTGTAAATAAACGAAAAAGATTACATAAGCATGCATGACAAAAACAAAGGTTTTATTTAAATTATTACTTTTAATGATACGTGTAAAGTAAAAGATATTTCCATGGTGTAGTGGTAAGGATATTGGAATTTGAATTGAGTAATTTGAGTTCAGCCCTTGGAGGAACTTGTAATTTTTGTCCATTTTTCAAAAACCCAGGTTTAAAAGATGGTCAGACCGATTGGGTTGGACGGTTCAATGAAAAACTTGTTGGGTTTTTCAACGGATTTATTTGGGTCATTTGTAAAATCGATCAAATTAGCAACCGGACCAATTGAAGTGTCGGGTCACCAGGTTACCGATCCAATTGGCCGGTTCGATCTGGGTTTAATAACTATGCTCCCCTCCCTTCTTGCCCCTAATTTTGTGAATGGATAAAAAATGCTCATTTTAACGAATGCTAACCACTGCTCTTTGTCAGGTGGTGGGCACATCAGCGCTGAAAAGTGAATATACGCCTCCCAAAAAAGTGGAAATCACTTTTCAACGCTGATGTAATCGGCCCTGACAAAAAGCAGTGATGAGCTTTTGTTAAGGGAAGCGCTCATAAACCATTCCCCTAATTTTTTTTGTTATAATTCTAGTTTTATTGTAAGTTCATTTTAGTCAAATGATGTAATGGTCTTATTGTGGCCCCACTCTGCTTTGATGACTCCATATGAAAGACGACCAGCTTTTCAATTTTTTCAGTTGTGCGATAATCAACTTTCAAATCAAACTTTTGCCAACTTCCACGAGTTAGTAGGCAAAAACAACATTTGATTATAACACCCGTCATTTTGACATTTTTCAAGAAACCAGAAGCAAAAAAAAATCGGTTATTCAGCCTCCTGGAGATGCACCCAAGTGTTTTTTTTCCGAAAAATCAAAATTTTTACTTCCAAAGGAAGTTGTTTCGTCAATGAACACACTACACAAAGATTTAAAAAGCGGCTTAAATCATACATGCTAACCAAGCATTATTTTTTCTCTTGAAATGTCTACTGCTGAGTTCTTCAAAAGTTACTTCTCTTATAAGTTCCTTCTAGCAAATATTATCCAAACAAGGTCTCAATGCCATACCTTCCAAAATCAGCTAAAGTACCCTCCAATTTTTTACCCTTACTACATTTTCCTTTCTTATATTTATATTCATATGTTCAAGATTTATTAAAACACACCTTTTTCACAATACACCTACGAAGTTTGAAAAATTGCTTGATGTCCTTACCGCCTAATGCTAACCTGCTAACAACCACGATTGCCTGCTACCAAATAAAACAGGAAAAATAATTACCAGTGTAGTAATGAAAACCAAAATTTAAGCCAGTGAATGATTTTTTTGGATAATTTTGGAATTATATAAATTAACGGACTAAAGATGTCCATAGAATTAACATCAACTAATACTACACCTCCAACTAGGAGGGGAAATTCACAACCCAAGTTTCATTAGACCCAACAAACAAAGACATGACTAACGCTATTATAATATATTTTGATATGTTGACATATAAAATTATCAACAGACCTTATAATAGTTTTACAATCCATCAAAATACAAAAACAATCCCAAAGAAAGATGACATTATGATCCTTAAGAAAGGAAATAACTGCAAGAAAGTCACCTTCAAGGATAACTTTCTTAACCCCCATGGAGAGGGCTATAGAGAGAGTTGTCCTAGCAGCAAGATATTCCACAATGCAAAAGTTCATAGCACTAATACCCCCGAAAAAGCAATCACAATGACACCTCTATCATAACAAAGAATACCACCCACACTAGCCAAAAAAAGAGGACACACAAAATGCACCATCAAAATTATCTTTGAAATAAGTCTATCAATGGGTACAATCCCATATGACTACTTTGAGCATCAGATAGCAAAACAGAAGACCTTCGACCGCAAGTTTCATTTATCGTCCTTATAGAAGCATGAGTTATATCAAATAAATTGAAACTGGTTTTTTCAGAGACAATCTTATTCCAATGCTTCCAAATATTCAAAAAAAAAAAAAAAAAAAAATGGAAATCATACTAAGCACATGTTCATGTTCTTGACTAGAGAGGTATTTTGTATTAAACAACAATTTAATCCAATCTAAGAAGGACTGAATAAGTTCATTTAAAGTTCTAAGAGATAAAAGAGAAACAAACCAAAAAGAGGCAACAACAATACAATGAACAATACAATACATGATAGACTCACAAAACCTCTTTACATAAAAGGCACATGGAGTCAACATAAATTTTTTTTTTAATAAGATCATCTTTAACAAGAAGATTTTTTTTGCACGCACGCCAAATGAAATGTTTTGGTCATGACCCGAATCCGTGGGCCATGGCTCAAGCCCAAATATGGATCTGTGACATTGGGCAATACACCCTAAACCCATATCCCTTAGTGGAGGGATCCCATGTTCGGAGTATGGCACCCCTTATAAGCAACTCACATCAGTTTTCATATATAGGAATTTTTTTTTAATCCAATTAAGTCCATTTAACCCAACATATCACAACGGAATATTAATAACAATAAACCAAATCAAGTGCAACGGAAATATATATATATATATATATATTATGTCTAAAATCTCTAGTGATCCAAAATAAAGGGGCCTCAACGTGCCCATAACAGTATATACAACCTTTCCCCAAACAAACATAACCAAAATACTAAAATGAAATACATTTCCATCAAAATGTAAACTAAAACTGAAATGTAAAGGTTAGGGCTAGAGCTCATCTCAATGTACTCTCCCGCATCCCAAGCGGTTACGGAAAAACCTGTCCTCATACTCTCCACCTATAAGGTGGTATCAATTTGGGTAAACTTGAGGGCTCATTGAAAGGATACACAGTTTATGTCAAACAAAGAAGACTAAAGATATTTATTATAACAAATAGGTAGAATCAAGATAGAGTAAAGAATCAAAGTAGATATGTGAGTACATCAAATATACTAAATGAGTATTCTTAATATAATTCGAGTATGCGTATGTTACAAGATAACCATAAGAGTGTCTAATGTGAACCAAAACAAATCATGCATATGCTACATGCTATATGTTATTTGTCGAGTGTTATATGTTACATGTCAACCCATAAGGGTCTTCGTCATATGATTATGAATTTTTCACTTTCTTTACATTTATACACAACGGAATAATACATCAATCACTTTCTAATGATCACATAATTAATCACATTCTCATAAGTCTAACATGTACAAAATCCTATAACTCATAAACTATAATCTTGTAAATAATCCATGAACAATGCCTAACATTCTCATTCAATTAAATAAATAGTATGACATAATTAAATCCATCAACTGAAATCAAATGCTAAAAATTCCTAACTTATTACATCTCTTAAAACTTAAACTGAAATAAATAAAATCTTTAATTCAAATAACTAAAATAAACAAGTGTCCGATCACTAAATCGCTCCATTTGAAACTGCTACTCTGCAATCTCCTCATCATTTGTGGTGTCAAATTATGGTAAGTTTAACATACTTAGAAAAAAATAGTAAACTATAGAAATAGTGGATCAAGTCTTAGTATGATTTCAAAAATTAAACAAATACTTTTCTATTTACAATTCAATATGCATAACAATTCATAAATCAATGTTATACATTACTAAACATTTAATAAAAATTACAATTTCATGGACAGAACAGAAATTAGTGATAACATATACATTTACATTTACAGAACGGAATGAATCAGATCATATTTCATATCATAACCAATACAATACATAATAGAACATATATCTGCCATCGAGTCAAAACATGTAACAATTCGTATCATTTAAACTTCAGTGAGAAGTGTCTAATTCATACTATTGAAACCCAAGTAAGAAGGGCCTACTTCGCACTGATTATACCCAAGTGAAAGGGTTCCATCAATTATTCCACTTGATGGACAAAGTGACTTTCTAATAGTATATATCATTCTCTTATAGTTTCAATCAAATTGTATATTCCATAGAAACAATTTATAACAATTCTTTATATTGACTAATTCAAAATAATATATAAGAACATGTTTGATCCAACTAGGCACAATCTATAGAACATGCTTTCAAAGTATGACAAATCTATTTAGAACAGTTCTCTTAAGAATCGCTAACGGTAGAATGTAAAAATCAACATATTTCCTTATAAAATAGGATTTAAGAACACTAAGAATAAATAAAAGGATTTAGACATATAACTTCTTGCAAATCAGTAGATCATTACCTCTAAAATTATTTAGAAGATTAAAACAATTCTTAAAATAGCCTTTACAATTTTAGGAACAAAACCCTCTTTTAAAACTCTTGATTTTCCATTAAAAACATAGTTCTACATGTATTAATTAATGCAAAATGAATTCAAAATTAATGATTTAACCCTTTAAAATCATATAGAATTGAAGACAAATCATTTTTAAATTATGTTCTTATAAACCTAATTTATCTCTTTCAAAACCATATCTTAGAACTTTAGGTAAAAAGCAAAATCTTTTTAGAACGATTCAAATCTGATTTAAAAACAATTAAAACCTTTGCAAAATGGAATCAATGGAGTTCTAAGAATGTAAAGAATGAAATCAAAACAATAGTTTAACTGTGTTCTTACAAAACAATTTTTTTTTACAAAACAAACTTTTAAGAACATAAAACAATTTAAATCCGAAACAAAACGATCAAAATTTTTTGCAAAACAAAATTAACAAGGATCTAAGAACCTATGGAATCAAAACCAAATAATAATTTATGTGTGTTCTTACCTCTTGACTTATAAAATCATTCTTAAGCTTCAAGTTTTTCAAAAATCCTTAAATCCCTTTCAAAATCTTGTTTTTCTCTTCCTTTTCTCTTCAAAATCTCTATTCTTGTAGAACTTCTTTAAAAGATCATTTCTCTTATGAGTTTTTATGTTTTTGTATTTTTATATAACAACCCTAATCCCCAATTTTATGTTTAGATAAGTCTCTAGTGAAAAGTCATTAAAATCTTGTAAAAATCATAATTTTTGCAGTTTTATAGAATTTTCCACTTTCATGACGTCATCTTGCCTAGAATTTTTTTAATACAAACACTTAGTGGGAAAACAACCATAACTTTCTCTACAAAACTTGGATTCACTCGCTATTTTTTTTATTGGAAACTAGACTTCAAGACTGTTCCATAAAGTTTACTCATTAATTTTCCTAAATTTTTATTGGTGTATTTTTAAAGTTACCTCAAAATCTATTAACTTAGACCATACTAGACGACATAGACACCTAGTGGGAAAATTGTTATAACTTCTTCTAGGAAACTTTAATTCACTCATCATTTGTGGTATTGAAAAGTAGACTCATAGATCTTTCCAATGATATATGATTTGTAGGGTGATTCTTATTGGATTTATACAGATTTATTTATGAAGTTATCTCAACTGTCTGAGATAGCTTTAGAACTTGTCATGTCTTTGCCTTTTTTTTTGCCTTCTTTTTCCTTACTCAGTAAACTGCCTTTAACTTTTTTGTTTGGTATCCATTTCGTTTTTCATTTATTTCATTAGACTTTAGACTTCCACATGTATCCAATAGTATAGGGTTTCCTCACAGATTCTTCTTATATTTTTATTGATTCTTCTATAAATTTATGCCAATTTATAAAATAATATGTGTGAATCTATACAATTCTAAGTGTGTGCAAAACATATATATGGTATATATATAATATAATTATGACACGTGTGCAAGCTATGTGTGAATATGTGTAGGGTGTTACATTCCCCTCCTTAAAATAAATTTTGTCCTTGAATTTGACATACCTTGACTGCGGAACAAGTGTAGATATTTTTCCTTCATCTCATCTTTGCATTTCCAAGTTGTTTCTTCTACAGAATTGTTCATCTATAATACTTTCACATAAAAAATTAACTTAACACAAACCAACATGAATTAACATGAGATAAAAGAAATTCATCAAAGTGAGTAATAGAACCATGTAGAGAGTACAAAGGCATTCAAAAGATATGCAAATCATGAAAAACTAATCATATGATAATTCAACAAATAGGTAGAATGCATGAAATTAGGGATTTCAAAGGGAATAAAAAAATTACCCACAGTACACCACGTAGAACCGTCTAAACCATCCAAATCATATGAATCCAACTTGAAAACATTTTTAAATAAAGTAGAGATTATCAAACTCATTCAACAAAGACACTAATATCAAGGGACTAGCTCCATTTTTTAATATCTCATGAAAATAATGTAGTAAAACCATCCTAACATGCTCAAATCAAAGGAACTAGAATCCAACTCAAGAAAATCAACATTCTTAAGGAGAATATATGTAGATCCACTAACCAAAACCACAAATCATTGAAATATAGAATGAAAATCACACTTCTATGATCCTATGAATGAAAAAGAGAGCAAAAACTACATATCTACTCACCCAAGTCTTCTATTCCTTGCTTTGAAGGGAATCCTCCTCTAAAACTCTCCTGCTTTGTCAAACCTTCCTCCCTATATTAGTAAACAAAGCATTTCATCGTTAGAAACTATAAACCAAGGTATAAAATAGTAAACCACACCTAGATTAGGCTAGATATGGGTTTTAGCAATTTACCAATACTTGGAGAAGATGAATCCCTCTCCCTTCTCCCAAGCCTCCCACTTCTCCCACTCTTCCTCTTTATATTCTAAATGATCTAATGGGCCTAAATTAGGTTCAAATGGATTAGAATTTGTCTAAAACAAGATCTTGGATGTGTGTAGGTCAAATAAAGGTTTTACACATCATTTTATACGTGTCTAAAATCTACCTCGAATTTCAAGTCATGATCAGTCAAGAGATGTGTGATCGATCACACATCTTCTGATCGGTCAAGGAATATCGTGATCGGTCATAGGTTTCATAGACCCCAATCTTAGCAAAACCCAAACATTGTGACCTGTATTCTTGATTGGTCAGGAGATCTGTGATTGGTCACACTCATGACTGATCAAGATCTTGTGATTGGTCATGCTTGGGATTTTTCTAAAATTCCTTGTTTTGGGTTTCTAAAGTCCAACCAAATAGTCTAAGGCTCTTTCAACCCAATTTAAGTCATGTCTAATTTTCTTAAGTACTAAGGGTGGCCCTTCTTGCTCACAAATACCAAGGTTTAATTTAGACATATGTGTCGGGTCCGGATCCTCTAAACTAACCTAATTTAGGTATGGGGGTTACAGTTTTACTTTAGGAGGAACATTCAATCCCCAATTCCTACTCTAAGGAACATGATCTATAAGAAAAGTGGTTATATTGGATTGATTCTGAGATAAGTGATAAGAAGATTTAAAAGTAACACGCTTCTCATGAAACCAGATCAGTTTCTTAAAAGATTTAGACAAAGAGATTGGAATTGTGTGAATCCTTCGGATGTCCAAATTAGGGATGATATTTCTAATACACTATGTTACCCACTTCCTATTTGTATGATCAATAAGTTGGCTAATAAGATGAATAGATGGGGGAGCACTAATATTATTGGGTAAGGAGAAATTAGGAGTAAATGGGATCTAAGGACCCTTCTAAATATTAATGTCTTTGTCATTTCCTACCTTCCAATAAAGCCCTTTTGACATCAACTCTCTACCTTTGACAATACTTTTCCAAGCCCAAGAGCTATTGTTCCTAACTTTTACATTGAGGAAAGAAGACTTAGGAAAGTAAAAGGATTTAAAAAATTTACACCAAAGTGCCTCTGGGTTTTAAAAGATTCTCCAAGCATGCTCAGCTAGTAAGGCAATGTTAAAATTGTAAAGGTTCCTGAACCAAAGACCCCCATCTTTCTTGCTATTTTGGAGCTTCTCCCAGCTTATCTTGTAACACCCCGCACCACATCGCACATATTTATGTACATGTGTCACACTAAGAATGTTTACACATATTATATAAGTTATGTACACACTTAGGGCCATTTAAATGTACATATGTTCATCTATAAATTGATGCAACTTTACAAAAGCACTAACGAAAATGTAAAAAGAATTTGTGAGCAAAAGTTATGTCATTAGATAGGCATGGAAGTCTAGAGTCTAACACAACAAATGGTTAGAGAAACAGACCCCAAACGAAAAAGGTATAGGCGAAAGAGTGAAATGGGGTAAAAAAAAGTCTGAACATTGGGTTTCGGCCTGATCGATCAGGAGGACCCCCGATCGATCGCCTTGTTCAAGGATCAAATATGAAAGTCACAAATCACAATTTTTTGACTTGTGGAAGGTTTTTAATTTATGTGAGGCTCTCTTTGGTCCTATAAATTGAACATGTTTCTATCTAAAGAGACTTAGAAACCCTAAAGAAGGGATTAAGAGCAAAAGGAAGAGAAAAAGAAAGAGAAAAGAGGAAAAACACAAGGTTTTGGGATTTTTTGAAGAACGAAGCATATGAACGAATTCTACATCAGTAAAGAGGTAAGGGACTTTAAACTAACTTCATTTTTTAATGCCCTACATTTTTAGAACTAATCCAAACTAGTTTTGCAAAGATCACTTGTTTTTTAATGGATTTAATCAAAGAATAAAGGTTTTAAAAATGGGGTTTTGAGTTTTTTTTCAAGAACGTAAAATGCCATAATTTTTTTGTAAAATTGTGAGTTTTTATATTATTTTGGATTTTTGTTCTACATGTTAGAGATCATTTTGCCATGAGTTTTAATCCGTTTTAAGATCACAAAATCATTGATTTTAAAGAAGGTTTTTTGTTTTAAAGAAAACAAATAATCTTAGCTTTGGTATTTGATTCCATAAGATTGTAAAGACAATTTCCTTTGTTTTGAGAGACCTTTACATGTTTACATATTTGATTTCTGATCTACATATGATATGTTCTTCATGATTATTAAAAAATTTTGATTGTTCTATAGTTTTGTGCTTAGAAGGATCAAACATCTATGATTTTAAGTATTGTGAATTCGTTTATGTTCTATTATGGATTGTTTTATGTTATGTACTATTATTGCTATTGTTTCTAATTATTGTGGATTGTTTACTGTTATAAGCCACCCTTTGTTATCAAGGGAGATGAAAGATGATACCCATCAGACTTGATTTATGGTGTGAATATTTTGGATCTTCTCACCGGAGATTAAATAGTATGTTTGGATGTTCTCACCATAGATTAAATGGTGTGTTTGGCTTTTCTCACTAGAGATTAAATAGTGTGTTTAGCCCTTCTCATTGGGGATTAAATAATGTGTTTGGCCATTTTCATTGGGGATTGAATTGATGTAATTGCTATCTGTATTGGCTTATGTATCTACTTTACATATTCAGTTATGTTATGTTCTAGTACATATATCTGCTTCGTTATGTTTAGACCATCTATATGTTATCTTTTTAATGCTTTCAGTTTAGTATATGTTATGTATGTAATTGTTTAGTTTTCGTGTATTGTTAAAAGGTATGCAACTATCTGTTTATTTTGATTCGTGCTAAGTCGATCTTTATTCATTACTCTTTAGTTTATTATTTACTACTGAATTTGTCAAGGTCACCCCAAATTTGGTACCACAGATGATGAGGAAGTAGTTGAGTAGCAGTTGGATGGGCTGAATTTGTAGCATTAGATGGATTTGTTTATGTCATGAGACATTGAGACATTACTTTATTTTATTTCAGTTCAATATTTCATTTTAGTTTATTTAAAAAGAGTTAATAAGTTAATGGATTTCAGTTTAGACTTGATATTTGATTTTTAGATGATGATTCAGTTTATGTTAGACTATTAGTTATTTTATTGGGAATGTCAGGATACATTATGGATTAGTTTAAGGTCTATGGAATATGCAAATTTTATTACAAGATAGATTATGAGATATGGATAGTTATGATTTATGATATGCAATTCCGTTGCATATGAATAAATAAAATGAGAGAAAAAATTTTATCTACAATTTGCAGGATATGAATGAATGAATAAATGTTTAATGTCATGTGTTAAAATTCATGGCCCTTCTGGTATAGGTTTCTGGGAGCGACAGAGTTGATATTAGAGCTTAAGGTTTGAGGTTCTATAGACATCTTTGAATGACCTCTAGGTTTTAGACTTAAAAGAAAACTAGAAAGTTCTAATCTAAAACATTAGAAAGGAGTGTAGAAACATTAGAATAGAAAACATAGATGAAACATTAGAATGAGATCTTAGAAATTTATAAGAATTGAAAGTGATATGATATGATTAAGTTTTGTTAAAGTCTAACATATTTAAGGATGATTTGATATTTTTTTAGAAGTCTAACATTAAGTTTATTTGATTATGTTTAGGAAGAGATGTCGCCATGTAGGATCTTTGTTTTTGTTGATTAGGCTAAGGTTGAAGACCAAAATGGAGCATTTAGAACTATTAGGAAACTAGCTGAGGTAATGCAATGCCATGTGGTTGCAAGGGATAGGAATATTGAGCATGAGACTAATGCTTTAGAGCAGTTCAAGAGGATGGGGCCTGCTGAGTTTAAAGGCTCCTCAGATCTTCGGAAGCAGAAGCATGACATATGCAGTTAGAGAAGATCATTGATGTGATTGGTTACATTGAGATTCAGATGACCTCTTTTGTAATCTTTATGCTGAAGATCGAAGCTGAACATTAGTGGAGAGTTATTAGAGAGACTTTACCACTTGAAGTAGGTGAACCACTCACTTGGGGCATTTTCCTTAGAGCTTTCCATAACTACTACTTTCCACGTAGTGTTTGTGATGCTAAGGAGAGGGAGTTCATAGAACTAGTGCAAGGAAATAGGGCAGTCTTGTAGTATAATTCTAAATTTATGGAATTGACAAGGTTTTTTCATCACATATCTGGAGATGATGAGTGCAAATCCATGAAATTTTAGAAAGGTTTGCACACAGATATCTATTCACGCATGGTTGCCCTATGATTAAGCACTTTTGTTGATGTTGTTAAGACCACCATGGTTATGGAAAGAGAATGTGAAGATCCTTGGTATGTTCAGGATCAAAGAAATAAGTGTCCTATTCATAATGGATTCAAAAAGTCTAGTGAGAATGCTAAGACCTCAAGAAGGCAGTGACTGAGAGCAAGATCCATCCAAACAAGGTTGCTTGTTTGAGATGTGGAAAATTTTGTGTTGGTGTTTTCCATCTTGAGACTGGAGCATGTTTTAGATGTATAAAAGGCTTATCACATAATTAGAGACTGCCCTTTAATGAAGAATGATTTGATGGCCAAGCCTACTGATGGGAAGCTGAGACCAAAAGTTCAAGGGCGTGTCTACGCAGTTACTGAGAAGGATGTGGAGGCGTCCAACATTGTGGTGACAGGTATTCTTCGTTTATTTTCACATGATGTTAGAGTGCTTATTGATCCTAGATCCACACACTCCTTAATGTCTACTAGGCTTATGACACTTATTGATGCTACACTAGAACCTCTAGATTTTGATTTAGTCATATCCATTCCGCTTGGCAAGACTATGATTGTTGAGCTAGTATATAAGTAATGTGTAGTCAAGATTGGGGAAGTTGAGTTGTTAGTAGACTTGATTCTATTGGACCTATAGGACTTTGATGTCATCCTAGGCATGGATTGGTTAGCCACTCACCATGCTAAGGTGGATTCTATTGGGCGATCTGTGCCTGTATCTTCAACAATTCTTCCCTAACACTGGCCAGCTTAGCAAAAACACTGGCCATCGAGTGACAAATCCAGGCGAGGTTTCCTATTAAATCCTTTTTCTCGGCCTCCACAACAGTCAAATTGGCTTGGGCTTTGACATCACCTTCATTGCTCGCGAGTTCTAGTGCTAGTTTTGACTTCTTCAATAAAGACTCAAAGAACATGATCATGCCTCACCGAAATTTGTCATTGTAAACATGTACTTTCACATCCTTGGAAAGGGTCGCTAGTACTTCATCTCGTGTACATGCGAGGTTAGGAGAGGAAGGTGTTAAAGTCATTAATAGATCAAGCATCTCTTGACGAATTATACGTACCGACATAATCTTGGACGAATGCCTAATAGTGCTAGCAGTGCTTACAATCTCATATGGGTAAACCAAAAGAAGCATTAATACTGACATACATGAATAACATGTGCTTTAAAATAAGCTATGAAACTTACCATGTCTTATAGGGGGAGCTTCAATGAACTCCTCCCTAGCAGGGATTTCTTCTTCAATAGCTAATTGAGTGATAAAAGAAGAATTATCATATGAAGATCAATAAAACTAAATGGTGCAAGAAATATAAAAGAGACATATACCTTTCTCAGGTTCAACTGCACCTTGAAGAGTGTTATCGTCTTCTTGTTGTGGTACAAAAAGGTTAATGCCCCATTCAAGAAGAGTCACAATGATCATTGCCTCCTCCTAAACCGAGTCCTCTTCATGAGCCACTTTCATATCTGGTCCTCCTTGGACCACATTGTTCTGTTATGTGATGGGCGGAACAAAGGACATAGCAACATTGTCCCTAACCTGTTCAATGACAGACGCTACAACTTCATTCTCGGCCCTGTCCCGAATCTTTTTAACTTCGGGAGAATGAGTCACCTTAGGTACCTCTATGTTAGTAGTGGGGCCAGTGGATTCACCCTAATATATAATTTCTTTGTTAGTATCCCTTGCTTGTTCATTTGTTTCAGTTATGACAACAGATGTCATTGGAATTGTCTCCTTAGGCTCAATAGGATACCACCGATATCATCTAACTTTGACCCATCAATTGGTGACTCACCTTCTCTAGAGCCGTCTGACCACCATTGATCATCCTTTTCGGAGTCCTCATAGTCTACCAATTCTTCCATCTCATATGTAATTACGTCATTTAAGTTATCAGTTGGAACTTGGAGTCCTATAAATGCTCCAGAATCAAGAACCACCTTCAGCCTTGTCAAAATTCATGCCTAACACTGACTCGACTATGGCTTGCCACTCCTCAACTATGACTATAGTACACGGATTTTCTACCTATTTAGTCATTGAAGTCACCCCTTCCATTGTCTCGGCAACTGATTCGCTTCCTGAAATTTTTGGAGGGCTGGCTCCCCTGTTAGTCTTACGTTTTAGAAGTCATAGATTCTATTACAACTTCTTTCTCAGGAACTTAAATTTAGGATTACCACAAACAAACATAAATATTTAGTAACATAAAAAGGAAAGATAGTGTTACTAAACATTTAAAAATGGTAAATTAGTCATACCTTGATGCGTTCTTCGAAGGGCATCGGCAAGGGAGGATTCCATGGTTCTCGCTCTATATACGCACTTGAAGACCCTCCAGTCTCAGACACATTCAACGAATCCCCAATTTCAGATACACAGGAAGGCCTATCATCTTCAAGGACACCCTTTCCTTTAAAAGAGACATAGGGCTTTTGCATCTCAGTCTTGTGGGACGCAGATATGGCTGGACAAACCTGCTCTGCCACCTCCTCTTCATTAACTAGCTTGCCATCAAAGTGAACAGGTTGATCTATCACTAACAAGCATTCAATCGCAAGACAAATAGCCTGATCCTCTCCTAAATGTTTCTCCATAGTGTCGTGCGCAGATTTGGAGGTCACAAAAGGAAGGCTTCTTATAGTTACCGCCAATTCCTTTATGATATTTTCAATAAAGCCCAGAAGGGTGTGGCATGTAAGCATGGAAATGTCCTGCCTAATAGCAATGTAAGCCTAGAGGTCGGGTGTAATTCCAATCACTTTGTGAAAGACATAATCTAGAAAGAAACCCTTTAAGTTGTAACCATTCATGACGACATCGAGATCCTACACATTGTTCTCAAAGTTCCATAAGGCCTCAAGTTCTTTCCTAATTAGCATGCAAACTTCGTACAACTGTCACTAAGAAGCGTACCACTGTATCTTTGATGGCCTTCATGATCTTTTAGGTACTTCAGGTCTGGGGAAGGCAACTTCATGTTCCATTTGGCTCATAGGCTCAGGCCTCACTGTAGCAGGAACATTAGAATGATGGCTAAAAGGGCCACTAAACCTTGCTCTTGCATTACTGGCAATATATCAGCCAACTTCCTCTGCTCCTCTAGGGTTCTACCCCCTGCTACGAATTCTCTTATAGAAGGGATATTTTTCCATTGTTCTTGTTGGGCTGTCATCCTCGCAATCACTTCATGTGGTTCCTCAAAAAGGTAACCACTGATATCTTTAAAGTCATCTTTGTGAACGGGTGATATTTTCTTAGAGTCCCTTGCTCTATCAGGAGGCGAAATGCGTTATGGTCCTTTGCTGTGAGACCTGCTCCTTGCACCTTTCTTCCTTTTAGGCTTGCTAGGCTCTTCATTTGCCTCGGCCACTAAAGGGAAGATGGAGCCAAACTCCCCTCCTCTTGAGAACTACACAGCCTCTTATTGGACTATTTAGGCCATTGCACAGTCGATGTTTTCTTAGCCAATGCCTTGTTACGAGTCTTGTTGGCCATTATTACTATACCTTGACCATCATAAAAAATTACACGGGAGTTTCTTCATTATATCTTACCACAGAAAAGAGTGAATTATACCACCATTTGACATAACGGTAATCAAATTGGAGATGTGTTTTATTCAGCCATCTCATCTGGAATAATTGCACGGCTACCCATTCTAGACCGTGTAAACGACATATATGCCTCCTTGATTTTTTCTAAGCTAGTCATCCTACCCACCGTTCCCACAGGTGTAGGGAGAGAAACAAGCCCCTGGAAGTATGAGAATTGGTGAGAAAATCTATGTGGATTATAAAATTCAATATAAAAATGATTATCCCTTCTCCACGTTAAAGATCCGCTTCGAAGAAAGTAAAAATAAGCTCATGCGTCCCCTATGAGTGATCCATCATCCACTAGAGTTTGTTTACCGAATAAATGGTCTGGGATAAGAACAAGTTTATGGGTAAAACAAAATAAAGTGGTGGGGCGCCGCAACACTATCTTTGCTCTTTGATTATTTAATGTGTTTATGTACACAATGGTATGTAAATTCTTCTCTCCTCTTTGATAAATGGAAGGGAAGTGAAGACCCAGCTATGCGCAAAAATACTGGAGTGGGAGGTACACCGATTTTCCCCTATCCGACCCTTTTCAAGACCCGCCTTTATAATGTCTCGCAACCCACTGTATAAACAACAATGACTAGGGATTGCTAGATTCATATGGATCCCATCAACTAGGTTTGTAGTAGCTATGAACACGCCAGGGCATTTATGCTCGCCCACATTGTTCGGTAGGGCCCACCCATTCAAGAAAGCTATATACACTCTGGCTAAGAATGCAGGACCATCTAGATCAACGCTACGTTGAATGTTGTCTTTAGTCCATGGCAAAGGTTTACCGCTGGAGGTTTTACCTTATGGACCTTTACAGATGCGTCCAATCCAGTTTCCATATGAGACCCTTATGTCGTCAAACTTAGAAAAGACTTGAAATAACCTCTGGCATGTGGTAGAAAATGTCTCAAAATGAGCTTTGAAGGGGATATATTCCTTCATTGGTTTGCCTTCAAAAGGTAAATGGCTTAAGCCAATGAATTCCCACTGCGAGATGCTCAACTTGCCGTATTGACACAAGAAAGTGTTAGTGTCAGGACACCATCACAAAATCGCCTCCATTACCATAACATGGTATTTGTTGAAGCTACTTATGGAACCATGCAATGCCTCAGTCATGCTAACTACATCTATTTCTGCACGGTAGTGATCAAGACAATACCCGATAAGAGCATCCCATTTTCCCCCTACCGCTAGTGAAAGAGGAGGAACCTCTATAGAGCCTCCCTACCCATTTGTCTTGGCCCAAGCGGATCTTTCGGATTAAACTTCTAAGGTCACTAGTGGTCAAATCCTTGAAAGTCTCTCCTTTTTTTATAAATGACAATAGGGTCTCATGCATTGAATTAACCCGCTAGGCATGATCATCTAAATGACACCAACCATTACAAATTCTCTTAATGAAGTCTGGGGGGCTTAGTGCATGTTCAACGATTGGGTCAATGAATTCAGGGCTGAATAAACTTTGGCTGTGTACCCATTTGTGTGTTTGACGAATGGGAGAGAGAAAACTTTCACGACATTCTTGATTAAACAAAATTCTTCTTCTGGGTGCCATCACTCTACAAGAAGTTAAAGAAAATTAGAAAATTGGGCATATATGAAGAATCTTCTAAGACTTTACGGAAAAATAAAAATCGTGTGTGATTAAGGTTCTGTGTCCGTGAATGGGTACACATAATTTGCAAATGCAAATCATTAGTCTTGATTTGCACACGTTCTGGTGACTATCCGAATTCGGGCAACATAAAGCCTAGCAAATAACTAGATTGCACATATTCATGCACAACATATAGCCTAAATAGGGAGTGTGTGAATAAAAGGCACCTCAACTCATGAACAACACGAGGAGTGCCATTCGTGATTCACTCAAGCCAACAATTGTGGGATAAGCCTAAAGTGGCAAATGAATTTCGGAAGCCCTAGTCATTACCGAAGACGAAAATTGGAGCACCCAAATGTGCTTAAGGGTTTAAGAACCCCTAAACTTCACCATGAATGACAAAACCTATGTCAAAATGTCCATTGCTGTCGTACGAACATTCCTACCCTAGAAATTTAAGGGTTGGGAGCTTGAACACACCTAGAATCAAAAGGGGTTTCAGATTAAAAAAAAAAACCAAAATATGCACCATGGAGTGGGTTTCTAGGGATCAAAATGCCAAAAATGGTGTCAAAGTGATCGTAGGAGGAAGAGGAGGAATCTTGATGGATTAGAGTCAAGGATTGAAGGAAAAGTTGCAAAGATGCAATGTTTAAAGCTCTCGGTAATGGCGGATCTCCTCTAAGGCTTTGAAAATGCCTAAGGAAGAAGATGGGAGGGACTATTTATACTCTCATGGGTAAAAACATCCAACCAGAAGAAGATTTGAAATGCTTACTTATTCGTGAGGGCATTGTGGTCCATTCATTCAACAGCTATGCAAAGGATAAAAATGAGAATTCACCCAAAAAGGTAACTGAAGAGACATGCATTAACGGTTATCATTACCTCTCGGGAGACGTGCTTTGTCAAAGAAAAAGAATGCGTGGATATAAAACTTGCAGCCAATTTGCCACTAAATACATTGGTGAATGATTAGTAATGCACTTCACTTGCACACAATGCTCACATTTGGCGAATGCAAATACATTATTGCATTCGCCACCATATGCACTTTTTACATTCTCTAACATTAGCATTGATAGACATGTGATATCAATGTTATTAGGTTATAGAGTTGCTTTGGGCTCAGTCTCAATCATTGCAGGAGTAGGTTCAGTTGTTACTGGATGTTCATTTTTTGAGTCTAAGTCAATCACTATCAGTATTAGATCATGCTAGCGGCTTAGTCTTACGGTAGGCCTTGGTCTTAGAGTAGTCCAAGACCTGAGTCTCATCCTCCTGGGAGTGATGTCACTAGAAGTGAAAGACTCACCCTTTCTGGCACTTGAGGATCTTCTTTTGGATGCCATTTCCTGAAGAAATGAAGGGAACAAAGGAAACAAAGTCAACAATCCTTCTAAATCATGAATAAAGGATATGCTACATGAATTGAAGTTATAATGAACGAAAGTGCATTGAACAATGCCACTCACGCATAGCATCGTATTTAACAAAGAGTGCACAAGTGATAAGCACCTCGACTCACGAATGTCACGAGGAGTGCTATTCGTAGCCTCATTCAAGCAAGACACTCACAGGGCGAACCTAGACGTTGCGGATGAGTTACCAGAGACATTATCATTGCTGGAGAAGGTGGCCAAAAAGTGAAAAAAATGAATTTTAGACCTAGGGAATCCTCTTTCAAACTCCATCAAAACATTGCTCTTGTCAAAGAAAAAGTATCCAAGAACACAAAATGAGAGCTTGAACTTATATGAAAGATAAAGGAAGGAAAGTCAAATCAAGAAATTTGAAGAAGGAAACTTTTTTATAGTCCATAAAGTTTCAAATGGTTTATAAAAGATCAAAAAGATGAAAGAAAGAAAAAGAATTGAAAGGACTCACAATTTAGAGTAAGCAAGAAATGAGAGTTTGAATGCTCAAGATAGTCCTGCTGTAAAAGAAGTTCTGAACAGATGAACTAAAAAACAAGAATAAAGTTTTTATACCTGTGGGGGTACAATGGTCAAAACACAAGGAATTTGAAAAGTCTTAGGAGTTAATAAGGAGAGTGTCTTGAAGGGTAACAAAAAACCGTTATTTTTTCTCGAAAGATGCACTATCTCTTTAAACACTTGCAACACATTTTTAGCGGGGGCAATTGTAGAAATCAAAAGTGTGCGAATGACCATGCACATGATATTCACCATGCACTAAATGGGTGAATGAAGAATCATATGCCTCACTCACGTATGAGAAAGAAACTAGCTACGAATTGATAAAATATGAACATTCACCACGTCAAAATGTACACGAATGCATTGTTCATATATTCGCACACTGCGAAAGCTAGAGACTTAAATTCAACCTTATCTCCTTTCATGGTGGCTATTTTGGATAGCCATGACTCATGAGTTTCCTAAACACCCAAGAGACTAAAGGAGGTGCATTCTCGCATAAGAAAAGCACCAGTATGTCTGGGATAACGATGAAAGAATCCCACTTCAATATAGAAACAAAAAACAAGATAGAGCTCTTCCTCATCAAGGACTCTCTCCCAACTCATTTTTGTACCTATAAATTCCTGCATGGAGCATGAAAATAGATATCTCTCTCTCTCTCTCTCTCTCTCTCTCTTAATTTCTTGGAATCATACACAAGCACATGAGTAAAGGAAAGTACTACTCTCCAGATTCGGGTAAGTTTTGCATTACACCAAGTTCTCAAGTTCAACAAGTTTTCTCTCTTCTAAGAAGGCTGCAAGTCCATATCACCTTTGCATAACCCTTTGAAGAAGACAACAAAGAAACTTGATGAAGAAGACAATGATGACAAGGCAATGAGAAGCTTATTCATATTCAAAAGGCAAAGTTTGTATTCTCGTATTCATATTAATAAAACCAAAGAGTTCATCATTCTCTCCCTCTTTCTTTTTATTTTATGGAACTTTTTCTTTATTTTACAAGTTGAGAAACTTAGAGTTAATTAGAGGTGTGCCCTTAAAAGGAAGTAATTAACAAGTCTCTCATGAGATTTGGAGTATAAAGTCCTCACCATTTAAAATAATAAAC
>JAOXJP010000003.1:16289094-16304956 GCA_025762735.1 Platanus orientalis | reverse complement strand
AAGTTTTGAAATTGTTTAACAAATCCATGCTTTCCTTGGTTTGTTGTTGTGGTTTCATTCTGATTCCCCAGGCAAAATTAAAATTAGGGGCATGGTACAAAATAATCTTAAATATATTTTAAATGTTGTTTTTTGCCGCAACCAAAATGTTGATGCTAAAAGTATTATTGAAACTTACCACAAAAGAACACTTTTACAGTCAAGTAGCATAAAGTTAATGGGAAAAGTTTATTTTTTCCGTCATGTGGTAAAAAGTTGATGGAAAAAGTTTTTTTCTTTTTTGCGACAATCTTAGTTGATGCCAAAAGTCTTAGTTTTTCCACGACTTACTGCATCAAGCGTCAGCTAAAATGTTGACAGAAAAAGGTATTTTTGCGTCAACTATTATACTTTTCGCATCAACTTTAGTTGACACAAAAACCCTTATTTCTTGTAGTGATTTTAGGTCGTGACCTGCATTCATTGCTCCTCAGGGGGGTGTTGAAACATATTAAAATTATTAACTCTATCCTTTCACGCTACTTTGGGGTTTTAGGAGAGATGGTTAATTGCTTTCTTTAATGTCACGAGTAGGATTGAGGAGCTGAACAAATTATATTCAAGTATTGCACATATCATGTTCATGATTATGGAAAATTAAGTTTATTGAGTTAAAGAATTAACTTATTTGCCAAAAATATAAAAATTTAAAGAATTAATTTCTAAATTCTAATGAATCCATATCATGAATTGAAGATATTGAAAAAAATCTAGATATGAAGCCGTGCTTGAGTTGATTCAAACTTTGAACTTATCTATTGTGACTAAAATTGATTACAATGAGTGAAATTGATAGTTTTGGATGTATTCGTAGTGATTAATTTTTTTAAAACTATTCATAGTTATTGTTGATAGCTATATATTATACTATCTTTTATGAGTCAGCTGACATTTATATCATTTGGAAATTCCTAACAATCCAATTAGGAAGCAAATTTTCTCTCACCTTCTACCTACATTACAAGCTAACATGTGAATACATGATTTTATGAACTTGGTTGTGTTGGTTTTCTGGATGGGAAATCAATTAGGAGTTTCAAATTCAATTTGAGGTCAATTGCTCAAATACTTGAACAATTGAACACAATTTAATCGTGCATAAAATTGTTCATTAGCGCATAATCATTCCTGCACTAACATTCCCATACCGTCACTTGGGCACAAGCATTCGCGAGTTCTAGACTGAGTTCATTCGTGCACTTGGACTGTCATTTGTGCACTCCATACATAATCATTCATGCACTTTAAATTGTCATTCGCACATTCGACTAGGTCATTCACGCACTTTGATTAGGTCATTAGAGTTTTCTTTTATTTGTTTTAAAATCAATTCATCCGAGACAGAGAAGGTGTCATTTTCGCGTTTCTTGAAGATAGTCGAAGTCTCCCAATATTGTGTAAGGGATTCGGCCAAGCTAACTCCGGGATACAATCTTATTCGAGAACTCTTATCTCTCAACAGAGTCGCACTCTCCAGTAAAGACAAATAAGCCTTCACCATTACTTAAAGCTCGGGGTCACAATGTAATTTGGTTTGTCAAAATTTCGACAACATAACGTTTAGTTAATGCTCGAATCAAGAGTATACTCAAGATGTTTGGAGTGTTTTCACAACACCAAGGTTGAGCCAACTCAACTCTTGAGGTAGGCAAATCTTTCGAAAGAGATTGTGGTCTCTAGAGGGGTGGATGACCAGAGACCTCAAGGCCGGAGCCAAGTTCTCAACAATCACAATCAAGAGGAAGACTAGAGACCTTAAGGTGAAAGCTGATATCTTTATAACCACAAGCAAGGTCACTATCAAGGAAGGATGTGATGAATGTGTGAGACCAATCAGAGCGAGGGAGAAGGTAAACCATGAATAACAAGGCTGTGTGTCGCAGTCTCTTCTTTCCTTTCCTTCTCAAAGAACTCTCTTCTTCCTTCTGTAGTTACTCTCAGCAATTAAGCCTTCAATTTGATATTTTTCTAACTCCTCCCTATCCACCCACGTCCATATAAATAGAGTTGAGAGGGAAGCTCATTCACACAAGCCTTTGTAGATGGTCAAAGCAAGGTTGACATGTTCAGTATAAAGGCATTGTGTGAGTAGCATGGGTGACTAGGGTTATCACATTTTGGGAAGGCAGTAGATGGGGTTAGGAACGATGGAGAGTAAGGAGCTTAAAATGGAGAATTTGCAGGCAGGCTAAAGAGGTGAGCTGGAGGTGCTGCTTTCACCAAGGTATTTCACTAAAATGGAAGGTTACAGAGAAAGGGAAAGGAGGTCTACGACTGCTCTATTTTCTGTTTTGAAAAACAAAGCATTCGCAGGCCCTTATTTTGTTTAAAATATTCAACAATCCCCACTTATTTTAAACAATCATTTAATGTTTTTATAATGGGCTTTAAGTGATGTCTCCACACATAGGTAAAGGTGGCGTCAGCCTTGAACCCTTACATAGTGTAAATAGTTATTAGCATATCCGAATTATATCAATGAATAAATCCTTGAAGTGAGTTTTAGTAATTAAACATCACCAAAAATCAAACTGACCACTAATTAATTTTACCTCATTATTTGGCAATTTTGCCAAAATTTTTCACTGATCTGGAAAAATCCCCCCCAAAAAAGGCTGGTTTCATCCAAGGGGTCAAATCTTGCTTCTGAAAGGACAGGCTTGAACAAGTTTCTGTTGTCTTCTTCTACAAAATCACCCTCTAATCTTCTTTTCCGACTCCTATCTTAAAGCCTAAGAACCGTGAATTTTGTCCAAAGAAATACCCTATTCCTAGTTTCTTTTGTGCAAAGGCCTTAATCCTTTAGAGGAATCGCTATAACCTTTCATGGTCCCTCCCTTTTGATTTTTAAAGGGTTTTAAAAAAGCGATGGATATGGGTTAGACATCCAAACAAAGGAATTCTAAATCCAAAAAATTTTATTCTATAGTTTTGAATTTTGTAGATAATCAATTCACAGGATAATTCTAATTTAGCAAATCCAAACACGGTCTAAATGAATTCCCAATCTTTTTGGTATTCACATTTGGATGAAGGTGCTACTCAATGAATCTATAAGTGGTGGACACATAATTATAACTCATCTGAAGTTCTACCAAACCACCTAAAAACGTTTTGTGCATATGCAATAAGAATGGTAATTGGTGGGATCAGTTTTGATTGGAGCACATCCCAAATCATGTACGCGGAAAAAACATTGGGTGGTTAGCTAGGTGCTGTGTCAAACTTGGGTGATCAAGGGGAAGGAGAATAAGCGTTTTATAGGGTTGTACCCATATTCATAGGTAACCCAAAAATATAAGAAACAAGTTGTATTGTGTCGTGGACAAGTTTTTTTTCCGGCTGGGATTTGGTACAGCTGTCCCTGTGTGACCTAGGTCAGTGGCATCAGGGGGCAGACACATCAGTGCTGAAAAAGTGATTTACACTTTTAAGGGATGCTTTCACTTTTTGGGGATGTTGTGTTGGCCCCTTATGCCATATCGACTTGACTGACCTAAGTTGTTTGTACGTAATCCTTTGGGGCTTTTTTGGTTCCACGGAATAGGCCCTCTAGAATGAGTTGGGATGAAATGGTATGCACCACACCCCCTGATGGGACACTCGAGGGGCAGAATCAATTCACCTTTTGGAAGTTTTTGATTCCCCCTCCTGAGTGTCCCATCAGGGGGGGTGTCGCTTGATATCAAACCCACTTTCCAAGGATGTCTTCAAATGGACTCATATCCTCTGCACCGAGGAAAAAGTGCACCGCCATAAGCCGAGACACAAAGGGGTTGCACACTTTTTCCCAGCACAGAGGATGTGAATCCTCTTCAAATGGACTTGGCACAGCCAAGTCAGACGGCAATGTTCCAGGTCCCTGTGGGCATAAATTTAGACAAGGTCTAAGCATCTGGATCAATATAGTTTTTGGGCAGTCCAACCTTAGTCCTGTTTTTATTTTTATTTTTATTTTTATTTATTTTGGCATTAGCCCAGTTGTGGCAACCTTCAAAACACGATAGGTGGGGTTCTTCCTTAATCTTTTCTTTTTTTGCATCAGCTCAATTCTGTCGACCTTCCAACATTATAGGTGGGTTCTTCCCTATTCTTTTCTTGTATTTGATAAGTCCACTTGGGCCTGCTTCTATCGCAAGGCGAGTCTGCACTACTATGGGTGGGGAGGAGCAACCATCAACCCAATCCATTGCGCCTCGGATTTGGAGCACCCTTAAGGTCAGCCCTAGGTCAGATCCCCAACACATCAGCACCAAAAAAGTGATTTACACTTTTTGGTGATGCTTCACTTTTTGATGCTGATGTATTGGCCCCTGATGCCGGACTGACCTAAGGGGATCATACCAAATCTTTGGAGAATCCATTGGAGATGCTGTCAAGGGACTAGAAAGCCCGGCCTCTCTTTGAAGAAAGAGACCAAATCACACTCATCTCAGCAAGGAATGATTTTCCAGTGATGCTTTTCTATGCTCTGCATATGCAAACGCCTAGGTCAACGAGAGGCCACATTAGTGTTAGAAGTGTTTCCACACTTTCCCAAAATATGAAAATCACTTTTCGGCACTGATGTTTTCACCCGTTTGACCATTGGTGGATGTGGTACAGGTTTGGGGTCGGGGTATAAAATCCTCACTGGTTTTTTCCTATTCCTACTGACGCAAAAATTACAACCTTGTGGTAATTTGGTTATTTAGGTCTAGAAAATGAGCAGGCATTTAATTTTTAATTTTTTATATTTCAGATTTGGTGCGACCTCTTAAAAGATTAACCAAGGCCGGCCCTGCACCAGGGTGGACACATCAGCGCCAAAAAAGTTTACACTGTTTGGGGGTGCCTTTCACTTTTTGGCATTGATGTGTCTACCCCTGCTAATACACGGTGGACCTTGGTAGTTCATCAATTGGAACCGTATCCTCTGGTGGGAGCAGCCACGTTTACAGAGATAACGATTGTCGGGTTTTTGGTTTTGTTCTCCGTGATGTTCCGGACACGTGGAACGATGGGAGCAGACCAGAGACACGGCTCGGTAAGGGTAATTAGGCCTGCGTACAACCTTTGTGTCTAGGGATACGGGGGGACAGACATTTTGGTAGTCCTCAAGAGTTTTCATAATCTTTTGAGGAATAGAGCGGGCAGAGACAGCAAAAAGGGGTTGATGACCTCTGGTTCTCTGCACAGCTTCCATGGTTAACGAAGGCGTCTCCCTCTTTCCCCCAATCGCTTCCTTGGCTTAAACAGTCTTCATCGATCTTTCTCTGATCTTTTCTGAGAAATGTTCGTCTTAATAGAAAGTTTCGAAGCTATCAGTTCTGCAAGAAACAGAAGAGAAGATTTTTTGTTGTTGTTGCCGTGGCTGGTGATGTTCACTGTTCCTACTTTTACTTACTCGTTAGATGTTTGTTCAGAGATTGATTTTCTGGTTTGTTTGAGTAATTTGGGGACTACCCATTAACGAATTTTGGTGAATGGAATTGTTTCTCCTTCTTTGAAGTAATTTGGAGCCTACCCAATATGAAATTGGTCTATTTTTCCGTTGTTGTATTGTTGGATTATTGGGAACATTTATTTTTCAGCCATGCTTTGAACAAATGGGGAATCTAATTGTGATGCGTTTCAGTTACAATTCTAACTTTTTTTTAACCCATTCTAACTTGTTTGTTATATTACCAAAAATTAATTTATTATTAGAGTAATTTCTTGCCCAATACACTAAAACCCTTACAAATCCGGAATTGAGTAAGCGAAGTATCAAGATTAAGGCTGCGTTTGGCAGCCACCTGTAATGTAATCATTTCATTTGAGTTTCTCAAGGCATTTGTAGCCCTGAGATGATGATTCCGTAATGAACTCATTCAAATGTATACTGATTTGTTAACTACAATTAGAAATGAAGTCGTCTTAGGTTTTTCTGTAAAATGAAATGACTTATGTTATCAAGCACAACTGGCTGCAAATCTGAATGAGTTCATTATAAACCATCCCATTGTGGCTACAAATGCCTTGAAAAACTCAAATGAAATTATTACATTACAGGTGGCTGCCAAACAGGTTATTAGTAATTACTTTCTCAACTACTGAGGATGCAAAATGGCATTCAGTTGTATATATATATATATATAGAAACAGTGGCATACCATGTGGATATACATTGGGCATTGAGTTTTGAAAGCATATATTGATACTAAAAGAGTTCTTGCAGAAACATATCTAACAAAGTTAATTTCAATGTCATTTAAAAGGAATGAATTTACTTGAAAACAACTTATTGAAAACTGAATACTTGAACAAATAACCCCATATCTAAGCCAAAGTAGTAAAAGAGAACAAGGGTTACAATTGTATACATGTATGTATGTATGTAAGTATATATATATAGAGAGAGAGATGTACATTGATATACTGAATATTCCTGCCTCTAATGAAATTAACTCAATAACTCTCCAGGTTCAAAAAAAAGGAAAGAATTTAGGAGGCACCTTCATTGATCCAAGGAACACTGCCATTCCCTCTGGAAAATTGTGCAAGCTTATGCCTGCAACTTTTAAGAACAAATTCTTCAGACCAATAGAAGCACATACTTATTAGCAAAAGTCAGTAAACACTAAACTTTAACAGATGAAGTGTTTAAATTCTTTAACCAACATTTGTGTGGATGTGTTGATCAGTCCGTCACCAAAACTATTTAACAATTGGAAGGATACATAAATACCATTCACATAGAAGCAACCACTCAAGCTAAGTATCTTTTTAACCACAAAGAAGAGGAAATTTAACATACTAGCAGCATCAAAACCATACAACAAACAGAGTAAATCAGATGGGAATTGTAAAAATATATAGAATTTGGAAAGCTTCTAAAAACTTAACAAGCAATTATCGACTATCAATGCAATTGAACTACAAACTAATTATTGAAACCACCTCCTCCATTCAACCTGTTATACAATAAGGGTGAATTGAATGAAATCAGGATATCTCATAGAAGAACCAAGTTATTCATAAAAAATAAAAATAAAAAAGAAGAGAGAGAAGAAAAAGACATGGAATCAAAATCAACATTTGTCAAGTAAATGCCAGCCAACACTAATAATGTTTTTTTTTTTTTTCCCAATAAATAACACTAATCATGTTGATAGGCTTCCATCAGGAAGATACCAGGTAACACCACAAGAGAGAGGAAGCATGTCATAACATGTCAGCCCACAAGTTACAAACAATGCTTCTGCTTCTATATTTTGATTCTTGATAGTTTTGGATGAATATGTCATCTTAACCGATACTAGTAATTACGTAATTATTTTGATCAATAACAACGATAGATCTTATTGACTCCCTATGTCCAAAATGTACAAAACAATACAAAGTAGATGATTATAAAGTAAGTGTAGTCTCCCATAACATAGACATCCAATTATATGAACCTATTTACCTCCTTGAAGTCCTCCAAAATGAGGCGCCAATCCATGAAATAAGGACCCAACATCTTCACAGATTCTTTATATAGGGCAAGATACATCATTAAAAGTATGTAACTTCCTTCTTTTACGTAAAGTCTCCTACCCGCCTAATGTAGGATATAAGCTCTGATACCAAATTTGATGCAGCACAAAGGGGAAGATACTAAAAATTTGATGTAGGATAATTCCAAAACCCTCAAACAATGGTTAGATTTAAAGTGCAGAAGCAAAAGTTCAAGAATTAAATCTTAAAGCAATCAAGTAACCACAAAATAGGGGAAATCAAGAAATAGAATAATAGAATAGAGGTTAGAATGAAATAGAACACAAATTAAGAAGAAAAGAGAGAGAAAGAAACCCAAAGGGAAATTTTTTGAAATTTCAGGGCAGAACCCATGAAATTACCAACCCCTGGTCATGTATAAGAAAATTACAAAACTTTCTACATATTTTTTAACATGCACAAAGGTTCTAAAGTTAAAATTTCAAGGCAAACGGATAAGATTTGGTTAGTAAAATTATATAAACATCAGTCCCACTTGAAACTTGAACAATAACAACCAAAAACCAGTAAGTATATTTGAAATTAAATAGAAAAAGAAAGAGGATTACAATGGGAAAGAGAGGGTGAGAAAATAGAAAAGATGATGGAAGAAAGGAGGAGGGTGAGGTGGATACTCACGAGTGCACTAGGGTGCTACAACCCACGATGGAGAAAGAATGAGGGGAGCCTTAGAGAAGGCGTTACCCTATGGGGGGAGATACCAAGCCCATGACACCTTGGGAAACCACCCAATAACACAGTTTGTTTAATTAATCTTCTAAGACTTCTTAAAATTTCCTTTTTAAATTTAAATCTTTTAAAAACTTATGGGCACATGGGTTGTTGACTATCACTCTTTGTGGGACCCATTTGTTGAATTTGACAACTCACTAAAAGAAAAACATGTAGAGACAACCAGCCCACTACAATAGACTTTGGTTGTTAGTCTTATTACAAACAAACCCTTGTAAATAAAAATCCTAATCTACCCTTGACACAAAAAGCCTTATTACAAAAAGTACCCACCCCTTACAAGATCCTAAATAACCCTACATAACACTCAATTTTAAATCATGCTAAGTGGGGGTACATATATAAGTCTCTCATTGTTGTCCACATCATTCTCCCGGGGTGGGGAGAAATTCGACCTTGAATTTGATGACAGACACACTCTATCACAACTTCTAATGGAATGTTCCAGGCTCTTCAAAATTGGGGAATGATCTGGTGGAGGTCCAAGGATTGAAGATTTGCATGTACCTTTTGGACTTAATGGTTTCTTGGACCATGATCTTGATTTAGTTTACTTCCGAACTTTTACTCGAGCTAGAATCTTTTCAGGTTTTGGCAAAATCTATCATTTGGTGATGATCTGCAACATGGAAAGTAGAAGAGGACCAAGTATGGAGTCTTTACAAGAACTTTTCCGACTAGATCTCTTCTTTTTCTAGCCTTTGACCTCTTCCAGGCTTCTATTTGACCGTCAAATTCAAGCTTTTGAACTAGAAGTGAAGTATGAATCTCAATTCTTGCTTCGCGTTCTGCTTTGAATTGTTTATGTATAGCCTTGATCAAATCAAGCATCTCTTGAACTGCTATACGAATTCTTTCCTGCATTTTAATTTCTTAAAACCTGAATAGCTGAACTGAATAATACCAGGTTGACCTTTAAGGATCATGTAATTCCAATAATCAGAACAATTTTCTTATCTTACCCTTTCCAATCAATTAAGTTCTTGCTTGAGTTCATGTTCCCCTAGAATTTTTACCCTACTTTCATATCTTTAAAAAGTTCGAGGATCATGGTAGAGTTCCCGATGATACTACAATAGAGGATCTTCACAACCTTCGTAACTCATGATATAAACACTTGGAAAGCACACAGGATTTCAGCTAGATAGAACTAACTGAGAAAACCTAAAGAATAAGAGACTTGCAGGAACCAACTAGATAGGAATTAAGTTGGAACCTGGCTCTAATACCAAAACTGATGTAGGATATAAGCTCTGATACCAAATTTGATATAGGATAATTCCAAAACCCTCAAATAATGGTTAGATTTAAAGTGTAAAAGCAAAAGTTCAAGAATTGAATCTTAAAGCAATCAAGTAACCCTAAAATAGGGGAAATCAAGAAATAGAATAATAGAATAGAGGTTAGATTGAAATAGAATTGAAAATAAGAAAAGAGAGAGAAAGAAGCCCAAATGAGCAATTCGTGAATTCCTGCCTGGACCCACCAAATTACCAAAATACCCCTGATCATGCATAAGAAAATTACAAAACTTTCCAAATATTTTCTAACATGTACAAGGGTTTTACAATTAAAATTTTAGGTCAAATGGACAAACTTTGGTTAGTAAAATTATATAAACATCAATCCCACTTGAAACTTGAACAAAAACACACAAAAACTAGTAAGCATATTTGAAATTAAAGAGAAAAAGAAAAAGGATTAAGATGTGAGAAGATAGAGAAAATGATAAAAGAAAGGGAGAGGTTGAGGTGATACTTACGAGTGCACTAGGGTGCTACAACCCACGATAGAGAGAAAAGTAGGGGAGCCTTAAAGGAGGCATCACCCTATGGGGGAGGAGATACTAGGCCCACAACCTACCTTGGGAAATCACCCAATAACACACTTTGTTTAATTAATCTTCATTATATGGGGGAAGAGTGCCTTTAAATAGGCTTATAAAACTCAAAATAATAAAAACAACAACAACAACAACAAATAGCCTTATCCCAATTATTTAGGGTCGGCTACACAAATCCTATTCCACCTTTCTTAAAATATAAACTTCTAAAAACTTATGGGCACATGGGTTGTTGACTAGCACTCTTCATGGAGCGCATTTGTTGAATTTGGCAAACCACTAAAAGAAAAACATGTAGAGACAACCAGCCCACTACATTCCCAATTTAGACCCTAGCTTTTAGCCTTATTACAAACAAACCCTTGCAAATAAAATTCTTGATTAACCCTTGACACAAAAGGCTTTATTACAAAAAATACCCACCCCTTACAAGATCCTAAATAACCCCACATAACACTCAATGTTAAATTGTGCTCTCTTATGTGGGGGTACATGCATAAGTCTAGATTGTTGTCCCCACCCCACCCTATAAAACATAATAATAATAATAAGATATATATATATATATATATATATATATATATGCACACAAATGGTACCATCTTCCATAATTTCCTTCCTTTGAGGCTAAATGGAATCAATGACCATGAGGTAATATCATTACAAGGGTTCAGAGACCCAATCAACAAGTAACATCACGAAGTAGGTCCATGCTAATCTTTCGATTTCACAATGATGGAAAAGGTGGCTCCCACTTGATTCATCCTTTTTACTCCCTACTTTCACTAAAATTATACTTCATACTTTAAGTAACATCATAGAGTAGCTCCATGCTAATCCAAGATTCAAAATGTCAGTGTCGGTGGAAATGTCGATCAAGCCAAAATAAGACACATATCGGAAATGCCGAAAATATCAGAAAGAAATATTGTAAAAGTCATGGAAACTCAAGAAACATATTATAATCTAACCACATATGCACAAAGGAACAAATAGATTTATTAGGAATGATTGCTTATTTTAATACACTTGTATTTTAATATTCTTTAAAAGTACACATGCATAAGTTAACAAACATCATATAACCTAACCGTATAAACATAAGGGAACAAGTAGATTCTCTTTCTTTTCTTCTTTCTTCTCTTCTCCTTCTTCCCCTCCCTCTTTTTACTTTTTTTAGATTTTATCGTTTCATATAATCTTTTATCATAACATCACAATGTCGAGATTAGGCAATAATACATTGTGAAAGAAGAATATTCGCTCTTACATGTCAACATTATACATCATGTCGACTGAAAAATTAATTTTTATAATGTACATAATGTTTTGTGTTGGTAAAGGAATATGTCATGTCGGTCCTGGTAGACATGGACATATGTCAGGAGACATATAAGACATTTCAAGACATTTGATACCGTGTGCTAATCTTGTAATTTCACAATGATGGAAAAGGTGGCTCCTACTTGATTCATCCTTCTTACTCCTATTTTCACTAAAATTTCCCTCCATATTTCTTGTTTAAGTTTGGCTTATCTTAAAACCGTTTGATTTTATAGCGTCCCCTCCATCATTCTAACTTGGCATTTGCCACCTCTTTAATCTCATCAATCAAAATTAAATCATCAGCAAACAGCATATAACATAGGACCCCCACCTGCATATGCCTAATCAATTGATCCATAACCAATGCAAAGAATTGTGGGCTCAATGATGACCCCTAGGGTAAATCTATTGTAATTAAAAACCCGCTCATCTCTCACCCAGTTGTTTTAACACTACTTACTGACCCATCATACATATCCTTAACTAAGTTTATTTTTCCAATATACTTGAGATCCCCTTCTTTTCCAGCACACCCTTTCATTCCAACTCCCTTTACTGCCATTCAATTTTTTGAGTGATCTACAGTGAAATAAGACCAGCTACAAGAAGCATGGTGGATTGAAACTCAGATCTAAAGCAAACTGACTAGTGAAGCATATATATATATATGGCAAACTGAATCATAATTGTTTAGAATTTTTACCAAATTCCTCTTTTTTGTTTTGTAGATTTCTAAAGTGTATTAAAACTATGATATTGTGATCGATTTAAATGGAGATTTGACCTTGAATCTTGGATCTTTACAGTGAAAAACAAGAAGAAAAAGAAAAGGTAAATCCCAAATTATCTTTCGTTACCCCTAAACACTTCTAATTCAGACCCAAGTAATTATTTTTTAACACTTAGTAGGTGATTTACAATTTAATTGGAATATTTTTTATAAATTTTTATTAACCAAAAATTATTATATTATAGAAAACACTAGTGATTTGAAAAATAAAATAAATATAGGTATATGGTTGGTTTCCCATCTCAATTTTCGATCCAAAGAAATTATCTATTAACTATATTAATTATACAGTTATATTTATGATTACGGTTATAGTAATTACAAAGTTATTTTAGTTAAAAATAATTATAAAAATAGAAAAATTAGTAAGACTATTAAGATAATATATCATAACATGCATGTAGCTGTATTAGGAATTATACAGGTTGTTTTTGAGTTAAATAATTAAATTTAATAAAAAACATTTAAAAAATAGACAAATTAGTATTATTCATCCATTTCTGATTCCTTGTAGCTCATTATAATATAGGATAATTAGTCTATGACAATATTATCTGCAGGCATATCTGAACAATAACAAAAGAATTTTATTTTTGTGTAATAATTAAATATTTCCCAATCAAAAATATGATTAACATATCTAATACATAAAATATTTACCATGTATCCACATATACTATTTTATGTTGTTTAATTCATCTAAGTGTGTTCAATTGCATCAAATTTTATGTCATAATCTTTCATTTCATGTGAGTAAAATCCCTAATTTGATGTAACATGTACTCGAGCACCTAGATTGTCTGGTTACATATATGGTCGCTTAAGTTTGACTTTCAGACTGTTTTTGACAGCTTGGCAGCAAGAACTATTGTTTATTTTACTTGTCTTCCCATTGTACATGGCAGTTTATAATGATAGAAGACTTTAAAAGTGTGTACTGATGCTTTTTTACCATTTCCTGAATGTCCAATATTCCCAAAGTTTCTGTTTACTATGTCCACAAGTTCAACTAAATATTAACCCCACACATTTTAACATGTGTGGATTTCCGACATGACCAATAATGACAATGAAACCAAACAAAACTTGAAGAAAAAGGGCCAATACATTATTCTTCTATAACAACCTTCAGCAAAAGAAGTAATCAGGACCCAAACAATTGCTAATGAATGCATAGATTCATTGAAGAGAAGATTATATTGCATGCAAATATTGATAAAATAGGCTCTCTAAAACTTACTTAATAAGTAACAAAAATAAAGAAGTTCAAGAAAACAGAAAAGTGTAGTCAGGAGGAATAAAATCTTCAGCATGGTACAAGGTCACAAGAGGAAAACCAAGACAGCTTTTTATTTTTTAACCAGATTGAACACTGTTAATTTAAATGATCAAAAATCAAAGGAGGCGACCTTATATGGCTCTTTCACCACATATTTGTCATCTGTGCTTGCGATAAGGAGAATCAGGTAATCGTATTACGATCCATTGCTCCTTTGCCAAGATAATTTGGGATCATTTCCTCTGTCAGGCCTCCTTGAGTTGGACTATGCCTTATATTCTTCTTGATTTGGTATGTTAATGGAATTGTGCATCATTTGAGCTCCATGGTAAGAAATTTTGGTTGGGTCTCTTGCATGGCATTTGTTGGGGCATATGAAAAGAAAGGAATAGAAGGATATTTGAAGGAAAAAAGAAGTCTTCCTAGGATGTGATCAACTCTATCCTATTCATGGTAGTATCATGGGCGGTTGCCTCAAAGGATTTTTCAGGGGCCTCTTTAAACAACCTCACTAGAGACTAGCTATCACGTATTTTCTCATTTTCCCTATCTTGTAACCCCTAGTTCTTGATCAATTACTTTGTTCCATCTCTTGTTTATTCCCCCTCCCCCCCCCCTTTTCTCTCTCATTTAGTAAAGATCATTATTCATCAATATATATATATATATATATATAGCCTTTGTTCATTTCAAGAGTTCCTCTCCAATGACTTCAACATAATGTAGCATGTGCAATTCTCAAAAAAACAACTTAGTAGTGCCCATTAATATCCATCTACAGAATAAGAACACTTCATTTTTCAAAAGCTTGCTGCATCAGACACGTGTCTGTTGCAATTTTCAAACACCTATGTCAAACCTTTTGTTTTCCATATAAGCCTCTACAATTTTCTAAACAGGAGTCAGACAACCCATATCCATGTCAAACACAAACACCCATATCAAGGTCCTTGTTACCTAAATATCTATAATTTGGTCTAGTGAATCTTTCAATTACATTCCCAAACTACGAAGAAGATTTAATGAAAACAGAATAAAACGTTACATACCGATAGCCGTGATAATTCCACTAAATAAAACTTGGCGACGGTGCTTTTTCATCAGATCCTTACCTCCTTCATCATCGTTTTTCTGATGTTTCAAAGTACGACATTAAATTTAAGAAATTCAATCAAAAAACATAAGTTTCAAATGTTTACGTAAGTATCAACCTAGTATATATCCATCATAATGGATAAATGGTTGGAGTCGTTAGACTAACCTTTTTATTTTTCAAATCTGTTATAGGAGAAAGTGTTGGTTCAGGGATGAAACTTGCAACAACAGCAAAGAAAATTACACCCGCAAAGAACTGCATGACCACATGAATTTACACTCAAGAAAAAATGAGTGAGTTATGTCTCAGTAGTAATAAATTAATGATTATCAGCCTGAACTGGACAGCTCACCCAAAGATTTCCTTTCAAGAATCCGATGGAGTTCATAGCATTATGTGCCAAGTCTAAGAAAGATATACTCAGCATAAGACCTGCAGCAAAACCCTGTATGGGGAAATCCTAGGAGTTAGATTCTTACCAGGTATGTAAATGTAACTACTAAGACATGGACATTTGTTTTGGCAACAGATTTGCATACACAGCCTTGGCAAGCCCCTATATGCAGACACATACATATGGATGACATGACTATTCTGAATGCATTTGTTTAGGTAAGTGTAAATTAAACTAAATAATCAAGACAAATAAGGCCAAATTTGTTACGTTTTTAAAAGCAGTGTTTGGTTTATTAAGTAAAATAACTAGTTTTCTGAAGAAAATAATGTTTGGGTACATAAAATAAATGCTTTTTTGCCCACCAAAATAAATATGATTCAATAGTTTCAGAAAAAAAAAAGATCTCTATTGCTTAGCAACAAAAAAAGAAAAACATTTTCACCATTAGAAACAGAAAAAAAAAGAAAATCTTTTGTTTTGTAACACTTTGTCATCATACAAGACAACGACGACGACGATTAAAACAATGACTTTGATGGTGGCGGTGGTGATTGTGACAATAATGATGCAATCTTAATGATGATGATGATAATGGTGATGACGATGACAATGAGAAAACAGAAACACCAAATACATTTCTGGTGTTTATAAATAGAAACAACAGTAACATCTCTCAACACGGCCCAGATTACTTAAACAGGGTGAATAATCACCCAATGTCCCTGAGTAAATAAGTACTGAATGTCCCGGGGGGAGGAGGGGGGGGAGAGAAAAGGGAGTCCACTAAAAATGTAAACAAATGCAACAAACGAAAGACCGGAAATGGGTTGAGGAAGTTG
>JAOXJP010000003.1:16268354-16279312 GCA_025762735.1 Platanus orientalis | reverse complement strand
TCATTCAGAAAACGATGCTAATTTATTGAAGGGATAGAAATGCCCCTACTATGGAATTTGAATAACATAAACACTTTCAACACTCCCCTCAAGCTGGAGCATGTATAACAAAATTACCACCTTCTTATTTAGATGGTCAAGTATCTTACTCGGTTCTTCTCACTCTTCAACTTATCATGTTCCCCCCCACATCTTTGGTTGAATTTGTTTTGTTAGAATGTTGGGACCCAAAAATGATAAACTGTCACACCATGCTACGAAATGCATTTTCCTTTGCTACACCCGTACTCAAAAAGTTCATCAATGATATGATCCTATTTCACAGAAACACTTTGTTAGTGTTCATGTAATGTTTTTTAGAATACTCAATACGTTTCAAATGATGGGCGTGTAATTGATCTTCATCTTTTGACCTCTTATGTTTAATCTCCCAGTGTGCCTTGCACCTCTTCTGATTGTGGTTAACTCAGTTTCCCCACCGGTGCCTTATTCTAACAAACCATTCCAAGTCTATGAGCACAAGAAAAAAGCATTGATGTAGTGTGTCCTAAGATTTAGTTCTCTATTCAGCCATCCACTTCTAAAGGACATCAAGTCAGTGTTCCTGATCCACCAGTAGATTCCAATTGCTCTTCAAAAAGGTAAACATCTTCGCACTCAGCATCCTATTGCCAACCATGTTTCTGTTGATCATCTTTTTTTAAGGATATCTTTCTTCTTATTGTACCTTTGCCTTGTCTTTCTCCTCTATGATTATTCCTATGAATTATTGGGATGCTCTTGCCCGTCCTAGTTGGCATAAAGCTATGGTGGAAGAAATGGATGCTGTGTACTTAGAAAACTAGGGAATTAATCACTTTATCAGTTGACAAGAAGGTTGTAGATTGTCAATGGGTGTTCAGTATTAAATTTCAGCCTCATGGGGCAATTAAATTTTGAGACATCTTAACCTGTTGCTTGATTGAATTAAATTCGTATACTTATCTCTATTGTTGTTAGTCAAAATTGGTCTTGTTTCAACTAGATGTAAAAATGCTTTTATCCATGGTGATCTTCAAGAAGAAGTCTATATGGAGCAACCACTAGGTTTTGTTTCTTAGGAGGGTATGGTATGATTTGTCGTTTGAGGATATACATATACGGCTTGAAGAAGTCACCATGTGCATGGTTTAACAAGTTCAACCACGCGGTTATGTCGTACGGATTTTGTCAAAGATCTGATCATTATTTTTTCATAGACAAGAGGGTGGTATTGTTGTACTTATTGTTTATGTTGATGATACTATTGTTTATACCAATGATTTAAGTGGTAATAACAATGTGAAACAGTATTTAAAGCACTGGTTCCACACAACAAAATTGGTACCTCTAAGATAATTTTTTGCATTGAAGTGGTTGGAGTTTAGAAAGATATCAACCTGTCTCAACAAAAGTACGTGACTGACTTGTTGACTGAATCAGGTATGTTGGGATCAAAACCTGCTTATTCTCCACTAGGTCCCAACGTGAAATTGGATGAAGATAGTAAGCTCTCTGAAGATTCCAAGAGGTATACATCTCTTATTAGAAAGCTGGTCTTCTTGATTGAAATTCAACCAGACATGACATTTGTTGTGGCTGTGATTAGTCAGTACATGCAAAAAACTAAGCAGATTTATTGGGAGGCAGTTTACAGAATTTTGAGATATTTGAAGAATTATCTGAGACAAGGTTTGGTATATCAGCCAAGTGGTAGTGAGTAATTCAAACAGACTAGGCTAGTTTTGAATCTGAGGGACAATTGATTTCAGGTTATTGCACCTTCATTGGAAGATGCCAACTTGCTAATTTGGTAAAGTCTGTGAGTGTCGTACCATAGACTTGGGTTCAAAACCGGTCTTCACCTATAATTACCTATCAAAAAAATTTTTAAAAAAACTTGGTAGCACAAGAGAGTAAGAAACAAAATGTGGTAGCAAGATCAAGTGTTGGCATTTACTCAATAGCTTCGGGGGAGGATGTTCAGTTTTGGGATGATGCTTGGTGTGGTCCCTTGGCCCTTAAGGAGGAATTAAATTGCATTTACTCAATTGCTAATGTTCAATTAGGCAGAGTGAAAAAAAATTATGATTCGAGGGGGGATGGGGCTTGGAATGTTTCCTTGAGAAGATATTTAAATGATTGGGAATGGAATTAGTGGCTGAGGTTTTTTGGTCGGCTAGAGGAGTTAAGGATAAATCCCGAGGTGAGGGATAGTTGGATTTGGGAGCTTTCTAAATCATGTTGTTTTACTGCTAAATCTTTTTATGATAGTTTGGTCCCTAACCCCCCACTTACATTTCAACTATAAATATAATTGGACCTTGGGTATTCCTTCAAAGGTCAATTTTTTCCTTTGGACTGCGATTCTGGATAAGATTCTTACTCTTGATCACTTGAAGCATCAAGGTTAGAATTTGGCAAATAGGTGTATATTGTGTATGTGTGAGGAGGAGTCGGTCAATCATCTGTTCATCCATTGTCGGTTGGGGAGGAAGGTTTGGATGTTCTTTCTTGTTTTCTTAACATTCCTTGGGTTTTCCCTTTCAGTTTCAGGGATCTTATCACTAGTTGGTGGCTTAGAAAGTTGGAAGGCATTCATAAGATTATTTGGTTAGCTCTTCCAAGTGTTATCTGATGGGTGGCTTGAAAGAGCAGAATAGTCGTATTTTCAAGAACAAGGTTGTGTCCATTGATAGCCTTTTAGTGCAGGTGTTTGAGCTCATCGCTAATTAGATGTCTCTGTCTAAGGATTTAGAGGAGGTGGAGTGGATCGACTTCTGCCGAGGTCTTAGTTGATTTTGTTTTCTCCATTTTCTTGTTGGTTTTTTTGTTTTGTTTGTGTGTCGTTCACCTTGCTCGTGAATTGTCTCTGCTTTGTTTTTTCCTCAATTTGTTGTTGCTCTTTGTTCTCTTTGGGTTTCCCCTTTTTCTGAATATATCGGTACCTTTTTCAAAGAAAAAAGATCAAGTGTTAACATAGAGTACAAGGTCATGGCTTATACAAATTGTGAATTACAACTCCTAACATTTTTTATACAGGAATTTGGGTTTCATTGTAGACAAACCTATGGAAAAGTTTTGTTATAATCAAGCAGCTATTTACATAGCTGGTGACCCAGTTTTCCATGAGAGGATGAAGCACACTGAGGTTGACCATCACTTCATCAAATATTGTGTTTTAGACAAGAAGATTTGTACCCTGTTTATGAAATATGAAGATCAGTTGGGTGATGTGTTTACAACGACTCCAAGTAGGAGTCACTTCTTGGATATGTGTAGCAACTAGCAAGTTGGGCATAGGAGATATCCATGCTCCAGCTTGAAAATTGTATTATAGTCTGATGGGTTGTGGTGTATAATGTACCACAGTGGTACTACACTTGTGTATTGCAAGGAGACCACAGTGGCATGGTATTATACTATATGTACTGCAAGTGTGCTTTGTGCTTTCTTGGTAGGGCTTGACCAGAACATGTGGTAATCCTCTTCTTCTCTCTCCTTGTGTATCTTCTTCTCTCTGCTTTTTTTCTTCTTAATTTATTATATAAATCTCTCTGACAATAGGAAACAAGTAATAGCCAATAGTCCAATTTACCAGACTCACAAGAATAAACACAAACAACAATCAAATAAACCTCCAACTATTAAACACACACACAACCGGGAAGAAATCACAGCAGCAGCAGCAACAAAAACATCTAATATGTCATCAATGATAAATGGCACCACCCATCACAAAAATGAACCATTAGAATTAAGGAGTACACGGACGTGAAATTAATCTCGTAAAAAATAACCACAAACTACAAGCAAATAAACCTCTAAACCATCCAAAAAAACAAATTAAAGAATCATTTCCATAACCAGTAAAAAAATTTAAAACCACAATTACGGTTAAAAAAAAAAAAAGATAAAAATCCAGACATATAACTTCAATGCAAATTTCCAGTCTCCAGACTAACTGAACCCAAAAAAGTTGATGTTCCTTTCTAATTTAAACTCAATCAAAGCCATAACCATCGCCCTTCCATACCTATCTACGTGCTTAACCCGCCTACCAAGAGCAACCATGGCCACAGAATCCATGGAGATTCCGCTAGAAACTGCAATCTATGCCCTCCAAATAATCCAAAAACAAATCATGAAAAATACAGAAAAAAGAGAATCTAGGGTTCTTTAGGACGGCGAAATGAAACGTATCGGAAGGGGCAGATGGATTTGAGGTCTCGTCTTTTGGCCGGTAGATAACAAGAACGACGAAGAACGCTGTAGCAGGCGGGAGATGGACAGTAGAACGCTTTCAAACCAATGAATTATTGTTAATTCGAACCGGCCCCTTAAATTTTGTTTGAGAAAAGATGTTCTGTCCAGGATGTAATTTCGCCCCCTCATATGGACCTCGTGATAGGGCGAACTGTATATCCTGGACAGAAAGAACATCCCTACCGATTTTGGTAAATGCATGTATGGCTCTCAAGTGGGCCGAGTTGGTCCGAAGCCCGACATCTCTGGCCCGAAATCTGGGAGGCCCAACCTAACTTCATACTGGGCTAGCTTATAAACCCGAGGTTTTATCTGGGTCAAGTTCAGAATGGCTCAATTCCAGTCTGTTACCAAGCCAATAGTAATTATTAACAAATAGCCTTTTTATTTGGATGCTAATATTATGCCTGTATTTTTTTTTATTGCTTTTGCATTTATACATTTTGAACAAATTTAATATCATCAAATAGTTCAATGTGTCTTTTACCAAAAATAAAAAAAGTTCAATGTGTCATCTATTCAAAAACGCCCATGCAATATGCTTTTAAGGGTAGTTATGGGCCTAAAATCAACCCAGAGATTAAGGGAATAGTTTTAGTCCAGGCAACGCGTAGGCGGGGTTTGGGCTGACTACCTCAGGTTGAGTTTGGGCATATGTAAAACATTTTGAGCTGAATTTCGACAAGCCCAACCCAACCCAATTGACAGCCCTAAATACAAGAACAAATCCTCTAATACAGCTTAAAGCGTGACATGTGTAAGAAGTGAGGCACATATCCAACAAAATCAAATTTAGTGGGTCATTTTCACTTTTAGTCTGTATTTTCGCTTTTTGGGGTACATGTGCTCCAAATGATGCCACACCTTAAGCTGCAGCCTGCTGTAGAGGATCTGTTTTTCACATTTACACCATTAGTTCAAACTTTCTTCTGTATTTTTAATTTACTGATTTTTCTTTTTCTGTTTTACTCTTTTTCAATATTTATTATTTTTTCTTTGAAGTAGGAAAATAAAATCAACAAAAACCAGATTATATATAAATTTTCTTACTCTTTTCTGATGCAAATAGCTACAAAATTTCTAATTTCAAAAAATATATTCTATAACCACACATTTAAAAAAGATCATATACAAAAATAACAACGACGACAACAAACAACCTTATCCCAACTATTTGGAGTCGGCTACACGAATCCTGTTCTATTATTTCCGTCTATTTAGGGTCATATTTGTCGTCAAATTACAAGCTGATATGTCTCTCCTTACTATTTCAACCTAGGTCAATTGAATCATTCTAGTAAAAGTCTTAATGAAAAAAATCTATTCTTTATAAATAATTTCTGAAATTTTCAGTAAATATTAACTCTTAAGAACAACAATAGTGTCTAAAAGCATATTCTCAATGCTTGACAAAAGAGGATCCTTACAACAATTAAGTAATCAAAATGGTATAGTTTCAGGGCTAACCATTAGTATACAATGTATCCATTGATTAAACCTACAAAATTTGAGCGAGCAATTAAATTCTTAGACCATGAAAACACAACCAATTGAACCTAATTACAGAAATCCCTACTTGAACTCAAGGGCTCCTTAGAGGTCAAAAGAAGCTCAAGCAATCGGAGCATCAAATCCTCTGTGGAGTGTGTGTACATATATTGCAAATATAAAGCCTCAACACTGTTTAAACAGTGAGTTTATATGCTATCTACAATTTCAGAGGGGCTTTAAGCGCTCTCTCTCTCTCTCTCTCTCCATATATATATATATATATACATCTTGAAGAGTAGTCCCGACAATTCAAGCTCATTTATTCTCCCTCCAAAAGAAGCAAACTACACATGGCTTACTGTCTTCAGCAAAACCTTATGTTGAGGACTTAATGTTATGCAGATCAATTTATTGCATTTGAACCAAATGAAACCAAAACCATCTCAAATCCCCACGGATAAGCGAGGCCTCAGGTGCAAGACTCTTTTACCAAGATAAGGACAACTCTCCCACAGCTTGTTTGTTCCATGGCCACATCACTGGTAAAGATAATTCTCGCAGTTAGTTATTATGTTTTTTCCCTGCATGTATTCCATTGCCTGATGATTTTATTTTTTATTCTTTTGATAGATGAAATTGCCTAACGTTTTTGCTCATAGATGGTCATTTGGGATCTATAACACGTAACACTTACATTTACCATGGTTGTAAACCTTGACCAGACTGGCCAATCAAATCTGTAAATTTGGAACCAGTCTCTCCAGTGTGGAGTTAGCCTAGGGAACATATGCACAACTGGACTGACTTCACTGGTCTTGTGGCCTTTTTTTCCTTGACCTGGCTGATATGGGCAGGTTGCAGCAGGTTTACTAGAAGAAAATTGGTTTAAGATATAATGACACCTGCAAGCCAAGCTCAAACTGGTCCATAATATTCCTGTTCAAGGTCTGGGCAAGTTTTGAACTTCTGATCTACAATATTTACCCATCACAAACAAGAAGGTAAGAAACAAGAGTTATTAGCAAGAAAATGACAAAACCTTTGTTTAATTTCTGTGTTAAATCCCAAAATAGATGTGGGCTTAGGCTAAACCATAAATTCAAACCTCTTGATTCATGTGCAAGGCACAGATCACGAGTCATCCAGTATTTCGCCAAAATGTTTCTACCAGTATCTAAACTCCGTATGAGTCATAACTTTACCCTGTTTGTAGGAGAGAATCTGTTGTTTCATCACACCAAGGGATCCACGGTGAGTGGAGCAACTTTAAGGAATGGTTGTTTACAAATAGAATGACATGGGGAACAGACCAGACACTAGAAGTGCCATCTGGAAGAAGAGGTGGAGCTGGTAATGAGTATGATGAGAATGCGCTCACTTGTCGATGAGGATAGCATACGTCCTTCGATGACAGATTCACCCTGTACTAGCAGCAGCCCTCAACCATTGGATCATGATCCTTTGCTAGTGTTTTTACAAGTAATTAGAAAAGTTTGTTACTCTTGGAAAGTTTCATTCTCCACTTAACAAACTTCCAGCTCCACTTCTTGAATGTTATCTAACATTATATGCATCTTATTCCTATAGCTTTTATATCCCCTGCAAGCATCTGCAATCTTTTTCATGCCAAGTTCCAACTTAGCATGCTTTGAGGCTGCATCAATGACAACATGCCTAAGGAAAGCTCCCCACAACTTGGCTCACCCCCCCCCCAAGGGGGCAATCTATCCCCGGTGATAGAACATAAATTTGTTCTTGTTACTCAAATGTGCTTACCCATTCAAGTAATAACAAAAGCTTACTTGAATCAATTGAAGGTGGATAGTCCAAATAACATCAAATCAAAATCAAATCCGAACAACCACATTTCTTTTTCTTTTGAGCTTCTGTCGAACAGTTTGCTTCTTCGCCAACAAATGACAAAACACATTCAAATGCCTTAAGGTATTCAAAGTGTTTTCATGCCAGCATCAGATAATTTACACTGCAGAGAATAGGAATCCTCCATTGTTTATCCAAAGGGGTTCAAATCTCTCAGCATTCAAAGAACACTTGCCTCATCTTTCCTCTCCTTGCACACTTCTCCTTCTTAGATTGTTTCTGACAAAGGAGAGGAGGTCATTTTCTATCACAGGGAATTTGTAGGTGTTGGGTAGGAGATTACTAATTTATAATAGTCTAAGCCAAGTAATAACATTCATTTAACAGTCATATGTCTACTGCACTCTCTAGAGAATTTGGTTTGTTAGATGGTTCTGTTCTATTACCATTGGATTAATTTAATTGAATTGAAGGGAGTCTTCCCCTGATAATATCAAAATAACAACAACAACAACAATTGCTTAAAACAGCATCAACAACTACAATAACAGATTGTTATTGTCATTGATGTACCAATTATTCGATTATCCCCTCATTAAGTACTTGCTTTGTCTAAACCCTTTAGAAATATTTGGTGGCATAAGTAGTCAGCTGTTCATATTATCAGAATTTAGTCTCTATGATCTGTAATGCACTTCTACTGTTCCCCTTAATTCTCCAAGCAGAACTCCCCACAACATGGCAGCAGCCCCACAGTGGTGATCTAACCTTGGTTGTATGACATAAATTTGCTCCAAGTCAAATGTGCTTGCCCGTTCATTTTTTTTTAAGTGATAATAACCCTAAATTAATGGTGGTCGGAGTTCATATAATATCAAATAAAAATAAATCCAAACAATCATGATTCTTTTCTGTTTGGGCTTTTGTCGAACAGTTTGCTTCTTTATCAAGAAATCAAAGGACAGATTCAAGTGCCTTAAGGTATTTAAACATGTTTTCAAACCAGCATAGAAGGTAGCTTATGTCTCAGAGCAGTTCTGCAAGGTTTTGAGTCCCATCATTCAAAGAATACTCACATATTTCCTTTCCTCACTTTTTCTAGTTCACCTCAACATTACGCACCTGTCCGAATGTTGCTGAGCAGTTATTGGATATCAAACAGACCTCCGTAGAGGGTAATTTTAATGTGTCCAATTTACCCTCTTTTGCAATCAGTTTCGTTACAGCACCCACTGTTCTACTAATTGTTCACCCTTTCCAAGTGAGATTTCTATGTTTTATAAAAAAAGAAATCTGTCTCATGTTGGGTAGGAGGTTTCTTATTCATAGATAAGACTAAGTAATATCATTTAATTCTGTCTCATGTATCTACCGCACTCCGTGGAGAAGTTAGCCTTTAGATGGTTCTGTAATATATGGAATTGTTCTAATTGAATTGAAGGGAATTTATCCCTGATTATATCAAATTAATCACAACAATAACTACTTAAACAGCATAAACAATAGTGATTATAGAAATCATTGTTGTCCTTGTTGTTACACTTACTTGATTTTCCTCTAATTAAGTACTTGCTATGTCTAAAGATTCTAAACCCTTGTAAAAATGCAGTTTCATAAGTTGTATCAGCCGCATGTGTTATTGGAATTTAACTTCTATGATCTCGAATGCACTTTAAATGTTCCCTAAAAATTTAACGAAACAAAAAGTACAGAAAGATAAGGCAGATGAAGGCAAGAGTACAAATAATGTAAAACTATCATTGAAATCCCTTGTTCCATATGAGAGAGGATAGACAAAGAGTCCCACAAAATCTCAATTAAAATCCCACATAACCAAATTAACAAAACTATAAACCATAATATCATAAAGCTCTTTCTATCAAGTAATTCATTGTTACATGATAAGCAAAGCTAAAACGATCCAACCGTTTTAAATGACTCGTGGACATGCTTCAGAGTTTCTTGGTCCCTGTTCCACTCCGGTGTAGGTGCGTTAACAAAATGAGCATAAAGCTTGTTATTGGCACAAGTTACAGAGATCAAGCTATGTGCACCCAAACCATCAATCTCATAAACATAGTAGACCTGCCCTTTATCATCCTTCCTCTCTTCCGACCGGACGCTCTCAGCACTGGATATGAGATCTTGCAAGTCCACATCCGATAGAGCCAAGTTGTTTAAAACGACGTCCATCGGTGCAAGCTGCCGGAATCCGGAAAGGAACGTGAGGTACTCTTTCTCGGATTTCTTCTTTGGGTTGTAGAATTCGCTATCTGTGCCATTGGTACCCTTCTCAACCTTGGATACTAGGCGTTCTTTCCACCCATTGGGCACGTCGTAAACGTACTCGGCAGAGTCCTGTTTGCTTGAATTGCCACCATAGCCGCCGTAGTTGGCGGCGCTGGCGGCCGTGCCGTAGTAGATCTGGTAGGATGTGGATGTGTCTGCAAAGGATGGAGGGGTGGCTGTCAATATTATGGCAGCGGCGGCAGCGGCCGCTGCATTGACAGTTATGTTAGTTGAGGGTGATCTGTTGGGAGTTTGGAGGGTGATTTGGGGTTTAGGTGGAGTTGAATTTGGAGAAGGTTTTGCAGGGGTTGCAGAGGAAGAAGAGAAGATGGCTGAAGGAGAGAAGATGGTGGCCATGGGACTCCGGATTGGTGGATGTGGTTCTCTCTCCTTTCTTTATTTCTCTGTCTTTGATTTCAGATGGGGGATTGTGAGAATTGTGAGATTTTCCTTGTCCACATGGTTTGATGGATAACATGAATCAGGCCCTTTATTTTTGGCAATGGGAGCGACTAATGGCACCCGCAGACGAAGGGGTGGGCATGGGACGGGCCAGTCAAGCCCGGCCTCAAATTGGCCCCAAAAAACCCGACTCGAGTTAGGCTGTCAAGGGTCCGAGGCCTGAATTTTTACATACATAATATACATGTATCATATATAATATATTAATTATTTTAAAATTATCAATAGTATATAATTTAATTGATAAAAATTGTTTTTTACAATAAGTATTGGATTCAAATCTTAGTGAAATCAATGATTTTTTTAAAATAAACAACTCTTAAATTTTAAATATATGGTTTTTATGTTTTTTTAAAACTAGTAAAATTTTGTAATTCAATTAGTTAAAGCGTTAGGTATTACATGGTAAGTCCATGGTTCAAAATTTCGGCGAAATTTCTCAAAATTTTATCGAAATTTTCAAACATCAAGAGGTAACGAAATGAAATACAAGGGGAATACAAAAATTCCAAAAATTCTTTGAAAATGTCACTAAAAATATGTCGATATTAGCGAAACATTGACAAAATTTTGGCAAAGTTTCACTGATATCAATACTTTCGACAAGAATT
>JAOXJP010000003.1:16213281-16233059 GCA_025762735.1 Platanus orientalis | reverse complement strand
GGTCAGGAGAGAGCTGCAACAATGGTGGAGAAGGCGGGCAAAGGAAGAAAGGAGGAGGTAGTTACCAGAGAGTACACTATCAACCTTCATAAGCGTTTACATGGATGGTAAAGCCGATCTCCATTACGATTTTTTTGCTTACTCTTTTCCGTTAGAATTGGATTAGATCTATAAATATTTGAATCAAATTCTAATGAATCTATCTGATATGGTAGTTTCAGTACTTCTTTATTTGATGCTTTGTTAGCTGTTGTTTTAGATCTATTATTCGTTCCTGTTCTTCAGTTTTTTGGAACTTTGGGCATTGTGCTGCATTTTTTGATCTAAGATATGGTTTTTTTCATTTGCTGGGATGAAATTTAGTTAATTTAAGGAGTTTGTATCAAATAACTAGTTTTCTATAGTTCATCCGTTTTGCAGGGATTAAAATGATGTTATCTATTCTGTTCTTGTTTTGTCTGTTAATTCACGTGTGAGTCTGCAAGAACTGTTTTATAGAATACAATTGGATTAAATTTTTAGGCATGGCAATTATCCGTTTGGTTTCTGTACTCAGAGTATGACTTTGTTCCACTGTTGCGATGGGCTTTTCAATTTGCTTGGGATGTCTTACTGGTTTTCTATTGATTTTTATGGCCATACTTGTTGAGAGTTTGGTTTCTTAACAAAACAAGGATGGTTTATATATTAGGTTTTTCTTTGAAATTGTTATGACCTTGATAGGGATTCAAGCAATTATATAGACTCCAGGAAGAGGATTCCTAGGGTTCTTATATGAGTTCTTGGTGGGGCCTTCCGTCAACCTTGGGACCTAGATCTGCATTGGAGCTATATTAAACCATATGGATGGAGTAGTTTTTCTAGATTCCATTTGGATTTTAAAAAATTCAAATTCTCCCAAGACTCTGTGCAGGAGTATTTTGGATTTTGAAATTTATGTTTGGGTTCAGATGTAATTTAGGCTTATTTAGTTTTGGTTGCTTATCCAAAAACACTGTTAATTTAGGCTAGGTTGTATTTATTTATTCTGGGTTAGTTCCAGCCAATATATGGTGGTTTAGTATTCGTACTTATAAGGGGACGTTTTTAGGATACTTAAAGAGTCTTATTTTCATGGCTTTTCTTTAGGCCTTTTTTTTTAGTTGAAATTTATCTTGTTTTAATTGATTTTGGGGTCATTTTAAAGATCTTCAAGTTACCTCTTCAACGAGTTAAATACCTTGAGAATTTGATGTTGATTCGGAGAAGTTATACTGGCAAGTTATCACCTTGTGGTTAGAATTAGAATTTTATTTAGTAGTGGCTTAGGGTTCAATTTATAAATATGGACTTTTTAAAAGTGTTTTTGGCATATTTCTCAAGGTGCACCTCCAGGCAGGGTACTCCTGAAATACTCCAAAGCATTAACAAAATGCGTAATAGACACATGGAGAACACACTCCATCGCTTGAGGTGTGATAGAAGCATACATTTTAAAAATATTTGAAACTCGCTTTTGTGTCAAGTGGAAGGTCTCATGTCATGCCTCTAGGTGCTGACTCTTTTTGGTTTATCCTTTTGTTCTTTTGCCTCTATTTCTCTGAATCCAGCTCATATTTTCTTCATTTTTTAGAGTTTAGATTAGTTTCTCTTTCAAATATTGCACATGCATTAATAGTAGCTGATTTGCTTATTAAAAAAATTGTTTTATTATTTCTTTTCCATTCTCATAAGTTTCTCACTAGATCCTAGAATTCCTACCCTATTTCATACCGGATGACTTCTAGGTTATCTCAATTGTTATGTTTCTATATTCCTTCCTGCATTGGACCTTTATATGCGTGTTGCCACCTTCTGTTTTGTAATTGTTAATCTCTTTTCTATTTAGATTCAATCAATTAGAGAAAATGCTCATTTTTCTTGATGTGAAATAAGGGAAGGTAATAGATCAATATATATACCACCTGTAGTAAACGTATTCAGTTGCTCTTTGTTCACTTTCAGACATCCAAACCTTACTGTGGGTTCTAGATTGACCAATTACAAATACCATAAGAGACTGGACCTTCTAATCGCTCAAAGCCCCTCTACATGATACATTCTATACCTTGAAACCTCTCTCTCTCTCTCTCTCTCCCTCTCCTTTTAGGTGGGGGTTTAAATGTGCATTATGTATTGTATTTACTAATTTAGGCTGTGTTTTGCAATGGTTTGTATTTGGGCATCCGATTGTACATATAAATGGCATATTTTTATCTGTGTGTTTCTTTGTTCAAAAGTGGCGTACTTTAGATAGCAATGGCTGGGACAAGATCTTTTCTCAAACAGTTGTAGTCTGAGCCTGGATATATAAGCTAGAAAGATGTGTGAAGGGTGCCATGAATTCTGATTGTCACTTGAGTGACCCACTTCCATGACATGAAAGGATGCTTTCGAGTGGTTGATGCCGTGAACTGATTCTGTTCATTATTGATTGAACATAATTATTCATTGAGTCAACATCTCTCGTATGTTAGAACCACCCCTTTTAAGTAGTTTCTGGGTTAAGAGTTATGGCCCTCTTGGTTTCATGGGCAAAAAATTCTTAGTCATAACATGTAAACAAACAACACCATAATGATTCTAGGGATGTTTCTCTCTCCCTCTCTCTTGAAGAGAACTGATTTGTCCTCACAGTGAATTAACCAACTCATCCAAAACCTTAAGGTGTTAGGAGATACAGAAATTAATAACACCCTCCCTCATGGGGAACACTAGGGGAACTTAGGTGCGAGTGCACATGTGTTACACTACATCCGGGAGAATACTCCTTCCATGGGATTTGAACCCACGACGTGGTTTGTCTCTGATACCATCTTAACAGTGAATTAACCACACTCTCCCAAAACCTGAAGTTGCTATACAGAAATTAACATACTTTAACACTTTGTTTCTTACTTCCCATGGCACACATGCACACAAAAATGAGTATGGCGGGGGGAGGGGGGATTTCTTTCTTCGTAATATATCATTCTTTGTGAGTGCCTCCATCTCTTCAACCATAGCCCTACTCCATTCAGGATGAGCAAGGGCCTCCTGTATGCTTTTTGGTTCTTTTGCAGAAGAAAGAGCAAGAGCAGTTCCTATCTGTATCTGTATTGGTTGGTCTTTTATTATAAGAAGAAAATGCTCTGTGATGAAAAAGTGTCTGTAGTGTTTGTTTTTGGGGTTAAAAAGTCCAAAAAAGTGTTCAGATGAAAAATTATGTGTTCAAACAGAGACCAAATTTTAAATGTGTTGATCAATGGCATGCTTATGGAGGTCTGTGTCAACACAGACAATCATTCTGCTTTATTATATATTGCTTTTCATGGCATTAGTGTTTCTTTTCCCATAATTGCCTAAAATGAATTCTCATCTGATACCTGGGTTGTATGTATCTTGTGTCTTAAGCTATATATTATTCTGAATATTTAAGTGTGATTGCTGATAGTGTATGAAATCTTGTTGACAGCACATTCAAGAAGATGGCTCCCAAGGCCATAAAGGAAATTAGGAAGTTTGCACAGAAAGCGATGGGAACGACAGACGTGAGAGTGGATGTGAAGCTGAACAAGCACATTTGGAGCCGGGGGATCCGAAGTGTGCCAAGGAGGGTCCGTGTACGCGTTGCCCGAAAGAGAAATGATGAGGAAGATGCGAAAGAGGAGCTATATTCATTGGTTACAGTTGCTGAGGTCCCACCTGAGGGGCTGAAAGGGTTGGGTACCAAGGTCATCGAAGAAGGAGATTGAGCTAGACTGCCTCTCTAGGTCTTTAGGTAAACTTTCATTTTTGGTCCTATTTTATTTGGCTCAGTGACTTCATTTTGTTTTGGATTTGGTAATGAATCTTCTAGTACAAAGTGAATTTTACTTGGGATTATTAGAGGATTAATCTTTTCTTCTTTTTGTTTGTTTGAAAGTTGTTAATCTGTACCATTGGTACTTGTCATAGTAAGTTTTAATATGGTGTGTGAGACAATTTCGGTCATAATGTCTACTGAGCAACTCCCGCATGAAACTAATATCCAGATCTTCTAATGGACTCAGAATGGAATTGCTTTTAATTTTTTGGTAAAATTGCTTTTAATATGACGGTTGGTTTAGCAACTCTTGAAACTACCGTCCCTACTTTCCACTGTATGGGCTTCTTGGGTGTCTTCTTACCGGCATTTTATTATTGTTTGTTTCTTTTTGTTTATTTTAAGTAAAGCCAATAGGAGTGATGTTAAAGCTTGTTATCAACTAGTATCTAGTTGATAATCATAAGTTCCTTGTTATGTTTGGTAGGGGATGATTTTACCAAGAAATTGGATGTATATAGGTACCGATTAATTTGAGATCATTTTACTATGTTTGGCCTTCAATTCCTGTTAGTTTGAAGCTCAACTTTATTGTGAAATTGATGGACCATTAAGTCACCTTTGAAGGCATCTTGTATTATATCGAACAAGGTGCACGTATAGAGCATTAGGTGTACACTGTACAAGTGGACATTCCTATTTCTAATCATTCTTGATCACCCATTTTATGTTACGGTCATGTTCAGGTCGGGTGGCTTTTAACCTTATAAACTCTTTTTGGTCTAGTTTATATCTGGGTCGGGCCTCTTGCCAGACTCGGTGCCACCCACTGAATCCGGTTTTTGTATGTATCGAATCTGGAGTGAATTATAAAACAAAATTTTAAAAATAGAGAAAATAATCTGGAGTGAGGATTGAGGGTGGATTGTATCCGCGCCTCTTAATTAACGCTCCTCTCCACCCTCTGTCAGGAGGCAGACGTGGTGGGCACATCAGTGCCGACAAGTAATTTTCATTTTTTTGGGGGTGCATAGCACTTGTTGGTGCTGATGTGCCTGTCCCTTGACGGGTGGATTGTATCAGCTCCTCTTAACTAACTAACGCTCAGTGCCGACAAGTGATTTTCACTTTTTTGGGGGGTGCATAGCACTTGTTGGTGCTGATGTGCCCATCCCTTGGCAGGGTGTAAGATAAGCGGATACAATCCACCCTCGAATGTAAATGGATCTGGTGATATGTATTCTGGCTAGTTTCGCCGTTCCGTGTAGGTGGCTAAATTAAATTGCCTATCTGCAGACGTCAATGCAAAGTCATTAAGAGCAGTGGGTAACAACCCCCTAATAAATAAGCCCTGCTAATCAGATTTCCTATACCAATAATTTGCATGACTGGATTTTTTTTAACCATTTAATCTGTTGTGGTTGATATATAATCTTGTAGATCTAACTTTTTTTTTTTATTTGGTAAAACATAAAACAAAATGAAAAAAATAGAAGGGGCGGAAAAGCAAGCAAATTCAAAAGGGGGGGAAGTGGGGAATTTTGTGGCCAGACGGGATTTGGATTGTGGAGCCTCATTGAGCCTAGTAACGTGCCACATCATTGTTGGCGGTTCTTTGGATACCCACAACGTGGGTAGAAAAAGTGAACCATCACAAAAAATGAATCAATGGTAGTGTTTTTCACTTTGTCTGCCCACGTGTCTCCCGGCACCACTAGTGCTACATTCTGACTACAGTAAAGGGTTATAGGAAATCCACTTTATCCACGAGGCCCTACAAAACCTGTTAGAGAGCCAAAAAACAATAGCTTTAGGGCGGTGAGGCTTTTCTACGCTTGGCATACAAAAACGCCTAAGTCAACAGGCATGGTCACATCAGCATCAGAAGTGTTTTACACACTCACAAAAAGTGAAAATCATTTTTGGCGCTGATGTTTCCACCTGCTTGACCATCGGCAGATGCGGGCAGAGGTTAGAGATGGGCGTATAAAATCCTCAATGCTTTAGGGAGATACAGGGAGGGATGCTTGATGGCTTTAATGACAGAAATAGAATCTTCTTCAATGATGATCTCGTCCAAATGAAGAGAAAGCAGCATTAAGACCAACAAAGAGCGCTTGGCATTCAATAACTAATTTTTTTTAGCTAAAATGCATTCATTAACTATAGATCATCCAATTGGGTTCTTTCAGCATTGCCAAAATGAGATCACCATTCCAATCTCTGATAACGACACTCTTAGCAGCGTGACCAAAATTCTTCGAGGATGCCATCAAGTTGAACCTGACAAAATTTGTATGAGGAAACCAAATCATTGTTGGGGCGTTGAGCAATGAGATGAAAGTCTTTACTTCCTGAAAAAAAAAATCTATCAACATCCAGCAAACATTTAACATGATTGAACTGAATATTTTAAAAAACCACAAGATTCCCATGTTTCCAAAATACCCAACACATGATAGCAATATAAATAATGAGACGTTTAGTTTCAAATTTAGTTCCAAGCTACATCCATCCAGCCTTTTTACCATTCACTAAAAGAAGAAGAGTTAGGACCAGGGGATCTAATAGAAAAACGGGATGAATACCAAAGCCTAACCGAAATGAGGTATTCTGTTAGGACGTGAAGGATAGATTTGGGATCATTTTGACAAAAAAGACTGCAATGATCAACAACTTTACTTTTAAAGAGGTTGCCCTTTGGCCAGGAGAGAATTCTTGCTTGCTCTCCATAAAAACATTTTGATTTTTGGGGAATGGGAAGTCCCCAAAGTTTAGATTAGATCTTTAATTTTCTTGGGACAAGGGATGCTTGGACTGAAGAACGGAACTTTTAAGATGGGAGGGTTAGGATCCTAGGATCCTCTCAAATTTGGATATTGTGCCTATCACCAACCGCCCAACATAATCCTTCTTTCTGAGATCTTTACCTTTAAGAATACTTTTCTAGGTTTGGTTTAGAGAAAGTCCTTGTGGGAAAAGTACAGAGATTTTAAGATTTTGACTCATAGTACTTGAGGATTTTGACTGATAAGCCAAACTTGTTTGGCTAAGAAGAAAATGATGAATGCATGAAGATCTCTAAATACTAGACTGCCAATGTTTTAGATCATCCCATTTAAACCCAATTAATCTCATTTTCACTGTCCTTCTGACCCTACCAAAAGAACATTTGTTTGGTATTTATAGAATTACAAATCTTTTTAGGGATTACAAAACAAAACAAAGCATAAGAAAAAATAGCAGTTAGAATAGATTCAAGGAGAAACTCATTCCTGGCTTGAGAGAGAAGTTAGCATTTCCATCCTTAGATCCTATTTGCAATTCTATCCTCGTATAGGAGAAAAGAGAGATCTTATTTTTTTCCCTAGAAGATAGAAGACCTAAATACTTGGATTTTGAGATTGATTTATATTGAGATTTTCAGAAATTTGAGTTTCTTAGGGGTATTAGAGCTAAAAAAAAGCTCAGATTTTGATTGATTAATGGTTTGGCCTAAAGGTAATTCATTTGAATTGTTTCTATGTGATTAATTGATGCTTTAGAGAAAATGCAACAATAAGTGAGAAAAAAAGGGGTTATTCCTCATTATCTTAATTCCTTCTATAAGATTGTTTGCTTCATGGATAGATAAAACAGGAGAAACACGTCCTGCACCGAAAAGGAAAAGGGAGGATAGGAGATCCCCCTTGCCTCTAGAGGAAAATATGCTGCTACTTGGAAATCCATTAATAAAATCTGATAGAAAAATGAAGAAATGCATGACCAAATCCAAATTTGCATCTTATCACTAAAACCTTGTTTTTTCATGTTTCAAATGATAAGTTTTCATTCCACCCAATCTAAAGCTTTACTCATGTCCAGCTTTAAGGCTAAATGATAGATTGGATTGGAACCCAAGTTTTACTGGTTCAAGTTAAGAGATCTACATAATCGTACATATTCGTGCTTGAGAAACATCAAAATACTGTCTATATTTCATGAACCCAACCACAAAACAATATCTGGTTACAAAGGAGCAACCCTCTTTCTGAATGTTCATGATTTCCAAGCGTTTCATTCAAAAAAAAAAAAAAAGTTTTCCTTCCCCATAACCCGAATAAGCTGTGGGGAAATTGGAAACTACAGATTTTGGATTACAAGCGCATTGCTCTTAAAAGTCATTGATGACAACTGAGATGTTTATTATACAAGAGAAATGATGGTTTCAGGCAAATTTGAGACTAATTGCAATCTCTGTAGTTTTTGCAATTGTTGGACTGCTGTTTTCTTCATTTTCCCTTTTTTGTACAAAAATAATGATGATTTGTAAAGAACTTGCAGTGATGCTCATACAGACCAGATCTCACGAAGGAGTTCATACCTCACATTTCCTCCACTGTAATCCATATTTTCTTCGTGTTTTCCATTTCCATTTCCATAACCCATATTTTCTTCGTGTTTTCCATTTCCATTTCCAACTGTTGGAGATGGCAGCATTTTGTCAATGATGGATGTTAGAGGAGATTCCAGTTCATCCAATTCCTCATCACTGGTATACCCCTTTCTTTGGACAATTGAAGCGTTCCTCTCCAGCAGTGATTTTCCTCCAGCATCTCCAACTTTCTCGGCCACGTCAGCTGGGGAAGGAGGGATGTATACAACCGGAGCAGCTATACATGGGAAGCTGCTGACTGAGTCCCCATCTGATAATCTCCGTTCCGCGATACTCTGAAAGTACATGAAAGATTAACCTTTACTTCCATTATAGCAATAGCGGTGCAGTTCCTAATTTTTGTTAATTTTATCTTAATATTGCATAACCACGTATAATGTACATACTATATAAACTACTGAAAACTTAAATAAAGTCTTAAAAAGCTGTTTAAACATCGTTAGTCCTAATAAATAACTGTATACCATTCATTGTTTTTTGTTGGTTCTGGTGTTTGTTTATTTTTTTGGGGGGATGCTTTATCCCCTTTATTAATGCTATTTTCTTATAAGGAATGCTATTTCACGTTGTTATAATTATACTTCAAACACAGGTAGCTTTCTATATTAAAAATAAAAACACAGGTAGGTTAGCTTAGGACTCGTCTGAGTCAACTCAACCAGGTGAAAAATAGGTGGTGAGTTGTCTAAAAGCATAATTTGAGTAAGTTCACTAATCCAGTCAAAACTCATTCAGTGCCCTTTGTTGAGCTTAAAGAGTTCAGAATTTTTTAGACCTGGAACTTGAAACTGAAATGTCATCATCAGTGTCCTACTAGATAAAGCACATATGCAGGGAAGTTGACCCTCTATTGCTGAAAATCAACCCCATAAGATGATAGTAGCCACCACTTATAAGTGCTTCAATTTCTGGCCCCTTGCAATATTTCTGGCAGCCAAGAAGAATGAGGCATTTTCAATGCTTACAATCATCTTATTGAATTGATTTTGGCCAAAGAATCCTCCTGGATAGGACACATAAAATGGTGGGCATCACAACCAAATATGCTCTTGTACAATTTGATGCCAATAGATGGTCTATATGGTTTAATTGGTAGGTACTCTCCACATCTGACAGGCTCATGAAAGCATGAAATTTAAGCAGAGTCAAAGCTGTACCTCAGCATTCAGAAACTCTAGGACAGCCCCTGGGACAGGATCTGGGCAGAACTCATCAGGAGTAAAATTGCATAGTATACGCTTAATCAATGGAAGGCCAATGGAAGGGCATACCTATAAAACATGAAGTAAAAAACTAATTAGGGCTTTGATAGGAACTTCAGAAGTATACATCTTACGGATAATATTATGAAATAGCATGCACAACCTCTTTTCTGATGGATCTGTCCACAAGCATGTCTTTCGGAAGCATCAAAAGATCACTCAAGGCATTTAGTAGGCAGAAGGATTTGGGTTCAGCATCTCCACTTCGTCTGTCTTCATCTTCACCATTGACCAGATCTTCTTTCAAGGACTCATCAGTGTCCATACCAAACAGATCTGTGAGCCATCTAGACCAACTGCCAACCTGCATGGAGAATTGTCTCCTCTTGTTTTAGCATCGATAAACCTTGTCCACAAATATACAATCAGCAGATGTGCCAGCAATCATAAGCTATGCATGCTAATGAATAATAAAAATGATTGTAATACATACAGAATTTTTTAGTAGTGCACCAGATCCAAAGCTCAGGTCACCAGCTGGAATTGGCAGAACCTTGGCAACAACAATGGGATCTGACACAGGATCAGTCGGGATCTCATGGGCCGACTCACGCAGAATAGCATTAAACATTGCAACATCTAGTCTGGCCACGCACTGTTCCATTACCTGATAACAGAAAATGGAAACCAGTTTACCTTCTAAAGCAAATGAAAGCTTAATTAAAAATTTTTCCCTTGTAGTTTTCTTATTTAAGCAGCAGCCCAGAACCTGCTGGATTAAGATGATGTTTTTGGTGGCTTGCCCTAGTTTTCCAATGTCTCTGCACCACAATCAACGTGCATTGCACATGCATCCGTCTAGCTACCAAGTTACAAAGGAGATAAAACCCCCATGTAAATTTATTGGTGAACAGGAAATTAAGACAACATACCATTCTTGCCAACACTGGCAAACAACCACACTCATGTCCACCTGCTCGAACAGGACAAAGTCTTTGCGAGGCATCCTGGAAAGCACTTCTCCAAAGGTTAATTGAAAAGCTACCTGGCTGCTGATCACCCAAGGCAGACCCCAACAGCTTTCCAAAGCTTTTGTTGGTATACAAATCCTCAGCTGGATCTTGCATATGTGGAATTAAGGTCTGAAACAAAATCATGTCAGTTGGCTCAAGGAGAAAACACATCAAACATCAACTACGGTAATACTTATAAAATATGAAACAAAAACTCAAATGCAAACCAGGTTTGTAATTGATTAAAACTGGCAATTGGAGTTTACTTTTGGAAAATATGATTACTTTCCTAAAAGACAAGAGCACTTTCTAATTATGTATCACTGTTAATTCATAAAGCTTCAAAGAGTTCTGGTGCAATTTTTACCTGCCACCATACCGACTCAACAATTCTAGAGAAAATCCAAGATTCAACCTTTTCCAATGCAGATGTGAATGTGCTTGTCTCCTGCCAGTCATCAACAAGTTGCATAAAGCCAAGCTTCTTCACTTGTTTACCACCATAACCCCCCTTCCACTTCAGCAATGAAGACTTCCCTTCACTTCTCTTTCGGCCACCATTTGACTCAACAACCCTTGTAATTGGACTTGACTGATGCGAATTGCCAAAGGCTTGAGAGATAATCTCTCTCAGGACAACCGTGTTTGACAACCAGAAGGTTAACCTTATACAATAATAGAAGAAAAAGAGATATTAGTTTACGAGAAAGGACCATTTGCATTCAAACTATTCAACCTAAAGATGCAATAGTTTTCTTTACCTAGGAACATCGTTACCACATGATTTGGCGATCAGGACCAGCCCTGAGACAGTGTTTCTGGCAACAGTTGCTCGCCTATCTTGAGTCCAATGCTTACAAGCATGTATGTACAGTCTAGAAAGGCGCCGAGCAGGTGTGTGCACCTTATGGGCTGAGCTCCCATGCTCTGGTACAACAGAATAGAGTGAAATCTCAAGAGCAGCAATTTCTCTTAGCTCTTCTTCAAGTTTCTCGATTCGCAGTTCCATTTCTTCAATCCTTTGATTCACAACTGCCTTGTCTTCATCCAAACCATTCATTTCTACATCAACCAATTCATTGTCGCTTTCAACACTCTGAGTATTTGTTGCCTCATCCAAGATATCTATCTCCTTTACCTCTTCAATAGGCTTATCGTCAACTCCTTCAGATGATTCCGATGAAGGCTTTGAAGGAACTATCATATTCTTAGATTTGTAATCAGAGATGCTTTTAGAAGTCACTTTAGAAGACCCATCGTTAGATTTCTTTGGAGTATTATGTGTGACGTTGATTTGTGGTTTATTTGCTTCCTGCCGATCTGTTCTTGCTCTTGATGCACGATTACAGTTTTCAGAAGATTCCTTTTTCACAAGCTTTTTGGGAACTCTTGAAGCCCTTCCTGCCTTAGCATCCTCAGTTGTCTGTGGATCCCCCTGAGACGACAGAGAATCTTTTACTGTCTCACAATCAGATTCTTCTTCCTTTACCGGTTTAGAATTCTTTTCCAGCTCACTTGAACGGTCCTCTAAATCATCCTTGTTCTCTTTGGCAACCATTTCATGGGTCTTTTGAATCTACTGCTGCCCCCTCAGACCTGTACACATTATCCACGTAAGGTATAAGTATAACCATGTTTTGATAAAGTTCATTATACTCTGTTTCTGTGTTTGAATTGAATCACTCACTTACTTAGATGGTGGAGCCAAGCATAGCATCCAAAGTTGTCAACTTTTTTTGAATCATTCTCTTGAGACAGTTTACTTTCTCTCTAATTGGCTCTGCCGGCATGCTTTGAGTGGTTCTTGTTCGGCACACAGCCTTCTTCTTCTCTGATCCCTCAAGCTTTATTTACTTCACCAATTTCAATAGTACAATCGAAAGCGGAATCGATTGATGAAGGGGAAAAACTTTAAACGGTTTCCCCCAGAAAGCTCTTCAACTTATAAGAAGTCCTATGCACAAGACATTTATTTACACTAATGTTTTCTAATTTGACTTCATCCAAATTTGATGGTAGCTTCTACATGCAAGATTAACTTCCTCTGACCCTCCTTGGCTATCCAGAAATATCTTGAGTGATTCTGCAGCATGAGAGCAAAGAAAGTCATTATGAGGTGATTTTAGACAGGAAAAATGGGCAATAGAAAGAGAAGATATGGAAAACTATGTGTGGATATCATCTAATACATCAGTTTCATACAGAAAAAGCTAATACAGTAACACTCTGCCTAACAAGCATACAAAACCATGTAAACCAAAATTTCAAAGGTGAATCCAATTGAAAATCAGTCATGAAAATTTACGAAATGATTTACCCAATAACAAAATCAGATTGAGTCGCTGGTGAGATCCGTACCTTGGACTTAAGTGATCCTGACTATCAATATCAATATTTAAGTTCCGTAATCATGAAGTACCTACTAAATAACTTACCAAACATCATTTTATACATTTCCAGTATCATAGAAATTCTGAAATAAAAAAACCCTTGCCTGACTCAAGGTTACAGTGAAATAGCCCGTAAAAGCTCCTCAAAGTTGTAGGCCTGTGTGAAATGATCTGCCAAAACTCATCAAAAAGCGTGCGTGTATGATTCACTTGAAGAATTATTGCCTTCATGTAAGGTTATCATTGCCAATAAATATACTTAACAAAGCACTTCCTTGATATGTAATATTCCTTTCAGCTCTGTATATGCTTGTCTTTTGCGTATAAAAAATGTGCTCACTGCATCAATTCTGTAATATAATGTGTGCCATTCACACTTAAACCAATTCTGCAGATGCTGGCTTGCTTAGTTATGTCTGAGAGTAATGAGACCACAGATCTGGGTTTGGAACCCATCTTCACGCACTATGTCTAGTAATAACAACATAAAACAAACCTAGAAATGAGAGACAACTCAAATTGACAATATTTTAAGAAGAATAACTAACGAAGCTTCTGGGATATCAGACCGATTCATTTATGTGAACCATCAGCTAAAACTCCTTCAGATGGAATGGTGGAACATGATTTGTGCAGCCGATCCCAAGTAGTTTGGGCAAGGCTTTGTTCTTGATGTTGTTGAACAGAAAAAACTCTTGACACTCGTAAATTAGCATATGTGCAATCACCAATCTAACAATGAGAAACTAAGAACACTGCATCCAATAAAAAATAAATAAACAAAATAAAACCGGCAAAGGTCTAGGGGAATGTTTCTGAATCAGGTAATTATGGTCGTCCCGTAAGCCCATGTTTGGCATAGGAGATCTTCAAGATGGGATTGGGAAGGTTGTTCAAAACTTCAAATGATGAGACCCACCTTCCTGCATGTTTGTCATGCACATAGGTATGCTGTTTATAGGCCTTATGAGAGAGAACATTAGATCATCTCTTACAACCAAACATTCCACCCAGGATTATACTAAATTAATAGTCAATGACTCATTCCCAGTAAAGGATGTCCATATTGAGACGATTAAGCAATAAAACTACTTTAATTGATTCAGATCCCAATTTCAAACTAACTGTAGTAGTTACGACTGCACAAGTGAGGACAAGATTGGAATTATGGATAGGGGCTCTGATGCAGACATCAACAAGCAGTGGGGAATACTAGCCAATCCAACCATTGTTTTGCACAAATCTGCTGCTTAGCTACAAATTATGATCCAGAATAAAACTCGAAAGTACGAATATTACATCAAATTTGATAAATTCCTTAAAATTCTTAGAAAGAGAAAAATAGAGAGCGGAATCCAAGCTAAAGGAGCTACATTAAACCGAAGATTTGTAGTCTACGTTTTCTAACGCCAATTGTCTTATGAACTGCAAAACAGAAACCGGATCTGCTGAAAATTCACTAGTACAAAGAGCTGAAGCAAGATTAAAACTACTAAATTCAGATCCCGCTGTAAAATCATCTAAAATTAGTAACTCCAATTCATTTTCAGCGAATTCACAGAGCTCCAAGTCTTAACTAAACTTCAAACTACAATCTCACACATAAAAAACGACATGAAGAAGCTAAATTCCTCAGAAACGCACCGATCGAGCATTGGTCGACAGCGAAGAAGCAAGCTTTTGAATTCCGCCACTTGAATCAAAGAAGCAGAGCTTTACACTACACACTAATATAATATATAGCAAAGAAAGCTCAGATGTCGAAATGATATAGCAACAAAAGCACAGAGAAAGGCAGAATTTCACAGAAACGCCATGATCCAGCTTTACAGAGCTCCGGATCAGAAAGACTTCAGAACAAAAGCAACACATTTCTTTACAACAGTTCTCGGAAGTAGGAATCAAGAAAAAGATTACTGACAAGCAAATCAGCATTCTTGTAAAAAAGAAAAAGGAAGAACAGAACTCACCGGAAGCTTTTTCTCAGCTTATTTGGACTTCGAGGCTTCAAATGCCAGCCTCGTTTTCCGCCATTTTTGTCCGCGAAAAGTTGCAGAGAAACCCCGGGATTATCAGCGTTTTATTAACGGGATTGAATCACCGTTTTTTGAGATCCGACGACTCGAGGAGAATATCGGAGCTCTTCTTATCGTGGTTCGTAACAGCTCTTTTTCTCGCTGTGCGTGCGACAGAGAGTGGTCGGAGAGCTGGCGATGATTTGGAAGTCGACTGCGAGAGTCCTTTTTCAAGAGGTCCCAAGCTGTACGTACGGCCGGTACCAGGTACTTGCTTAAGGGCTGTCGGTGGCATAACTGACCGGTAGTGGCCGGTTACCATTACTAAAGCATAACCAGTCAATTTTACATTCTACCTAAACTACCCCTATTCTTATTTTTAAATGTCGAAACCATCTGCTTCTCTCTCCTCTGGTACTCTGTCAGTGCCCAGTCTACGGATGTCTATATATTATTGGAGCGAATTTTTAATGCTGCGTCCTCCCCATCCTTCACTAGACAACCCTCCAAACGGTAGGTTCAAATCATCTCTAGTTTGAATGGATGGATGCCACACCATTATCAATCAATACATGACACGTGTTTTAATAGAGGGTATAACGATAAATACATTTTAGATAAGTATCTGTGTAGTTATTATTGGACCCTTTGTCAGACATCGTGTCACATCCTATACAATAACTGGTGTGGTATCTGTCCATCCAGACTGGACCACTTGCTATGGACCCTGTTTCCCTCGAGTCTTAAAGGCCCTGTTTGCTGGCCTCATATCGGTGATATTTAATAAGGATTGTACTACTACCGTCGGCACCTAACACTTATGGGGTGTTTTGTTGGCAATTAAGACACTTAGGCTCTGTAATGCGCATGATCGGGTTGGATGCCATGCCCCTATGCCCGGGTGGCTGCAGCATGGTCTTAAAAGGGCCTGATATCCTCTGCGACGAGGGAGGTTAAGATCGCATCCTTTGACAACAATTCTATAGTCAGTCTTGCCTAAGCCCTAAGTGTGCCGTCAAATGCATGGTTTTAATACTTGATATCGGTTCTGACCGATTCCCCATTGGATTGGTCGATCTAGATTGATTTCAAGTTGACTTGGCCGATCCAGTAAAAAAAAAAAAAAAAAAACTTTAAAATATTTTGAAATTTAAAATTTAAAATTTAAAATAAAATTTAAATTTCAAGTCGATTCCCGATCCAGATCGATCGATTCTCAAATTGGGTCGGTCGAGTCAAAACGAATCCCAAGTTAATCCTTAAAATCAAATCGGTCCCAGTCGATTCCAATCCAACTTGAAACCGACCAAGTTTTAAAACCATGGTAGAGTGAATGACCATAATAAATAAATAAAATGAAATAATAGGTCTAATGAGTTAGAAATAATAGGATTGTGTTTGGATGGGCTAGGAAAGAGTAGGACATTTTCTTTTTGATAGGGTCACTCGTACATGTATTCATTTGCTTCGTAGAATAGGACCCACACAACTAATGGAAGAATAGATACCATTGACTAGGCCCCACCACCTTTGTGTCTGCAGCTCACTGTAAAATGGCAAAGAGGTTACTACTCCGGGATTTTGACATGAAGAGTAGGACAAGAGAGTGATGAGAGGTGAAAAATAGTAGATGAGAACACGGTGAAGATTAGAAACGAATGAAATTCATACTGATGTATTGGATGATGTATTGGACTGGCATCAGGGGGTGGACACATCAATGCTAAAAAGTGATAAGCACCCCCCAAAAAGTGTAAATCACTTTTCAGCACTGAAGTGTCAGCCCCTGATGCCATTCTAATACATCAGTATGAACTTCATTAGTACCTAATCCAAACCCATGAGAACAGGGTCTAACCCAAGGTTTACAGGGTCTAAACCCCTTTATTTTCAAAGCAAAATTTTTATTATGAAAATGTGTTCAATGACCCTCTTGCACCAAGCATTGGGTGATACCTAACAAAAAAAGTGAAAAAAAAAATCCAACACTACGTGCAAGAAGTGCTAGTTCACTTTTTCTGCCATGTATTGCCCAGCCCCCAAGGCAACAGGGTCGTTGTACACTTTTTGGCAATAAGAATTCCCTTTGCTTTTTATTGGTATATTCACTCTTGGTCATTGAAAATGCAATGAACAAATTAAGTTAAACTACAAAGAAAAAAACAAAATAAATGTCATGTCTAGGTGGCGTCCAAAACACCAGGAATATCATATGGGATAAAATGGGCAAGAATTTGAAATTTCATCCAACTCCTACCCATTTTATTCCATATGACATATCCTAGTGTCCTGTACACCAAATCTTGGACTGAACATTTATTTCCAAAGACAAATAGGTTGGTACTTTTTCCTTGAATATAACGAGAGATGATTGTATCTGCTCCTCTTCACCCCTGACAAGGGGCAGGCACATCAGCACCGACAGGGTGCAGAGAGGAGCGTTAGATAAGAGGAGCGGATACAATCCTGAATAATACCTTGGAATGATTTTTGGAAACACGTCCCAATAGGCTTGGCATGTGCTGAGCCCCTTACAAGCACGTATCAAATAGGACCTAAGCACCAATAGGAGTACCACTTTGATCGGACGGTCCAGAAGACTTCATGGGGCAGGGGCTACTAGATTGGAATCTATTGCCTTGGATAGATAAATAGACTAGACTATAATGAGGATTATACACCCTAGGCAGAACCCTTTGTATTGGAACAAAATCCCGACAACAGAGATCCCAATCCGTTGTCTTTTGCTCATTGGGGATAATAGGCTCGTATTTAAAGGATCGAAGATCCCAAAACGATAAACTTGTATTATATGAGAGAGAAGAAGATTTCCCTCCCTACAAACACGGCTACAAATGGGTCCACTTTTGGATGACCCCGAGCACAAAAATAATATGGGTAACTTACATAAATCATCCGAGGACTATTTAACAACGGTTGGGATTTGGTACGACCGCTCCTGTACAACCTAGGTCAATTTCGCATGAGAGGCAAATACATTAACGTCAAAAAAGTGATTTACACTTTTTGGAAGATGTTTTTCACTTTTCGATGCTGATGTGTTGGCTCCTATGTTGAGTTGACCTTGGCTGACCTAAGGGGTTCGTAGTTCATTCCTAATTATTTGGAATCTGACAATATACATATTTCCTCCTCATTTATCAATAATTACAAAATAATCCCCAGTCAATAGATTGACATTGTAGATGTCAAAAAACATCATCCCATCAATTATTCATCGTTAACTAATAGTCAAACGAATCATGTGACCAAAACTTAATGGATAAATCTAAAACTACCTTTAATGGCACATGAAAGTGTATTTTGATGATAAAGTATCATTGACTCATTTAAAGACAAAAGTACTATTGTTTCCATTAATTTTTTTTTTACATTAAACTGTACTAATATCCAATCATTAGTATATTTTGATCTAATGATTTTAAAATAAATACATCAAAATTATACAAACTAAATCAAGACTGTTCAAATGATGAACTCATTGGCCAACGGTCAGTAATAAAGACATTAATAATCATCAAAAAGTTTGTGTTTCTTCCATAAGCAATCATCTGAAGAGATGACAATCCCATTCATAGTTTGTTTCGAAGAGTTACTCATCACTTTTGTGCCTAACATGGTTAGAGTTTCTCTTGCCGACTCAACTATTTTCCCTAAGGCTTTAAATGGTGCCCTTGCTAATATTGCCTATGCTATTACAAGGATTGGTGATGCTTCTGTTTTCATCAACGATGTGCCAATGTTCACTAGTTCTGGATTACTTGTGGAGCCAAGTCTTGTTCTATGTTCCCTAAATTGCAAGTGTTAAGCATGTCTAATTGCTATCTTCCGCGTCCTATAGATTTTTCCCTTTTGAAGCTTCGTTTTCTCTCTGAGATTTATCTTGACTAGAACAATATCAATACAGTCGTTCTTGTAGGTTCCTTCTCTAGTGGCTGATACATCATTCCTAAAAAATGACTACAAAGTCCAATTCCATGATTGAATAGGCTCAAAAAAAATTGTATCTTTTCTTTCATATTCCTTTTTGATCGTTGCTACATTCTAAATGAGCATCCCTCCATGAAAAACATTGGCAAGAGGCTCTATGTACCGCTTGTCTATATACCTCTCCTTCAAAAAATCCAAAGGCCGATACTTGTACGATTTTCTTGACGTTTGACTTGTCCCACTTGCCTTCTCTCAAGACTGTTCAATCCACTTTAAAAACCCATTAACCCATTTCAAAAGTTTTGTCCAAAATTTCAGTCGGAAAATCTCAAAATACCGATCAAGCGATAAAGAAGATGACGAATCCTGCCTTTGCCGATCAATGGTAGCGTCATTCCATAATTCAACCCATCTCCCTCCAGCAACATCGGAATCTAAGTTTCTCCAAGAGAAATTCAATGATGATCTGACGATCTTCTCACTAAAGGATCATTGTTTTCTAAGATAGAAAGGATTTTCACATTGGAATATTAGCGATTCACCCTCAAAGAAATCAAAGAGATCATATGAGCAACAGAAGACCCAGTTTTCGTCAATGAAGAATACAAGGTTTCCTACTAAAGAGGGGTTACAAGGGGTATAGTGGTGATTGAAGAGAGGGATCAAGAGAGGGTTCCCTCTTTAGGGCATTTAGAGTAGGGCTGCAAGTTATTCGAAAAATTGCAGTGTTCCAATCCGCATCATATCCGAAATAAGCTTATCCGGTCCGTTTATAAAAATATCCATTATAAACGGTTAGGATAAAGATATATATTGTTCCGTTCCAATTAATATCCATTTCGTAAAAATATAATAATATATAGAATATAGATAATAAATTGTTGAATTTAAAGCTAATCCAACAATCATAAATAGCCCAATAACTAAAACCCTTAAAAATATATCAACTATTTACTTCATATTTGTTCCA
>JAOXJP010000003.1:16173173-16185604 GCA_025762735.1 Platanus orientalis | reverse complement strand
ATGTTCGAACCTGACAAAGAGCAGTGATGAGCGTTTGTTAAGGGAAGCGCTCATAAACCGATCCCCCCCCCCCCAGCAAAGGCTGGGGACACAGGTGAGTAGACAATTTGGGAGTCGAACATGCACCGTGTCACGAGGATGATGGGTACTGGTTTGATATCACTTAATTAAAACCGGAGCATCTGTTTTTAGTTGCCACCTCAGCTGCCGCGCTTTGAAATAGGTTGTTAAAAAAATAATAATAATAAAAATACTTCTTTACCAGCAAGGAACCTAACCCATGTTTTGGACTTGCATACCGACACGGTTGAGATCGAGATCTGCCGTCGCTAAGTCACGACTCACGAGAGACGGCCAATCCTCTTGTTCGCCGTGGGAATCCCTGCCGAATTTTTACTGGCGTCACATCTCTCCAGTTTCACCGGAGACAATTCAAACTCAAATACTACAAAGAAAATCATCGCTGATAACAACGGATGCCAGCTCAGTATCCATCGTTTGTCGGGGAATACGAAAACACTCCCTGCTCAGTACCTCATACGGAACTTAAGATTCTTCCACTCATCTCCAGTCTCGCCGGACTAGATCATAGGGTAATTTAGTAATTTCAAAAATTTTACCTATTCCATATTACTAGAATACCCTCTTTTAATAGTCTCTGACAACCATTGTGTAAGGCACTTATTGGTAGGGGTGGGCATCGCCGGGCTGACCCTAGCCCAAGCCCAAGTCCGACCCTCAAATTGACCCTAAAAGTCCGGCCCGAGGCCCAAACTTTTATTCAGAGTCGAGCTTGGGCTTACCTCAGCCCGGCCCAAGGCCCGAACCATGGCCAGGCCCATGCCCACCCCTACTGATTGGTTGTGACTCGCTACGATTTACCTTCGAAATCTCCGGTGGAACTGTAGGCTTCACCATATACAGTTCACACAGTAACGAATCGTTATTTTTAATTATTTAATTTTTTAAAATATCTCTCTGTAAATCTGTATTTGCTTCAGTTTTTTTTAATTTATTTAATAACAATTTAAGTATTTATTTATTATTTTAGAAAAAAAAAAAAAAAAAAAAAAAGGGAAATGATTGGAGAGGGTTCGTTTCTTCGGTCTCAGTGTCGGTGGGATTTATAAGCAGCAGATACAGCTATAAGCTATAGCTGACCGGTGATCCGTCGCTTTCCTGTTTCTTCCATTTGTAGCCCAAATTTTAATTGCAGAGAGAGAGAGAGAGAGAGAGACGGGAAAGAGAAAGGAGACGGTTTGGGAGATTTAAAGTTAACAGCGGCGGTGGTCGATCGGTTGCTCGATCGATCGCTGTTCGTTGTCGCAGGGATTGTCTTTTACAACGCTTTAATTCCAGGTACGGCATTCAAATTCTGTTTGTTGTGGAGGTTTTTGTGGGGCATTTAATTTGATTTCTTGAATTATTGTAAGAAAGAACGAAAATTTTGTGTTTTTTACGAATTGAAGCGGATCTCGGTAAGATTTCATTGTTTTGCATGGTAATTCATGTAAAATCTGTTTTTTGGGGCGGAACTTGTGTTCATTTGAGTGGATCCAGTTGATTTTTATTTTTTTTTATTTTTTATTTTTTTTTTTTGTAATTTTCATGATAAAAGGAGAAGAATTTGACTGAGTGTCAAAGAAGGTTTCTTGAAAATGTGACAAACTAAATTGGCAAGATTAGCAAATCTGGCCGTCCAGAATAACTGTTGCAATCTTTCTCAAATTAGATTATTATTTTCTGTCTAGTAGTTAAAAAGGAAGGAAGACCACTTCGAAGCTGGTCAATCTTCTTCTCAATCTCTCCAATTTTTCTTATTCTCTTTGCAATTTAGCTTATAGCAACGGTGCCAAGATAGGGTACTTTAACAGAAGGGGAAAAGCTGATTCTCGGTCTCTTTTCAGGTGGTTCAAAATAGATCTGGACTGTAAGCATTTCACGAGGAAATCTGGTTTGACAGTGAAAGAATAAAAGAACAGATTTATTAGCTTTTGTGAATGAGCTGAGAAAGGATTGAGGCGTTTTGGCATGTCCAACTGCTGTAGATCTCGCTGAGATTTAAGCAGCAGCCTGCCTATCTTCGATATACTGAGTAAAGAGAAGTAGATGCCAATGGACTCGGAAGGAGCGGCTGGGGTTAGTATTGAAATCGTTTTACATGCTAATTTCATCTGAGGTTTATTCTGTGCTATATCTGCATTTCAAACTTAATTGATGGGCATTCTAACTGTGTTGTATAGCAGCATTTGTTAGTGTATCTTTATCCATTTCTCTTAGTTGATTAGTGAAATACATCTTAATTGCACATCAATTCTATTCCTTAATAATTCATACTTCATTTTCTTGAATTTTCTGAATAATATAATTTTTTTTGTTCAGCAAAAGCCTTCGAAACACCACGGTGGTCAGGTCTGCCAGATCTGTGGTGACAGTGTTGGCGCGACAGCGGATGGTGATCTCTTCATTGCTTGCGATGTTTGTGGATTTCCTGTTTGCAGGCCTTGCTACGAGTATGAGAGGAAAGATGGGACTCAGTCTTGCCCTCAATGTAAAACCAGATACAAGAGACATAAAGGTTTGTTGGATGTGTGCTTCTTTATAATTGCCTATCTCTGGAGTGTGGAATAAATATGGATACATGATAATTCTTTTCCTTTTCATTTACAGGAAGCCCTCCTATTCATGGCGATGAAGTAGATGATTGTGATGTTGATGATGTGGCCAGTGATATAAATTATTCTTCTGGGACTCGAGACCAGAAGCAAAAGATTGCCGAGCGAATGTTGAGTTGGCGTATGAGCTATGGGCGAGGGGAGGATGTCAGTGCCCCAAACTATGACAAGGAGGTTCCTCTCAACCATATTCCTTTGCTTACAAATGGCCAAGCGGTACGGCAAGCAGAGCTTATCATGCTCTTTTTTTCCCTTTTCTCATCCGTGTGGAAATATACACAAGAATGAATCTTTTATCCTTGCCATGTTTTTTCAGATTTCAGGAGAGTTGTCGGCAGCATCTCCTGAGCATATGTCAATGGCATCTCCTGGAGGTGGTGGTGGGGGCAAGCGTGTGCATCCGCTTCCTTATGCAGCAGATGTCAATCAATCACGTCTCTCTCTCTCTCTCTCTCTCTCTCTCTCTCTCTCTCTCTCTCTCTCTATTAATATGTTTATATATGTTCCGTTTCAATATTGATTCTAGTTTATGACAAATATTCTTTTTTTGCAGCTAATATTAGGGTTGTAGATCCAGCAAGAGAGTTTGGTTCGCAAGGATTTGGAAATGTAGCCTGGAAAGAGAGAGTTGAGGGCTGGAAGATAAAGCAGGAGAAGAATGTGGTTCCAGTGAGCACTGTTCATGCTGCTTCTGAAGGTAGGGGAGGTGGAGATATTGATGCAAGCACTGATGTGCTTATGGATGACGCCTTACTGTGAGTTTTGCCTCTTGACTGAGTACCATGGGTTTATTAATTCCTTTCTAAGTTTTATTCAGTGTTTCATAGACACCAATGGGGAGTCAGATATTGAAATGTAACTATGTTACTTTCATTAAAAAAGTTTAATTCATAAAAAACATAACTATGTTACTTTTGTTCCGTATGATTTTGTTGTAGGAAAAGACAGAAGTCGTAATGTATTGTAGATGCTGATTTATGAAAATAAGTACACGGAACTAAACTAAAAGGTTGCGCCATAATCCATGGAGTGTAAAAGCTGATCTGCAGCTGATACTAATTCAAAAAGTCCACTCAACACTGGTATTAGTGTGAGCTTTCTTTGCTCTAGGGCTCTCTTTGCCACTCTGTTGAGAGTCTCTAAATTTGCCAATGTTCTCTTGAACACATGATGGTATGAGCTCTAGTTAGTAATTACTCTTTGATAATTCACCCTTTCTTGGAAAGTTCAGAGACTTGGACTTCTTGGTCACGTAATAGTTAATGTGTCAGTTTAATCCAGCTACTTGGTCCTGTATTGGGTGAAAGGTTTCCGTTGACGCACTGAAATCTTTTGTGGTTATACTAAATTTTTTGTTTCTTAATTTTAGAGCAGCAAGGATTATATGTTAATGCCTATCTTCTTTGCAATGCAGGAATGATGAAGCCCGGCAACCTCTGTCAAGGAAGGTTTCTATTCCTTCATCTAGGATAAACCCTTATAGGATGGTCATTGTTCTGCGGCTTATTATTCTCAGCATTTTCTTGCACTACCGTTTAACAAATCCAGTGCCCAATGCGTACGCTTTGTGGTTGATATCAGTTATATGTGAGATTTGGTTTGCAATATCGTGGATATTGGATCAGTTCCCTAAATGGCTTCCAGTTAACCGAGAGACATATCTTGACAGGCTTTCTCTGAGGTAAATGTTCTTTTCATATTTTCTCATTTATCATGCAGAATGATTAATTGCTTGTCATTTTACAATTCCAGATTTTGAAAACGGTGTGCAATTCGTTTATTCTATTTTCAATTTTTGTGTATTATTTCAATTGTGGATGACAGATATGACCGAGAAGGAGAGCCATCTCAGTTGGCTGCTGTTGACATTTTTGTCAGTACTGTTGACCCTTTAAAGGAGCCTCCTCTTGTCACAGCAAACACTGTTCTATCTATTCTTGCAGTTGACTACCCAGTCGACAAGGTCTCTTGTTATGTCTCTGATGATGGTGCTGCCATGTTGACATTTGAGGCTCTGTCTGAGACTTCAGAATTTGCAAGGAAATGGGTTCCTTTCTGCAAGAAATACAGTATTGAGCCGAGGGCTCCAGAATGGTACTTTGCGCAGAAGATTGACTACTTGAAAGATAAAGTTCAACCATCGTTTGTCAAGGATCGTAGAGCAATGAAGGTAGAGTATGTTATATTTTTGGCTATATAGTTTCCATCTCTTTTCCTTTATTTTATTTTATCTTTGGGACACTTGTGGTGATACTGCTTCTACTTGTTTTGCAGAGAGAATATGAAGAATTTAAAGTTCGTGTCAATGGGCTTGTTGCAAAGGCACAAAAAGTTCCTGAGGAAGGATGGGTCATGCAAGATGGTACCCCATGGCCGGGAAATAACACCAGAGATCATCCAGGAATGATACAGGTTTGTCCATTGGCTTTGGTAGATCCTGATTCAGAACTGGACATGACTCATCATCGGTTTATAGAATATAGTTTTTGTGTTTTAAAAATATTTCCTGGCACAGAGAAGACTTATTTATACATGTCCTTAGAACATCGCCATGTAAAAATAATACTGAGTATAATATATGCATACTCTACATTTATGGAGTTTGTTATTTTATTTAATATATACCTTCCATTTTGATTTTATACTTGTTTCCATGCACATTATGTCTTTTTTAAGTAACTTCAATTTGCAGTTTATATTGCTTCAGTGTTCTGTGAAAGAAAAAACTGAATCATTATTGCTTCCTTCCAACAGTTCTGTTTTAAACTTTAGATGAATCTTTATTATATGCAGGTTTTCTTAGGCCATAGTGGAGGACTTGACAGTGAGGGCAATGAACTGCCACGTTTAGTCTATGTGTCCCGTGAGAAGCGTCCAGGCTTCCAACATCACAAGAAAGCTGGTGCAATGAATGCCCTTGTAAGTAAATAAAAATAATAAATAACAACAACAACAGCAGCAACAATTTAGAGTATATCCAAGCTTAGGGGCACCTCAGCACTAATGGTCAATGTAACTCTGCAACAGGTTCGTGTATCAGCTGTCCTTACAAATGGTCCCTACTTGTTGAATCTTGATTGTGACCACTACATAAACAATAGCAAGGCATTGCGGGAAGCTATGTGTTTTCTGATGGATCCAAACCTTGGGAAATCGGTTTGTTACGTTCAATTTCCCCAGAGATTTGATGGTATTGATAGAAATGATCGATATGCCAACCGTAATACCGTTTTCTTTGATGTAAGTTCTGGTCTCCTTTTTCAGAGTTTATTATAGCCTTTTTTTTTCTTTGATGCTGTTGTTGGATGGGTTCTGCATCTGTATGTAATGTGTTAAGATATATTTTGACAATCAGTTGGATGTTTTAGAGTGCACCACAAAAGTTGGTATAGTTATTTTTTGCATGCCAGCTTGATAAGTTGGTAAAGTTTATGGGTGCTGTACCAGACTTGGGTTCAAACCTGTCTTCACCTATAATTATTACCTATCAAAAAAAATATCTTTTGCATGCCAGCATTTTTTATCTCTCTGTCTCTCTCATGGATTGTAGATAAATTTAAGAGGCTTGGATGGCATCCAAGGACCTGTTTACGTGGGTACAGGATGTGTCTTCAACAGAACGGCTTTATATGGTTATGAGCCTCCTCTCAAGCCCAAGCATAGAAAAGCAGGTTTCTTCTCTAAGTGCTGTGGTGGATCACGAAAGAAAGGTTCAAAATCAAGTAAGAATGGCTCAGACAAGAAGAGATCTAGCAAGCATGTGGACCCAACCGTGCCAATATTCAATCTGGAAGATATAGAAGAGGGGGTTGAAGGTATTGTTTTTTTATGTTATCATGTTTTTTAGGGTCACTAAATTTACCAGTTGAACACACTCACACGGCATGGAATTGTGTCAAATTGAATATAGTGACATGGATATCCTTTACTTGTTTGCATTAATTCCATGTTAGAAGAGCTCTGCAGCATGGAAGTTTTTGCCTTTATTCCTTGACTGGTTTTAACAATGGTGTGAATCCCAAAATTTGATTGAAACACTCATGAAATGGTTGTATGCTCTATGATGTCAATGGAAGGGTTTTATGATTGCTTTTCTTTCCATTTCAAAGTGATATTCCTGCAAGGGAATTGAAATTAGATCTCTGAAAGAGGAGTTAAAAGACTAATCAAAGTAGTCCTCTGTAACCATGTTGCCTCTTTAAGTATTTTGACTCAATTTTTTTGGTCCTCCTCAATGATTTGTCTTGCTTCTTCATTTTGACTCTCTGTAACAGTGGCAGTGCACTAGGCCTTCTGTGTACCACAAGTGTGGATATGGTTCTTTAAGACTTCAACTTGTCATACCTTCGGGTTTTTTTTTTTTTTTGACATTTTCTTCCCTACTTATGTACTTTTTTATTCATCTCATTTTGTTAGTACCCAATGGTCATGCACTTTCTTGTTTGGTGTATTCATGGTTTAGCTGCACGTGCCTCTATAATCATATGTAGGAAAAGGGAGCAAATTTCCTGTCCAGGATGGTGTCCAGTGCACAAGGTCATTTCATTTAGAATAAAATGGGTGAGAATTTGAAATTGCATCTAACCCCTGCCCATTTTATTCCATGTGAAGTCACCTGGTGTCCTGGACTCCAAATCCTGGACAGAACATCTATTTCGGTAGGAAAATCTCATGCTTCCATGGCTACATAACATGGATTGATTCAGCCGTCAGTAGATGTGACTGACCTTTTCTTTTTACATTGCAAAACCAGGTGCTGGATTTGATGATGAGAAGTCGCTGCTGATGTCACAGATGAGCCTGGAGAAAAGGTTTGGTCAGTCAGCTGTGTTTGTTGCCTCTACACTGATGGAAAATGGTGGTGTTCCTCAGTCTGCCACTCCCGAGTCTCTTCTTAAAGAAGCTATCCATGTTATTAGTTGTGGATACGAGGACAAGACAGACTGGGGAAATGAGGTATGTTGGTGTCTTATGTTTGATGCTTTTATTTCTTTATCGGTTTTAATTTTGTGATTTGTACTACCATCATGTTTGGAATAAGCGACCAAATTCCTCTATTTCATGAAATTACATGGTACCACCTGGATTTATTAACTTGAAGACTATAAGCCAAACTGCTGTAGCTATTATCGTAGGGCTGTATACACAAGCATATGTCATTTAACGGGAGAAAACAACATTGTCTAAATGTTGTCATCTTCATCAATTGTCTAAGGAGCTGTTATATGCCACTTTTTATTTAAATTTATGTCCTAAGACATTAATCGCAGTCGTATTTTTTATTGCCAAAGTTCATTCGACTTCTCTTGGACGTTAAAAGACCCATACTACTTGTAGAATAGGATATTTTTTACCAGCTAACTAGCTAAACCTGTGTATGTATAGTATAACAGGCTGCAGATAGAAGAAGTCACTTTTAGGCAAGTGACTGGACTACTTAATTTTGAGATTTTAGTACAAGTCTTTGAAAATAATTACAGTTCCCTTACTTTTTAAACTTGTGTGGAGATTTGGAATTGGTTTATCAATATTCTCATACCACTGTGACCTTGCAACTCTGTTTCTAAGAAATTTTGAGATCTCATTCATTAACACGCCTGTTTCATTAGTATATTGTTCATATAAACTTTTAGTTTACTATTTTTCAAAAATTTTAATGTATCTAGAATTCATGATTATCCCCACTCTCCTACCGGGATGGATGTTTCAGAACAACTCAACTTCTACTTCTCCATTGTTTTCATGGAAAATGTGTGCATTTGTGGGTTGGGTAAGTGGGTGTGGAATGGAATATTATGGTATTCTGCTTTGGTGGTCATATTTTATTACAAAAGGAAAGCGTATTTTACTATGATATTCTATTTGTCTTGTGTGTGTTTTTGCAAATAGATGATATTGTGGCATTTCTGTTTTCATGGGGAAATCTATTGCAGTTTTCTTTATTTTTCTAGTCTTAGGATCTTAATTTAATGCATTGTTGTTTATTTCTGCAGATTGGATGGATCTATGGTTCTGTTACAGAAGATATCCTTACGGGATTCAAGATGCATGCCCGCGGATGGCGGTCAATCTACTGTATGCCCAAGCTACCAGCCTTCAAAGGATCTGCTCCTATCAATCTCTCAGATCGTCTGAACCAAGTGCTTCGATGGGCTTTAGGTTCGGTCGAAATTCTTCTCAGTCGGCACTGCCCCATATGGTATGGTTATGGTGGAAGACTGAAATGGCTTGAGAGATTTGCGTACATAAACACCACGATTTACCCAATCACTGCCATTCCTCTTCTCGCATATTGTACATTGCCAGCTGTCTGTTTACTCACCGGAAAGTTTATTATTCCACAGGTACTACAACTGTCCTCACCACCTTGAAACCAATAATTTCTGCTTAGGCTTTTTGGCCTAGAGTGGTCCAGTATTACTAAATTTCATGACGTGGTGTCTTGGCTTCTTTTGACTACAGATTAGTAATTTTGCCAGTATCTGGTTTATATCCCTCTTTCTTTCCATCTTTGCCACCGGTATATTGGAGATGAGGTGGAGCGGTGTTGGGATTGATGAGTGGTGGAGAAATGAACAGTTCTGGGTTATTGGAGGTGTTTCAGCCCATCTTTTTGCTGTCTTCCAAGGCTTGCTCAAAGTCCTCGCTGGCATTGACACCAATTTTACCGTCACCTCAAAGGCATCTGATGAGGATGGAGATTTTACTGAGCTCTACATGTTCAAATGGACAACCTTGCTCATTCCACCAACCACTCTCCTCATAATCAACCTGGTTGGGGTGGTTGCAGGCATCTCATACGCCATCAACAGCGGGTACCAGTCATGGGGTCCTCTCTTTGGGAAGTTATTCTTTGCCTTCTGGGTGATTGTTCACCTCTACCCCTTCCTTAAGGGTTTAATGGGACGCCAGAACCGAACACCAACCATCGTGGTTGTATGGTCGATTCTCCTTGCTTCCATATTCTCCTTGTTGTGGGTTCGGATTGATCCCTTTACCACCCGGGTGACTGGCCCAGACATTCAGCAGTGTGGAATCAATTGCTAGTGGGAGGACAAAAGAACAAAGTAACACAACATTATAAGAAGAAGAAAAAAATGAGGCTTTAATTTGGATATTCTCTACAGCTTAAGGCCTGAAGGTAAGGATTTTGGTTTTAGCCATGCTTGAGCTGTACCTGTTCAAGTTTGTTTTAAATTAAGGTGTGAAGTATACATATGTAGATAGGACACTCTGATGCCTAGTGTTGTTCCATAAGTTGTGATTATTTTATTTGTTGAACCAATGGAATTTTGAGCTCTGTTTTGGGTCAGAAAAGACTGGACTGGAGCTGCAACTACCCCTTCTGGGCATTATGCAAAAATAAGGAATTGAATTTCAATCTTCGAGAACCTCTGTGTGTGTGTGTGTGTGTGGTTTCAATTCAAACAACTTAGTTACTGAGATATTTTTTTTATTTTTATGAATATAGTTACTGAGATTGTTGTGTGGCCTTTAACCTCAATATGGTACCTTTGGTCGGAACTGTATGATCGAATCATATGTTTGATGGGTAATGTGAATTTCTACTGATAATCTTAATGACCATCGAAAAGTAAGTGATTGGTTAGTTCAATCAGTGTGATATTTACGCTATGGGCCAGCTCATTGCATTTTTTTTCTATTACTATTACTTGTTTAGCATTCCTGACATTTCAAGATTGCTTCAAATTAACATCCATCTCACGACTTCCCGCATTTCCCGACTTTTATATGTTTTGGGACATTTTTTAAATGAAGAATCATCTCAACTCTGTCAGCTTGCCTGTGCCGCATGACAACCAATTTGAGTGAAGCTTTAATGTGCTCTTTACAGTTCCGCTTGACCCAGATGCTGACTGAAAATCAGTTGATTTCAATTTTATGCATATACTTAAAAACAGTAGTTTGGTGATTTCCCAGGAATAGAAACCCAATTGAAACCAAGTGAAACACAAGCAAAAGAGGAGGCTGACCTGTGCAGGAGTGCTTAACTACCTGACCTGTAGATTTATTTGTCATGATGTGTGGCACCGTCATTACTGATGGTTCAATATCAATCTAAGCTGCCTATGTAACTAGATCAAAGCACTTGCCCTTTGTGGTCATGACAATGCACCTCAAATCAGCTTCACTAGCTTTTCTTACAATGTAGTAATGATAACAGCAACAGTACCTATTGATATGCCCATAATCCGTCTGAATCCCAGACTTGTGATTGCAATTTCAGACACTCTGGTGGCAACGACTCACCTAATATGATTATGCAAGAGATTGATTACTTGTAGGATAAGCCAAAGAGGGGGAAAAGAGAGGAAGTTCATAAAGTTCGAGGTCTGAAAATGTGATAGTAGTTCAATGATTCATCACACCTTTGATTAAAATTCTGTTCACACTCAAGTAGAAATAGAACAAAGTGACAGAAACCAAAAATCTGGCAATGGAGAGCTAATATGTTGAGGGTTTAGTACGTGGTGTGCTGCTTGGCATGCACGTAGAACATTCTTTTTGATCCCTCAAAAACCAAAATTAGTTCGTATAAGGGTTGTTTGTTAACGGGTAAACGATCTGTTAAGGGGTTCTTTGTTCATGGGTTTGCAGTTTATGGCATTTGGAGACATTCACCAACAAGAAGTGCAAGTAGCAACTAACTTTTTGTATGGTGCTTGATAATGAACCAACCCACTTGATCTTTCTTTTCTTTTTTTATGAAGGAAAAAAATTTATTAATAAAATGAAGAAGGATTCCCAAAAGAATAAACAGAGGGTAGGCAAAAAGGAAGAAGGAACAACCCACAGCCCCACGGGGGATCCACCCCAACAATTACACCCTATAATGGCATCCCAGCCTTCACAAAGATCTCTAGTATTAAGCAATCCACAATCCTTACAATGTTGAGTCCAAAGCAGAATCTTCTCTTTTGCTTGTTTATACACTTAATCTTACCTATATTTTCTTAAAAACAACTTAGATAAGAAAAACCAAAGTTTGGATGGGTGCTAGCAGCCAACCAAAGTTTTAATACCTGAAAACCCGACTTAAACCGGAGTCGTTGGGTGCAGTTTATTTGTGAGTACTTAACGAGTCAAATGGCGAGTCACTGAAATAATAATTACAACTATGAACATTTAAATTTAAATCATTATAAACATGAAATCAAATGGGAGTCCACAAAGCTTGGATTGTAAACCCAAATGTGGCTGCAGGAAAATGATTGTAGTAGCGGACATGGGCAATTGCTGAATCTATTCAAGTCTCTGGGTTATATGACAACCACTACAATACCTAATGATATCGGATAATATCATACAACAGTATTTCATAACATATCAGATTTCAGAAATACAGAATACTAGATGACGATAGTACATGTTCCGGTTGCCGGTATAGGCTGCTATCAAGTTGTTCATTTATTTTGAGACAGGCATCATTGATCCTGAGTATGGCCAATTCAACTCAGAAAATCCATTTCAAGTTGAAGCCAGTATTTGACATAATTATTGCCAAAATTATACATACGCCTATGTATATACACATTCACAATCCTCACTTCACCCTCTCATCCAACTTTCTCAATTCTCTCCATTACATCAGATGGAGGTTTCAGTAAAAGGATTCCCATCTTGAATGTTAAAATTGAATAAATGAACTATCTGAACTGATTTTACCAACTAAATACATCCATTCATACTTCTACCAAAATATATATATATATATATATATATATATATATATAT
>JAOXJP010000003.1:16118169-16158318 GCA_025762735.1 Platanus orientalis | reverse complement strand
CAGTAGCAGGCCCAAGTGGCCTTACCAAAAAAACAAAACAAAACAAAACTACCCTTCATGCAAACTATCACTTTTATTCTTGGGAGTAAAACTTCACAAGAAAGGTCATTAACAAATAACAGGAGAAAGTTGAAACAGGAAAACTCCTCTCAAAAAAATAAAAAAATAAAAAGATTGCAAACAAACATAGGAAACAAGAAAACTGAAAAAATATAATTTCACAACATAGAAGTTATTTGATGATTTTTTTATTACTAAGTTCACCTTCACACTTTTCCCACATAGTTGTAAGCGTGCTAGAACCTACATGGACTCAGATGACTGACTTTGTAGATTCACACAAATCTGGCATTTCAAAATATAGAACAATGGGTGGTTAGAAGACAGGCTATGGGTTTTCTATTGATGTGAGCATGGGTAGTGGGAAAAGGGATGGCAAAAGGCAACATTTGCCAACCATTTACCAAGCAGTTAACTGCAGTTATTACTCAGATCCCTCCCCCACTTGGTGATGGGCTGGCTTCTCAAAAGCTAATTTGCACTTGTATGCTTGATAGTCTAAAGCCCTAGAGAAGCTTGCAAACAAAGAAACACAATATGATCAACTTCTATCTAGAATAAGGAAGCAATCAGGAATTAAGACTTTCCAGACATGACACATATAGTTCAGAATGCTTTTCTGCCAGCATACATTGAGATTATGAGCAAGATAGATCGGTTTCTCGTGTTGATAAATTAGGATGAGTATTTCTCCACTGTGGAAGTGATTTCTTTACCCTCCAAATATGGCCCCAAACCCTTCAGGTTTCAGCTAATGTGAACTATGCAGCCGGGTTTTGTGCAACAAGTGGTGCAATTTAAATTGAAGCTGAGCTGCTGAGAGAAAAAGCTAAGATGGAATAAAAAGGTTTTTGGGAGGATTGAGAGGAAGAAGGAAGCGACATAGGAAGAAATTCCACAGTGGAATAAAAAAGGAGGAAAGGGTTGGAGTAAAAGAGAGGAATGCCAAAGCAGAAGCTAAGATATAGCATGGAAGGGTCCTAGAAATGGAGGTGATGTGGAGACAAAAATCACAGGTTGAATGGTTAAAAGAGAGGGGACCGAAATACGAAGTATTATGCACAAAATGGCAAACTGTAGAAAGGTGGTGAACTCGATTAGGCTGAGATTAGGAGTTGAGGTGTTTGAGGAGGTAGAGGATATCCGAGATAGAGTGGTGGAGTTCTACAGTAATTTGTATACCAAACATTGGGGCAAGCAGCTGCAGATTGAGGTCTTACAGTGCCACGCTTATCCAATTAGCAGACTAATTGGTTGGAACATCTGTTTGATGAGGAGGAGGTGAAGAAAGCTGTTTGAAAGATGGAAGGAGAGAAGGCACCAGATGATTTTCCCATTGCTTTCTATAAGCAGTGTTGGGAGATTATTAAATGAGACTTGATAATGGTGGGGAGGGACTTCCATGAGAAGGAGGTATTTTATCAGGATAGTACAGCCATATTTATATATTGTAGGCATATGAGGGTATTTGGGGCTATTATGTGTTATTTCTTCTATTGCCTAACAAAGGTCTGCTATACTGGATCATAAACATATTGTATAAATAAAGTGTGGGGTCATGTGAGAGATAATCCTCTCACACGCACACCTCTTTTTTCTCCTCTCTATTTCTTCGTTTTCCTTTCTTTCCTCTTGCAAACCCTAAATCTCACGATTAGGTTATTAGTATCAGAGCACCTTCAATCATGGAAGACAATCATGTTAGGATCGTTTTACCTTCTTCACAGAAGAAACGAGATGCAATAAAATCAAGAAGCAACAAGAAAAAAAAAATCACGCACAACACAAGATTTATGTGGAAAACCCCAATTTGAGGAAAAACCACGGAGCTGCAGAGAAAACTTGAGCTGGGATTTTGTGCGCACAACATCCGTGCGCATGGACCAGGGGGCTGACGCATCAGCACTAAAAAGTGATTTACTCTTTTTGGGGGCATGTTTATCACTTTTCGGTGCTGATGTGTCCACCCCCTGGTCCATGCGCACAACTTGCGTATAGATTTTGTGCGCACAAAATCCGAGGGCAAAAACTTTCACTATTAGGAAGAAAAGTTGTCCAAAGACAATTTGCAATTTCAGAACCCCTCTCCTTGCATACAACCCTAGAACGAACATATAAATACTCCAAAAACCCTAATACATATGCGGATACAGTTCGGATCCGTTCCAGTTCATAAAAACATAAAAAAAAGGGGTCAAAATTTCCATATTGAGGTTTTCTTCGGGTTGTATCCAGGTCAGATTTCTGGTTGAATTCCAAATGCTAACCCAACAAATCAAACTTCACACTACAAATCATTGGTGAGAGGCGTTCGCTGATGTCAGCTACTGTAGGGATGACATCAACAGATGTACAGACAGCCTCTGCAAGAGTGGCTGAAGTTTGAGGGTTTTGAGAGACCACGTATTTACGTATTTTCTGATTTTTTTAGATTAGTCTTCATGTTGAGCGATTTCTTCTCTAATATCTAGAAATTCCAAATTTGGTGAGATTGATTAGGCTTTCATATGGGAAGTTTTTAGTGAAGTTGTTCAGCCGTTTTTAACTCCCTATAATTGTAGCAATCTATCAAAACGAACCACAGCCAATTTTATTGAGAATTGAGTATTCAGTGAACTTTCTGGGGTATTGTTAACACCCCCTCAGAATTTCAAGTTTTTTGTGTGTTTTTCATTCATATGATTACCACAGTGGTTTTTTGGTTCGTGCGATGGTTCCTTTGCTTCAGTATTCTGTTTTCGATATGTTCTTGATGGCTCCAATGCTATAGTGATCTCATTAAAGTGTTATATCAGTGATTAGTTAAAGGCTGAAGTGGTGTGGCAGTGTTTAAGGTTGTAGAACTTCCTTGTGATATTCAGGACTGTAGTCCTTGTGAAGGATGATAATCAGACTGCAGATCAGCAGTGTGTTATTGTGTACCAATACACCTTCATTATTGGGGAATCAGTTGTATTGCTGCAGATAACAAATGTCAGAGACTAATGATTCGTCACCTTCACCAAAAAATCCTTCTTTGAATGAAGATGGCCTTGGAGGATTTATGAATGAAGCACCAAACACTACTATTACGACTGTTTGGTTTGATCACATGGTCACAATCCACCATGTTGTTTATCACTGGAAAAGGTAGGCTGGGTTATTTGACAGGAGATATGAAATCACCAAGTAAGACTGATCCCACTCTTCCTAAATGGCAAGCTGAAAATGCCTTGGTCATGTCATAGTTACTCCATTCCATGAAACCTGAGTGAAAAGAATTACAAGTTCTCAACTACCGCCAGGGCCATTTGGGATGCCATTGATGCAAGACAAGAGAGAGACGTTCTGATCTTCCTCTTTAAGTATTAAGGTAAGGTCTAGGGTAGATGATGGCTATTTAGAGTATAAGCAAGGTGTGATTAAAAATAGAGGTTGCTGGATTTTCGATTCCAACAGGTTTTATGGGTTTAAAAGAGAGGATTCTGTAAGAAAACAGAAAAAAAAAAAATAATAAAATAAGGCTTAGAAGATGTGGGATTATTAAAGGACTTAAGATGGGTGTATAGGATGTTTAGCAAGTATTAGTGAGTTATTAATTAAAGGAGAAACACTAGTTGAAATGCTGTTGTTAGTAAGGTTAAAGGATAACAAAAAGTTTAAAGGGAATGGTTTAGGTTTAGGTTTAGGATTAGGATTTGGAAAAGATAAGAGTTTAGAATTGGGTGCAATTAGGGTTATTCAAGCTGTATAACAGTGTGTTCTACGGAAAATAAACTAATAATAAAAATATAAAATTATGGAAGAGGAATAGAGGAAGAAGAATTGCAAAAGATGAGGAAGAATAAAAGTGAATGGTGTTGTGTGAACAGTACCCGTGAACAATAACTTGAAGAAAAATGTAAAGAAAGAAGGATAAAAAGATACCAATGGAGTCACACCAATGGCCTCTAGAAGTCACACCTAGGGTTGAAAGCGTCACATCTTCAAGATTTTGGAGTCACACCAAAGAACAAAGCAATTGTAGTCTTGAATTCATCAATAATCATCATTCTTCGTTCCTTAAAATTTGGGTTACAAGCATATGCATAGAATTTACATTCCAAGTTTTCCAAATCCCACTCTAAATAGACTTTCTAAAAAATTAAAATTTTAAAATAACTAAATCTCATCACCAAGTGATACCCTACCAGTATTTTGGCCATAACTTTCCCAAATCACATCGGATTCTCAAGATCTTGGTCTCGTTGGAAAGGTAACTGAATGACCATCCAAATGGCACCAAAATCAGCCCAAACAGGTAAGTTTTGACCTTCCAACATAAGGCCTACAAGAAAAGTAGCAGAAATACATCTTTCACTTTCTTCAAAATTCAATAAAATCCATTCTATTTGGAAAATAAATAAAATCCCTTAAACTGATTGACAAGAAACTAACCTAGATTAAACTAAAATTAACCAAATAAAAAAATTTGTCATACAAAAATTTTAAACCCAAAATTCCCTAATGCAAGATATGTACTTCAATGCAAGAGAGACTTGAGATATTACACAAAGCAACAAAAGTAGATAAACTAGACTCCTACTCTTTAGCCAAGCACACCTTCAGTCAAATTGAGGTGATGAAGTAATAAACCTACTCTAGAATATGATAGAGAACCAAAGAAAGGATGATGCAAGATTAAACTTAAATGCAAATAAAATTAGCTATGATGCAGACTAAGAAATCAATTAACATCCAATGAAGTGAAGACTTAATATCACAAGACACAAGGGTAGAGTTGGAACTTAAAGGTTGACATAATGGCTCTCAGTAGGCTGTAAATTGGATAAACAACAGAGAATATGGGACTGTAAATGGTCAGAACAAGGTCTGTTTGAGTGCAGGTATATGGTAGGGTTAAGGACAACCAGGTTGGATGGACAGGGGATATACTAGGCTAAACAGAATCTGTTTTAGGGCTGGAACAGCAAGGTTAACAGGGATAAAACAAGGTTCAGACAGAGTTCGTATAATGGTATCATGGACTTAGACTAGTAAAGAGGTTAAGGCTATCCAGAGTTTGACTAAAGCTGAAAACAATGTTGGTAAAACAAGGTTTCTGAAAGAACAGCGGGGTACTCGAAAGTAAAATAGATTGTGGGATTGTATTCTGGAGTAATAACAGACTTGAAATCAGAATTTTACCGGCCTAACTATAGGTGTCTCTGGTCCAATCAATTACTAATTCAGGGATGTCCTTGGATCTGAAATCATATCTGAATTATCAGATTTCAGAGTCAAACAAACCCTCCAAACAGTAAGTGTCAATCTTCTATAAAATAATGGATAAAACACTCTTACAATTGTAATAAAGAGAATCACAGAGATCAATCACCAGCTTAAGTCGATCAGTCTTGAAATTTCTGATGAAATCAGAGAACAGCAGAGTACTAATCAGACTAGGACTTCTCTCCAAACAATTGCAAGCTTCAACAAAGGATTAACCCTTAAGGGAAACCCCACAAACAGAAATATACACTCAGAACTATTGCAGACAGTAGAACAGAGAGATTTCCCTTGGAAATCAAGATGTAGCCAAAGAAGAATAGGGACTGTTGCAGCCGCAGGGGATATGGGTAGCAGAGGATGATGGATTCAGGGTAGAAATCAAAGAAGGGGGATTTCAAGGTGCAACAAGCTGTAAACTGGGTGATGGATCAGTTTTTTTGAAGAAAACAAAGGAGAAAATTAGGTTATGACAGCTGCAGGTCAGAGGGTTGAAGGAGAAATAGATCTTGAAGAGAAAACCGTTAGAAAGAAAGAAGGTAGGCTCAACCGCAGGGTTTAGAAGGGATTTTTGTGGTTTGTGATGATGAAAAACAGAGAAGAAAGTGATGGAGAAAGGGTTTGCAAGCTAGGGATGTTTCAAGAACCTATCAAGATGAATTCTTGAAGGGTTCTTGGGGCTGATAAAGGGAAAAGATTGCAGAGACAGCAAGAAGATTTAGAGAGAAGAAAAAAGAAAGGGAGAAGAAGTAGATACCTGTGGAGAAAACCTACCCCACGACTTGGAAAGACCCTATCCAAGTCATGCTCTAGGCAAAGCTTGAGAGAAACTTGCAGCCACTCATGGAAGCAAGGAAAGCAGCAATACGTTCATTCAAAAGTGACTAATAAAGTTATTGGTTGGGTTTATTTATAGCCCACGACCAGCCATGTTCCATTCCTAATACAACTTTAATTAATTAAAAGAAACTCCCTATGCAACTCTAATTACAAGTCACAACCAAAATAGAAATCAAAAATAACTTATAACTCCCTATCACTGATGGACTCAACATAATCAAGATATACTAAAGACTCTAATACTCCAACTCTATCTTGAATTCTACGGATAATGTAGATGATAAACATAAGATAAATAAAATAAAAATGACTAATCTGTCCCCAAAATTGGTCCACACGATCAGCTCTAAATCAGGTCCAGATCAATTCCCAATAAGCTCCAAATCAGGGCACACATGGGCCTATAAGCTGTCCTATTCGATCCATAAAGAGAGAGGGACTCTTCTCCTATGTTGATAGGTCTTGAGAGGCCCACGTGGACTAATGTCCTCATAAACTCCCCACGTCTGAGAAAGGTTCGCCTCTAGCAAAATAAAGCTCTGGTACCACTCAAGTAGTTCAGGATTAATTTGCTACAACTCCTCATGTGTCAACCACGAACTGTCAATCTCGAGCCTATCCTTCCACTTGACAAGGTACTTCTGGTAGCCGCCTTGTCAAATGGACACTGTCTGCTCATCTAAAATATCCTCGATCTACTCTCTCCTCCGAGCTAGTGGTGGTGGTAATGTAGGCTGAGTAAACTCTACTATAGGAACTTGAGAATCTACAAAAGGGTCGACAAAAAGAGAATGTGGGATATCGTAGGGAACTAGGTCTTCAACATTTAATGTTGAACTAATCACGAAGTCTAAGGACAAATCAATAATATAAGCATTAGGTCCAACTTGTTTCAAGACTTTATATAGTCCCAAACTATGTACTTGTAGTTTCTTTGCGACCCCTGAGTGGAATCGCTCTAGTCTAAGTCAGACCATTACCTCATCTCCCTCCTGAAACTCTCGATGTGCTCGACGAGAATCAATTGACTGTTTAAATTTCTCAGTGTTCATAGTAATTCTCCTCTGAATATTTCCACTTAATGAATGAATATGTTGTGCAAATGCATATGCAGACTCCAAAGGTCTATGGATAGTTGTCATAGGGATAAGGTTTATAGGCTCACTAGGCTTATAACCTATGACTATCTCAAATGGACCCATGCCTCTGGACCTACTAACAAAACTATTATATGCAAACTTAGCCATGGACAAGATAGTATTCCATGACCTAAGATGATCACCTACAAGACAGCGCAAGACTCCCTAAACTCCTATCTACCACTTCAATTTGAAGGTGGTATGAAAACTAGAGGCATATACCCATCATCTTCCAAAAGTAACTAACAAACTTGACATCCCGGTCAAACACTATGGACTTCAAAACCTCATGCAGTTGAACAACCTTATCAAGGAATAATTTGGCAATCTTAGACGCATCTAAGATTTTCGAATAAGGAATGAAATAAATATAATCCACCACCAAAATGGATTCATGTATCTAGGAGTCCAGGCTAGGTCTCGCACAAAATCCATACTCACATCCTACCATAAAGTGTGGGGAACTGGCAAAGGAGTATATAATCCAGAACTCTGTTTCCTTTGCTTTGCCAATTAACAAATCCTACATTGCTCCACAATTCTAACCACATCTTGTTTCAGACTTGGCTAGGAAAATCTATCATCCACAAGAGCAATGGTCTTGTCTAGACCAAAGTGGCCAGCAACGCGTCTTGCATGTAAATCCCAAATAAGGAAATCGCACACCGAGGTGTGGAAAATACATAAGTGAGTACCTTTAAAGAGATACCCATCTTGCAATGTATATCCAATAGTATTCCTAGATGGGTTACTCATCAAAGACGCATATATTTCCTCGAAATCTGGGTATGATTCATATTCTTCTTTTAACTTCTCAAACCCAAACACGTGGATACTTCAAAGACTTTGGAAAAGTTCGGAAGGCGCACGACAAGAGTTTCGATCATCCTCGACTTTATCTCCTTAAAAGCCTTAGTTGCGACTGTAGTCCAACAGAACTCTCCTTTCTTAATGAGTTGTACTAAAGCCTCAAATGAGCTGCCTATAAAAGGTAGTTAGGCCATGAAAACTAAGAACCTCATGAATATTATTAAGCTCATGCCACTCTACCATAGCTTTGACCTTTTCAGGGTCAGTAGACATTCTTTTAACAGATACGACAAACCCTAAGAAGATCATTTGAGAAGTCATGAAGGCACACTTCTTTAGGTTTGTGTATAACTCATCATTTCTAAGGAGATCACACACCTTTCTCAGGTGGCTTAGGTTTTGTTTTTTGTTGTTCCTACAAATCAAAATATCATCAAAATATACAACTAAGAACTTGTCAATATATGACCTCAACACCTGTGCCATTACCCTCATAAATATACTTGGAGCATTAGAAAGTCCAAAAGGCATGACAAGCCACTGATAGAGTCCATCCTTCATGTTGAAAACAATTTTCCACTCATCTCCTGGGTGTATGCGAATCTGGTGGTAACCACTCTGAAAATCTATATTTGAAAAGATAGTAGCACCGACCATCATATCAAGCATGTCATTTAACCTAGGGATGGGAAACCTATAGTGTGCCATAATTTTATTGATAATCCTGCTATCCACACACATTCTCCATGAGCCATCCTTCTTGGATGTAAGGATTGCAAGCACAGCACATGGGCTCATGCTCTCTTAGATGAATCCCTTACGTAATAATTGCAGGCACAACATTTTTTTTTTTCAATTCAGCATACTCAATGAGATTCATTTTATAGTGAGGTAGGTTCAGTAAAGTAACTCTTAGGACCAGATCTATGGTGTGTTGCATGTCATGCATCGGTGGAAGCTCATTTAGTAAATTCTCAAGGAACGTATCCTTAAATTTTTTTAGGACTACCTCTACCTCGAAAGGGTATTCTACAGTAGTTTAAGAAGAAGCCTCTTTTGTGACCAAGGCAAAGACTATGGCCTCGTCTTTGATCTTTTACTCGAACTCTTTCAAGCCAATGATGTGAAGGGCTTTAGATTTTTTTCTCCTTAACATTCTTGTCCTTTTCCACTTTATTCTTCACCTCAGCCTTTGCCTTTAGTGGTTGTGGAACTAACCTGGTCATTTTTCCCTTGAAATCGAATGTGTACATGTTATATCGTCCATACATCATCACATCTCAATCATACAACTAAGGCTAACCAAGTATGATGTGGCCCACATCCATCGGCACCATATCACACCATAAGGTGTCTTTATAGGAAGAAAACTCAATGGAAACTTGACACCTATGCGATACTGGAATTAAGGATGTATCTACCAATGCGACTCGATAAGGTCAAGGGTGGGAAACTGTTGAGAGCTCTAAGCGCTTCACGGTGTTAGTGGAGACCACATTAGTGCAACTTCCACTATCAATGATAACTTTGCCATTTTTCTCACCACACTTAGCATAGGTGTAGAAGATGGTAGTCTTACGCCAGTCATCCTTAGGCTTGGGTTGAGTGAAAGCACATCAAACCACTATCAAGGGTAGGTCACGGGAGTAAGGGTAATCAAATGACTCATCAAGATTGTCTATGTGTCCCTTGTCACTCTGTAACTCCTCCTCACTAGGGGTATTGTAGCCACTATAGATCTCATTCTCTAATCTCTTAGCCACCTCTTGATCATCCATCTCATCCTCCCAGGTGTCATTTACCTCTTCAATTCCTTCTATCAATAAACTATTGCCTCTTTGTGTGACACTAAGTTGTAAAATGGCCACGTCTGCCACATCTACGACATTAATTTGAGCCAATGGATGGATTTCCTTGAGCAATTCCCTAAACCCCATTCTAAGGTTTACTTGAAGACATACCAAATCTAACGTCAGGTTGACAAAGATCAAACGTTTGCAGGGCCTGGGATCTCAAGTATTGTTCCAATTCTTATACCAACTTATAGGCTTCTTCTAGGTCAGTCACAGTGTGGGGAATCAACTCTTTCTGGAGTTCAAGTCGGAGTCCTAACCTAAACCAACTCAGGGTGCAGAAGAGTCCTTGGTAATGTCACATCTCCACATGAACTCGTAAAAAACGGATGGAGTGGGTCTAGCTCTCACTCGGCTCCTTACTTGATTATCAGCTCAACCTTGGTGTTGAGCAAGCTCTCGCTGATTGCCTCCTTCCATGGAGCTTTCACTTCTTTCTTGGTTAGCCCCTAGGGTATTTCGCCTTTGGGTGATCTCCCTAATGGTTTAGTCCAATACTCCTAATTGGGCGCTAATCTGTTGTATAGCTTGGGAAAGATTGAAGTCTTCGGCATCCATCTTGGGGTGGTAATCAGTCCCAAAATGAGTGGGCATGCACTAGGTCTTTTCCTAAGGGTATGCAACCTACAATGCCTAGATGATGATGTGAATGCTATGCTATAAATTACAAACCTACAATGCAAACCATATGAAATAGGGTTAAACCACCTAAACAAACCTAGGCTCTGATACCAAATTTGATGCAAGATGAATGTACATTCAATGCAAGAGAAACCTGAGGTATTACACAAAGCAATAAAAGTAGATAAACTAGATTCCTACTATTTAGCCAAGCACACCTTCAGTCCAATTGAGGTGATGAAGTAATAAACATACTCTAGAATAGAGAACCAAATAAAGGATGAAGCAAAGATTAAACTTAAATGCAAATAAAATTAACTATGATGCAGACTAAGAAATCAATTAACATCCAATGAAGTGAAGACTTAACGTATCACAAGACACAAGAGTAGAGTTGGGACTTAAACGTTGACACAATGGCTCTCGGTAGGCTGTAAAGAGAGTAAACAGCAGAGAATATGGGACTGTAAATGGTCATAACAAGGTCTGTTTGGGTGCAGTATGGTAGGGTCAAGGACAACCAGGTTGGATAGACTAGGATAAAATAGGCTAAACAGAATCTGTTTTAAGGCTGAAACAGCAAGGTCAACAGGGACAAACAGAGTTTGTATAATGGTATCATGGAGTTAGACTTGGGAAGTGGTTAAGGCTATCTAAAGTTTGACTAAAGCTGAAAACAGTGTTGGTAAAACAGGGATTCTGAAAGAACAGAAGGGTACTCGAAGTAAAACAGATTGTAGGACTGTATTCTGGAGTAATAATAGACTTGAAATCATAATTTTAAAGGCCTAACAATAGCTGTCTCTGGTCCAATCAAAGACCAATTCAAGGATGTCTTTTGGACTGAAATCAGATCAGAGTTTATCAGATTTCAGACTCAAACAAACCCTCCAAACAGTAAGCATCAATCTGCTGTAAATTAATGGATAAAATGCTCTTATAGTTGTAATAAAGAGAATCGCAAAGATCAATCACCAGCTTCAGTCGATCAGTGATGTAGGACAATAGAGACGATACCAAAGTTAATGTAGAATGATAGCTAAGACTCTCAATAAACCCAAAGTGATGTAATAAAAGCAAGAATAAAGTTAAAGAACCAAGAATTGAACTTTAAGTACACTTTAAGTAATCAAGATTTAATTAAAATAGAAGAAGAAACTTGATTAGAGGGGTTTAGAAGAATTGAAACAAGATAAAACAGAGAAAAGAAAAGAAAGAAACCTAAAAGGGAAATTTTGAAAATTCTAGACAGAAACCCAAAATTACCAAAATACCCCTACTGATAACGTCTATTAATGATCTATGGTCAAAATTTAATGAACTTTGGAATTGATTTGATAATTGTTTTGATTTATCAAATCATGAAAATTCAAACCTTCCCAAATTCTTTTAATGGAGAAAGTGAAAACAAAAAATAATAACAATAATAACAGAGGAAAGAAAGAGAAGAAAGCAAATAAAGAGAAGAGTAGAAGGAGAAGAAGAAGAAAGAAGAGAAGTGTACCATGTAGAGAAAACCCTATCCCACAACTAGAAAAACCCTACCTAGGTTCAAGTCTTGGCAAAAAACTTGAAAAGAGAGAGACGCACCCACCCAAATTATGGAAGCCAAAACAAGGGGAAAAAAAAATTCTTTCATTGCCTCACAAAAACGTTTCTTGAACCATAGAAATTTACCAATACAAATACATGCAGCCCTATATATAGACTCACAAACTTAAGAAAATAGCAAGAAACTAAATTAGAAACTCCTAAACTACCATCTTACTTGATACCTAAGACTTTCGTAAACTTAAAACTACTAAAACCTTGACTTTCTAAAACAAAAAGCGTCAAAATCAAGCCCTTCTATAGGATTTCGACCAGCACTCTAAGAGGGCCCCACTTTGACTTGTTGACTCAGTAAAATTAATAAAATACCGTTTGAAAAATACCTTATTCCTAAAAGACTGAAAAACAAAAACCACAATGACCCTCATGTCCTGGCCTTTAATAAATCATAAACTATTAAGTAAAACAGTAAAAGTACTCAAATAAAGACTCTAAAAGACTCCATGTGTCCCAAAGATGCTCCTCTGTGTGTCTTCTCATGTAGACCCCACCAAGCCATGTGTGAGTCCCACTTGGCTCTAATGTCCGCATCAAAACCCCCTTTGTTCAAAAAAACTCAACCTCGAGTTTTGTAGAAAGAAAGGATCAGCGACATTGGGGAGCCGAACTGCGTAACCATAGATCTGTCTTCTCACGAACAGTGGGTAATGGAAAAACCTCATAGTAAACCTCCTCTAACACTATCTCTGGAATCTTCTCAAACACATGAAACTATAAGGAAATGATGAGTGGTTACAATTCTACACATGACTAGATCAAGTTTGTAGTCTCTTGCTCATCACTTAATAGGGCTACTGCAAGAAGCTATGGTTCTATGTCAAAAAGAATTGTAACTTCAACTTCAGAGTCTTTCCAATCCTGGAATAGCAATTACAGACTGGTCAAGAATCAAGGCAAAAGCATCACATGCCTCCTGAATCACAACCGGTTCATCTATCACATCAAAAACATCAACATTGTCTTACTCAACAATCTCCACAACAAAGTCATCAATCTCATCTCTAGATTGGTCCTCCACAACTTGCAACTCAGCATCATGTACTACAATCTTAGGCTTGGAGTGAGCAAGCTCTTCACTCTTCTTCTATTTAGCAATTTGGTATTTATCAAGGAATGCTTGAATATTATCTCTCCAATCTGGAACATTTAGCACCACACTAATAGACTTCACCTGGAAACGATAATACACTCCCCAATTACAAACCGTAGAATATTAGTGATTTTGTTGAAAGTAGCCTTCCTCTCTTCCAACCACTTCTTTCCTAAAATCACTTGATAGTTCTTTAAAATGGGTTCATACAAATAGCATTTAGCACCATCAATGTACTCTCATTGCTCAAACTGAATAAAAAAGTGTCAATCCTTATGATAACAACATGATCCTGAATGTTGTGAAAGTCTCTCAACCATATCACGAGAAATAAAGTTAGCCTCATATTGGTCACTGATTATGACCACAATATGCTTTCCTTGGGGAAAAGTGAACGGGCACTTAACTGTGTAACCCATTGATTTTAGTAGCTATCTAAAGAGTAGAAACCATCTAGAAGATGACATAATCCATCGCAAAATACCATAAAGAATTGATTATTAGAAAGGATTTGACTAAAACAAAGGCTTGCAAGACAAAGTCAAGGTACTAGAATAGGCCCTAAAGACTTCATAGAGAACTTAGGGTTGTTCCCAAAAGTTTCAAGGTTAGCCCAAAACCAAGAAGAGAATAAACCAACAATTTTGTCTTTCACATACAGCTTCTACTTAGGGTCCTTTTCCAAAATCTCAAGGTTTAGAGTCCTTTCCAAAAATTTCAGGGTTTAGGCCCTTTTCCAAAATTTCAAGGTTTCAACCCTTTCCAAAATTTCAAGGTTTAGGCCACGTTTCAAAGTACGATCTTGGAAGACTATATAATAACTCAAGGCTCAGCTAAATTGGAACCTACTGATAACCTAGCTCTGATACCAAAATTGATGTAAGTCAATAGAGATGATACCAAAGTTGATGTAGAATGATAGCTACAAAACTCAATAAACCCAGACTGATGTGACAAAAGCAAGAATAAAGTTTAAAAAAAAACCAAGAATTGAACTTTAAACACACTTTAAGGAATCAAGATTTAATGAAAATTGAAGAAACTTTATTAGAGGGATTTAGAAGAATTGAAACAAGAAAAGACAACAAAAAGAAAAGAAAGAAACCCAAAAGAGAAATTTTGGAAATTTTGGGCGGAGACCCAAAATTACCAAAATACCCCTACTAAAGCATTACAAATTTACGAATTTTAAGGAAAGATTCTAACATCTATTAGTGATCTATGATCAAAATTTCATGAATTTTGGAGTTGCTTTGATTTATCAAATCATGAAAACTCAGGCCTTCCAAGATTCTTTTAATGAGAAAGTAAAAACAACAAATAATAACAATAACAAAGAAGGAAGAAAGAAGAAAGAAAGAGAAGCAAGTAAATAAAAAAAGAAGAATAAAAAAAACAGAAAAAGAAGATGAAAGATGAGATAAGTGTACCTTATAGAGAAAACCCTAACCCACACCTAGGAAAACCCTACCTAGTTTCAATCCTTGGCACAAAACTTAAAGAGGGAAAGGCACCCAACCAAATTGTGAAAGCCAAAACTAGGAAAATTTTATTTCTTTCATTGCCTACCAATACAAAAGAGTGATAGCCTCACAAATTCAAGAAAATAGCAAGAAACCAAAATAGAAACTCCTAAACTACTAGCTTACTTAATACCTAAGACTTCCGTAAACTCCAAACTACTAAAAAACCTTGACTTTCCAAAAATATAAAGTGTCAAAATCTAGCCCTTCTAGAGGATTTCGACCAGTACTCTAAGAGGACCCCACTTTGACTTGTTGACTCACTAAAATTAATAAAATACCCTTAGCAACAATGTCTTATTCATAAAAGACCTAAAAACAAAAATCATAACAACTCTCATGTCCTAATATCTAATAAATCATAAACTATTAAGTAAAACAATAAATATACTCAAATAAAGATTCTAAAAATACTCCACCATGTGTCCCAAAGATGCTTCTCCATAAGCCTTCATGTGTCTTCTCATGTGGACCTCACCAAGCCATGTGTGGGTCCCACTTGGCTCTAATGTCCACATCGCAACTGGGGTACCTTAGATGTACTCTTAGATGCTTTAAGGTGATATTGGATCTAATGATCAACTTGGCTAAGAGTGATATTTTCCAAGTAGGAGATGATTGTGATATTGAGAGTTTGGCTTGGATTATGGGTTGTAAAAATGGCTCCCTACCTTCTTCATACTTAAGTCTCCCTTAGGGTGTAAGTTATAAATCAAAGGTGTTGTGGGAACCGGTAATTGAAAGAATATTGTCCAGATTATATGCTTGGAAAGTCTCATTCTTGTTGAAAGGTGGTAGATTGACATTGGTAAAGGCAACCTTGGCAGCCATGACGAATTATTTCTTATCTCTGTTTACAATCCAGATATATGTGGCTAAAAGAATAGGGGCTATATGTAGAAGATTTATTTGGGAGGACGGACCTAACAATCATAAATATCACTTTGTGGACTGGAACACTTGTTGTAAGCTAGTATCCAAGGGAAGTTTAGGTATCAAGAAGATTCAAACTAATAATATGACTCTACGGCCTAAGTGGCTTTAGAGATTTGGGGTAGAGAGAGAATTTATGGTGGAGGTTGGTGGTGGCCAGATTTGGCGAGAAATCATGTTGGGAATCAAGAGAGGTGAGGAGGAGACATGGTTGTGGGATTTGGAAATCCATAATGTCAAGGAATGAAGACTTTTGGAAGTATATTAGATTTAAGCTAGGTTCGGAAGAGAAAATTAGTTTTTGGAAGGATTTATGGGTGGGGGAGGCTCCTCTCATGGAGGTCTGTTCGAATATATTTCGACTAGCCTTGGATCCTCTAGTTTCGGTGAAAATTTGTTATGATTTCCATAGAAGGATTTAAGATCCTAGATTGAGAAGAGATCTAAATGATTAGGAGTTGGGTGCGATGATTAGTTTATTGGAAATATTAGGCAATCTCAATCCTTCATCAAACAAAGTTGATGGGTGGCGTTGGAAGCTTAATCGGAAGGGTTATTTCACTTCTAAATCATTTTATGCGGAATTGTCAAATTTCTAAATACTATTGTTTCCCCATAAAGGAAATTGGAACTCAGACGTTCTATCAAAAGTATCTTTCTTTCTTTGGAATAGTCTCTTAGATAAAATTCTAACACTTAATCATCTTCAAAGTAGATGTTGGAACTTGGCTAATAGATGCATGGAAGAGGAGGAATCGGTAAGTCATCTATTCATTCATTGTTCTATGGCTAAAATGGTGTGAGATTTTTTCCTTTCTCATCTTCAAATATTTTGGGTTTTTCCAAGGCTATTCAATGATTTAATCATGTGTTGGTGGATTAGTGGGCTTGAGAGTCTATCCCTTTCCATTTGATGTGCCTTACCCGGGACCATTTATTGAGGGTTATAGATGGAAAGAAATGGCAGGATCTTTGACGATAAGTTTTGCAGTCAATAAGATATGTTGACCTTTATCTACAAGACTCTATTTGAGTGGGCCTCTATATAGGCTAACTTTGATGATTCGGAATGACATACCATATGGTGTCACAAGTTGTAATTGTGCTACTGGAAGTTGGAGTTGTTGCACTTTTTCTTTTTTTGAGATTACCTTCGCGTTGATCCTCCCCTTTTTGTACTTCTTAATACTTTGTTTGCTTTGAATAAATTAAATCCTTACCTTTCCAAAAAAAAAAAAGAATACCCTTGTTGTATTTTCTTAAATTTTCTAGGTTTCTTGAACCATAGAAATTTCCCCTTCTAGTCCTATCTATTTTGGTAGTTTCGTGGGTTTGCCCAGAAACTACAGAATTTCCCTTTTGGTTGTTTCCCCTATCTTTTCTCCTTCTTCCTTGACTCTTCTTTCTAATTTTTCTCAAATTGCTTAAACTTGATTCTTAATCCCTTTCCCCAATTTTTCCTTAATTATTTCAAAGTTTGGAATTATTTAGGGTAACCCTAACTTCTTTACTAAACCCTAAAGATTCTAGCCCAAGAAAGGAAAATTTGTTGGTTTATTCTTTTCTTAGTTTTGGGGTTCATAAACCCATAGGTTAGCAGCCTTGCCACTAGGTTGTCATGTGTCATAGTTTGGGTTTGGAGCTCGGTGGAAGCTGTGGATGAGGAACTGTTTCAGTTTGGCTTCCTTCTCCATGATGGCCAATCGTCCCCAGAGGGTTATTTTGGCTACTCAAGAGGGCTAAGGCAAGGAGATCTTCTATCTACCCTCTTATTCTTTCTGGTAGCTTAAGTGTTAAGACACTTTCCAGAGCAGCATTCCACCTCTTAAGAAAAATCGCAGTGGATAAGAATGTAATTAACAAATTCCTTATTCTGAAGACACAAAAGGCAAATATTCAATGGGATATGCTGCCTTTTTCCAAGGTTATCTAATGCTAAAGTAAGACCCCTCGTGGCTGTCCACACGAAGAATTGAACCTTAAGAGCACATTAGAGCCCCAAAAATTACTCAGGAAATCAAGTCTGGCATAATCTTCATAAAGATCATAGTAAGGCTTAACCGATAAAGTACCATTGTGCATTTTCACCCATTTTCTGCAGTCCTTGTCATAAACCTAATGCTGATCCAGAGATCCAGAAAACCAAGAAGCTGAGCCATCTATTTCCCAATCATTGGGATGTCTTCAAAGCTTCCAACACCCCCCCCCAACCTGAAATCCAATAATCATACACAAGCATTCTAATTACTAACAATGTTGAAGATCATTGGAACTTCCATCTTCAATGGATGAGGAGAGCACCATTTCCTCCCTGTTGATCCCCGAACCTACTTCAACATGGAGATAGTTCAACCAAGGTAAGTCATGCCTTTCAAATAAAACTTCTAGTAGATATTAACTATACCTTCCTAAAAAACTTTCAGATCCTCAAGAAAATCATCAACCTTAGAATTATTTGATGAATAACCTTCAGAATTATGTATTACCAACTTTTCTTATTTCTACACCATTATCAATGTTCAACACCCAAACTCCTTATATTTGTTTCAAGCTAATCTCCATGAGTCTAATTCTAGCTAGAAGCTGTTCAAAACTCAATTTTCCTTTCAGACTGTCAAGTAATTTTTAACTTCAATTAGTCATTGTAATAATCAATTAATATGCTTTTATGGTCCTTTTCTGATTCACTTGCACTCATCTCAAGGTCTACAATATCAATGTCAAACTAAGCTTCAATCCCTCAAGGATACAGCATGTATCGTCCAAACAATGGAAGACTTTTAAGGAACACATGTCGAAAGAAATTGAAGAGACACTCAATCTTATGCCTATTATGTTAATCTACATACATAAATGAACAGATTTTACAGTGGTTACGGTCCTTGCAAAAGCATCCCATATGCAAAATGCATCTGTTTATAAAGTGCCCTACTCTTTCTATATTTTCTCTTCTTTAAATTTTAAATAATCTTATAAATTTTTGTTTTAAACTTCGCAAATGTTTGTATCTTCAAACATTGCCGGTCCCAAGCCCGGATAAAGGAGGGTTGCTTCAGGTTGAAAACTGGCATAAAAACCCACTCAAACCATTTAAACATGAATCCTAAAAATTTGTTATTTTGATCTAATACGAGGGCATTCCCTTTAAGCGATGCGCCTCATTCCCAATAGGCATTGCATCGGTGTCTGAATGCAATGATAAGCAAGGGTTCTCACACCATGGACAAGTGTCGGCGAAGAAGTTAGTCCAAGAGAGTAAGATTTGCCTAGTAACTTGGAATATAGGAACCTTAACAAGTAAGAGTATAGAGTTAGTAGATACCATGAAAAGAATGAGACTTAATATTGCTTGTCTACAGAAGACTAAATGGAAAGGTAAAAAGGCTAAGGAGATTGATGGCTTTAAACTTTGGTATACAAGAGAAGCCAATAACAAAAATGGGGTAGGAATAATAGTAGACAAAGATCTAATGAAGGAAGTTGTAGATGTTAAGAGAATAGGTGATAGGGTTATAGCAATTAAACTTGTCTTAGAAAAAGAGATAATTAAGATAATTAGTGTTTATGCACCTCAAGTAGGACTAGATGAAACTACTAAAAAACAATTTTTAAAAAAACATGGATGGATTAGTTCAGCGAATTCCTAAGGGTGAGAGAATATTTATAGGAAGTGACTTAAATGGACATGTGGGGAAGTGGCGAATATGAGAGAGTACATGGAGGATACGGATTTGAAGAAAGGAATGCGGCTGGAGAATCATTCCTAGAATTCTCAATGGCATATGATCTTGCAATCACAAACACATACTTCAAAAAGAGAGAGGAAAACTTTATTACTTTCAAAACTGGATCAAATAGAAGTCACATGGACTTTTTTTCTCACTAGGAAGATAGAAAATTCAATATGTAAAGATTGTAAAGTTATTCTAAGGGAAAATCTAACCACACAACATAGGCTAATGGTGTTAGATGTTCGTATTAAAAGATGGAAAAGAAAGAAACGAGAATTCAATTACACAAGAATTAGATGGTGGAACCTAAAAAGGGAAAAAATAGCAAACTTTAGAGATATATTGAAAATCGAGGGGAAATCGAATTTGGAAAAAGATATAAAATGTCATGCGGAATGAAATGGCTAGTAGTATTAAATGAGTAGCAAAATAGGTTCTTGAAGAATCTAAAGGAAAAATGCAACCATTGAAAGAAACTTGGTGGTGGAATGATGAAGTCCAAAAAACCATTAGAGCCAAAAGATATTATTATAAGCATTGGCAAAAGACTAAAAATATAGAAGACTTAGAAAGATATAAAAATGCTAAAAAAGAAGCTAGGAAAGTTGTAAGTAATGCTAAATTCAAGACATATGATGACCTTTATCATAAGTTAGGTACTAGGGAGGTGAGGTGGGTGTATATAAAACATGCAAGAATAAGAGATAGGAAATATAGAGATCTAGACCAGGTTAGATGCATTAAAAGTGAGGATCAAAGAATCTTAGAGGATCAAAGAGTCTTAGTAAAAGATGAGATTAAAGAAAGGTGGAGGACCTATTTTCAAAATTATTAAATGAGGATCATGTAGGAAATGTCGGTTTAGGAATCGGTAGAGTAGAGGAAATTAGAGATCATAGATGTCTTCATAGGATTGAAGTGTCAGAAGTTAAAGAGGCTTTGAAAAAGATGAAGATAAGAAGAGCACTAAGACCAGATGGTATCTCAATTGAGGTTTGGAATGTATGAGAGATGATAGCTTATTGTGGTTAACTAAGCTTTTGAACAAGATCATTCGAACTAAAAAAATATCGGATGAGTGGAGGAAAAGTATTGTGGTTCCTATTATATAAGAACAAGGGAGATATTCAAAATTGCACCAATTATTGTGAGATCAAGCTTATGAGCCATTTAATGAAATTATAGGAAAGAGTGATTGGGCATCGACTAAGACGAGAAACTAGAGTGTATGAAAACCAATTTGGATTTATGCCTAAGAGATCAACAACTGAAGCTATTTTCCTACTTTGGCGATTGATGGGAAAGTATAAAAAGAAGAAGAAAAATTTTCACATGGTCTTTATTGACCTACAGAAGGTATATGATAAGAGTGCCAAGAGAGATCATCTGGTGGGTTTTGGATAAAAAAGGGGTCCCAATTAGATATATTGACCTAGTCAAGGATATGTATAATGGAGCGATAACTAGTGTTAGGACAATCGGGGGAGAGATAAGTGAGTTTGCGATCATGGTAGGCTTGCTTCAAGGGTTAACATTGAGCCCATACCGCTTTGCCTTAATTGTGGATGAGTTGAATAGATGTATATAGGAGGAGGTATCATGGTGTATGTTGTTTGTTGATGATGTTGTGTTGATTGATGATCTTTTTAACTCTCAAAAAAAAAAAATTTTGATGAGACTAGAGGGGGTAAATGCCAAGTTAGAACTATAAAGGGATATTTTAGAATCAAGCGGTTTTAGGATAAACCAAACTAAAACAGAATATATGGAATGAAAGTTTAGCAAAAATAGAAATAGAAACAATGGAGTAGGTAGAATTGATAACCAAGAGAAACCTCAGAGTGACCATTTTCGTTATCTTGGTTCAATCGTGCACAAAGAGGGAGATATTGTAGATGATGTTGCTCATAGAATTAGAGTAGGACGGTTGAAGTGGAGATATGCTTCTGGAGTATTGTGTGATAAACGAATACCACTAAAATTGAAGGGAAATTTTATAAGACAGCTATAAGACCAGCCATGGTTTATGGAATAGAATGTTGGGCAGCCAACAAACAACTCGTACATAAAATGAGTGTGGCTGAAATGAGAATGTTGAGATGGATGACTGGAAAGACTAGAAATGATAGAACTAAGAATGAGTCCATTCGCGAGACCTTGGGTGTAGCACCAATAGGTGATAAAATGAGGGAAAGTCGAGTGAGATGGTTTGGTCATGTGCAACGAAGACCAGTGACAGTGCCAGTGAAAAGGAGTGAGATGATGCAAGTTGAAGGTGCTAGAAGGACTATAAGAAGGCCAAAATTGACCTAGGTTGATGTAGTCAAGAGAGACATGGTAGTTTGTAATTTAAAAGCATATATGACCCTAAATAAAATGGAATGGCATAACACAATTCATGTAGCCGGCCCCAAATAGTTGGGATAAGGCTGTTTGTTGTTGTTGTTATTGTTATAAATTTTTGTCCCAAGATGTTCCTAGTTTGTTGATAAGCTAGCGCACTTCTGCGTTAAATGCAAAGGGTAGGAAAATTTGGCGTGGCCTCGGCTGCGATTAGGGGGTCTCTTTGGCTAGAGAGGAATAACAGAGTGTTTGAGAATGTAGCCGAATCATCTTACCAAGTTTTCAAAAGGGCCAAAAGTTTGCTTCTTTTCTGGGCTAGAAGATGTAAAGATTGGGATAATGACCAAAGGGATGGCATAATTAGGGATTGGTCCTCTACCATTGGCCTAGTATAATCGTTTCTTGTTCTCTTTCCTTTGATGGCTCTGTGGTGGATACATAAATATATATATACATATATATACATATATATATATATATATATATATGTATATATATATGTGTATATACATATATATATATATATATATATATGTATATATATGTGTATATACATATATATATATATCTACATATGTATATATATGTATATACACATATATATATACATACATATATATATGTATATATATGTGTATATACATATGTACATATATATATATGTATATACACATATATATACATATATATATATGTGTATATACATATATAGATATAGATATAGATATTACGCTCCCTTACCTTCTTTGTTGGCTTTATTCAATATATTTTACATTTAGATTAAAGGTGACAATATAATTAGTAGATTACTGCTTATATATCCACATAAAGAATTTTATTAAAAAGGGGGACAAGAAATCCCCCACCTAACTAAAACGTACACAGATATTCATTGACCCAAACATCACAGAGATATATAAAATGACTGAGACAAAAGCTCAAACCATATGAAAAATTAGCCAAAACTTACAAAACATTTACACAAGTAAATATCCATATTATCCTGTGTGACCACAGCGCCCAGTGAGGAACAAAACGTGCGGCATGTTTCAACTGACATGCATCAATTTTTCAGAACATAATACATCTGTAACTCAACAGCTTAGATTTTAAAACCAAATTTGGTGAAAATACCCTAATCAATTCTAAAAGTTCTAACTATTTTAAAATTGCACCGGGTTAATTGCCCTAAAAATTTCATGTGATAACTTTTTGAGCTAGAACAAAGTTGCAAGGTAAACAATGTCAAAAGAAAGGTAATCAAAAACCAGATAAACTTGGCCATACCCAAGCACTTTCCCTTACAGTGAAAATACCCTAATCAATTCTAAAAGTTCTAACTATTTTCAAATTACACCAAGTTTATTGCCCAAAAAATTTCACGTGCTAACTTTTTGAGCTTGAACAAAGTTGCAAGGTAAATAATGTCAGAAAGAAAGGTTAACAAAAAATAAATAAACTTGGGACATATCCAAGCACTTTCCCTTGCATGTCATACTTGACATCTACACCAGCACCTGGGAAATAGTGGTTTCTCAAGTTTATAGGATACAAGAAACAATGTTGTCAACAATAACAGAACAAATCCTAAATACACCAAAACTGACCTAAAAGCAGGCTGAATATAAGTAGAAGAGCACCAGCACAGGAGTAGAGTACTAGCAGCTTGCACCGATGGGGAAATACAGGAAATAAGCAAATTGCTAGTGTCAACACGGGCCAAAGGAATGAGAGAATTGTCTGCCATAGTGGCCGTCGTTTCACAAATGTCCAGGCAAAAAACGCATCATTTTCAGAAAATACATGATCCTGAAAACAGAAATATGGAGAACAATTTAAAAATCAAAACTTAGTTGACATAAAAACAACAAAGGCACATGCTTTTGACTAGCTACAGAAATTTATGAATTTGTTATTACAGTCAAACAGGGAAAAAGGCACGTGGTTGATTATGCTAGCTATAACTATATTAAAAAAAACTTAGAATATGTTCCTTGCTATTAAAGGCTCGAAAATATTTGCCAGTTAAGAAAAGAGACAGCTAGATATTGATCTAAGGAGCCAAACATCAAACAAATTGATGCAGGATAAGTCTAGGGAAGGAACTGATTTTCTGCAGAAATATTTAGATGGGAATAGGACTCTTGGTTAGGGTAAATTTGGCTGAAAACAGTAAGCTGTTTTGAGGGAATTAAGAGGGCTAAAGATAGGAGAGAAGGGGTGTTTATGTGGACTGCAGAAAAAAAGGGTGTTGTGTGCACCAAAGGGGACACGTGGGAGGGTCTAGAAGGCTGGTAGGGAGTGTGATTTGATGCAGGGAATGGAGCAGGGTCTGCAGTAGATAAGTAGGGATTTGTTATGGTGTTGGGTAGGCTAGTGGGAAGGGTAACAGTGCTTTTAATGGGTAAACAGGGGACTGTTTGGGACTAGTTTAAGGGCCAACCAGTAGACTGTTTAGGGGCAATTCAGTATCTGTTAGACGGGAAAAACAGTAATAAATGATAGGTAGGGACTGATGTTGAGGGGCTGAAACAGGGACTGAGAAGGGTGCTCATGTGGGGCTAAACTAAGGATAACAGGAGGCTAAACGTGGGCTGGAATTTGGGACAGATTAGATGACAGAACATGGGATAAAAGAAGAAAGAAAGAGATAAGAGAGAGAAAAGAGAGATGATAGAGATGAGAAAAGAAAGAAGAGGGACTAGAGAAGCTTACATCAAATCATGGAGAGAGGAGAGGAGATAGGAGAGAGGGGGAAATAGCTTACCTTGTGAACAGCAAAGGAAGAGGAGAGACAAGAGTTGGGGAGTCCACGACTCAACCCAATAGAAGAGAGAAAGAGGCTATAGGTCGCCACCCCAATCACACACGTGATAATCCTATTTTCAAATTTTCTTCACCTCTTTATTCCATCATGAATGGCTTTTAAATAGGCTTACAAAGTTTTAAAATAAACAATCCTACTTCAAATAAAATCCCTAGATTCTAAGACTCGCAATTTAAATAAACTTCCTAAACTAAAGATATGAGAATCTTACCCAAATAGACTCCTAACTTATTTGTACTTTTGGTTGCTTGTCAACCAAATCAACTGGGTCCTACAAGGATTCTCTAAGATTTCCAAAAATCTAGAAATTCTAAAGATTCATCCACCTTAACCATGGGCCCCACAAAATAAAATAAAAAATAACCAAAAATTGGGATTCTTCAGTGGCTGTTGTCCAACTAAAGATGGGCCCCACTTTGACTTTTTAAAAATCCTAAATAGTGTTCAAAAAGGTGCTGTATGACCAGCCCTTTTAAACACTTACAAAATTTAAGAAAACACCTAACAACTATACCTAATTTCAACTAACCCCCTGGCTCTTAAAGCCTTATTACAAAAGATATTTTTTTCCCATAGATTCCTAACAATATTACTCTAAAACAGAAAATAAAATACCCTAATTACTGGACACGTCTTGGGGCTATCCATGGTCCTCAAGCTTCTTCTTCTTTGTATAGAATGCTCCCGCATCACAAATATTATCATTACCACCATTTTCTTTCAATTCGTTAGTTTCATTCGTATAAAGGCTCAGAATTGCTGCACAGATAATGCAGCAATAGAAGCTTGCATAGGCTTCTTTTTTCCCACATGGCAGCTCATGTTTCCCTCTCCCCAAGTGGTCACTTTCAACCCAATATACCCTTGCAAAGGCAAAACATGAATGTTTCAGCATGTTCCATAAAGACATGTTTCTAATTTTTAAATAATAAAAAATGGTTTAAAAAATGCTTATAGTTGGGATAAGGCGGTTTATTGTTGTTGTTGTTGTTTAAAAAATGCTTGAGGCACATTAGGCTGAACTGCACGATGTGGAAAGAGAATTAGGCAGCAAAACACATGTACCCTTCTGAGGCCTGTCACCAAAGCTGTCATGTGCCAAAAAAGGGTGCAGGTTTATGGCGCACATCTGTGCAGACAACCTTTTCCCTTTACATGACAAATTCCATTTTCAATAGGTTAAAAGTGGAAAACGTATAACAGAACTTCCACTATATTACACACTCTGACACAATTAAGAGAATGAAAATCATCATATAATTTTTTTAAACATAACCACTAGTTGCATTTATAGGGTGGCCAGTGACAGGAAAGACGGTCTTGAAAGTATTTAGGATTCAACCAATGGATGACAGTTTGAAAGCCCTTGCTCAGAAGAAATTTAATTGATTGGGAGATTGCTTCTATTACTAGATTACTCTCTTCTTTTTTTCATTTTTTTACTAAAAATTGCAACATGACTGTTAATTATCCAAAAAAAAAAACATGATTCTGTGTAAATAAGTTGCAGCATTCATCCAGAAAGATAAGACAGCAAGGAAGTGGTTGACACACCCAAGTGGAAAATTTATGGTCAGCTAATGCTATGATATGCTTGAGCATCTCCCCACTACCACACTTCCTTGGAAGATGATTTGGACTCACTCGATCCCAAGAAAAATATAGCATTTTCAGTGAAGAGCAGCAGAAGGGAAGATTCTACTGATAGACAACCTGATTAAGAGAGATTTTTACCTCCCAAATGTGTCTCTTTTGCCTCAAAAGGGAGGAGACAATTACCCATAATATCCATGCTCCTTGGATTTTAAAGTTCAGTGGGTAGTCCCAGCAGCTGTTGGCAGTCATCTTGCAAGTTGGAGGATCAGAGCTTTAGCGCCAAGGGACAGAGTCATTATAGGCTGACTCCTGCAGTGGTCGTTTGGTCCATATAGTTGGAAAAGAATAATAGAGCTATCCACAATTACTCAGAACCAACCCATAGAGCCCACAATTTCTGATCTTGCAAGAGGATGAAAGAATATCATTGGTTCGTACTTGGTGGCAGGACCAATTATGTTTTGAGTCAGGTTCTTGGTCTTTTTTTTTTTTTTCTCTTATTACACAGTTTACCTGGGGACTTTCCTGTCCCTTTTTATTTATTTAATATTGTTAACTTTACTTATCAAAAAAAAAACTACAGGTGGCATTCAGAATGCCATACTCAAGTTACTTTGAATACAGACCGCGGCATTAAAAACACCAACTAGGAAATGTAGAGAATAAGCTAAAACAAGCATACACCACTTGTTAAATACACAAAAGAGTCATCAAATTATAAATCTTATTACTAAATTTTAACTCCATAACTTGGCTGAGCAAAGGTGCAAATAATACAGTTCCTATCTGACTTGAAAGCTACAGGATGGTCTTGGCCTTCACAATTCAACAGTTATATTGCTATGATGATAAGAAAATTTGCTCCTGTAAGTAATTGATACAAAAATTTGAAACATAAAATCACCATAAAAGCTGATATAGTAAAATCAGAATCTCTAGAAGGCCAGATGTTCTTTGGAGGAAGAGTAACTTAAATAAAGGCACCATTACTGAAAAAAGAACTTACAGAAAAGATCTCTAAATGAGCTGGCCAGGTAGATAACTTCCTCTTCCCAGGCCGAACAGTTTTCACCACACGATCGCATCGCACTAAAAGATTTTTCCTTAGAAGAACATTGGCTATATCTTCTACTTCTAAATTTCTATCTGATTCCAAAAATTCCCTTAGCTCTGGATGATCTCTCAAAAAGCTAACAAAATCCTTCCCTCTGAAATACTCCACCCGCGTTTCCTGTAAAACAGCCCATCTAGATACTAGATCCTTATGGTCCCTCGCCTTCTCAGCAAACAACTGAAATACATCCTTTCCGGCAGCTTGTCTCTACAACAAAAACAGTATGGAGACATCATAAAACAACAAAATTTTATTTTAAAAAAAAAAAAAAACATATATATTCTTTTTCCATAAATAAACATAAAGTTTTGTCAGCTACAGCATATTTTTCATCATCAAATAAGCTCAAACCCAAGTTCAAAGGGGTTTGAAGCCACAGATATCTCGAGATTTAGATAAAGAATGTTGTTTGGGGAGTCATGCAAGCATCCTAGAGTGGACTTGGGTGCACAACAGATCATGTGCGTAAATAATGGACCGTGTACAAGGGGTGTTTGTGTGCAATAGGATGCGCACAATGGCACTAAGAGTGCCTTAATGACCAGGAAAAATCAAGGAGTAGGTGATATACAAAACTTCCAAACCGAATTCAGTGTGGTGCTGGGCAATGATTAAAGGCAATCAAGGAGCAAGGAACAAGTGTGCAAATCAAAGGTGAGCATTTAGGGTTGTGTTGACAAGAGCGTCAACCAGATAAGTGGGGGAGAAATCATAGACATCTCTTTTGGCACATGCATGGGCACGGCAACCACAGTTGTTGGTATGGGCAAGGTGGAATGTTAGGAAGGCATGGGCAACACAACGGGGTGTGCGCCACGTGACATGCTGCTGGGCCATATGAGCTTAAACGGCGATTGCACTCCCCAAAAGTGGTTGGGAGAAGCTTTAGGCTTCCCAGAGGTGATGTCTAGGGTTCTGTCTTGGGACATTGCTTAAGGCTCTAGACGTGACTGCATTGGGCTTAGACTTGAGGTTAACAATGGGACACACACTAGCACGCATTGTGTGTGACAATGGTAATACAATGTGGACCAGGTTAGCTATCCTGTAGCCTATGTGTTCAGGAATACTTTTTCTTAGTACTAGGAAAAATCATGGCTTGACTCAGGATGGTCTCTTTGGTGGCAAGGCAAGGTGCAGGGGCAACATCTCATAGGGAATGTCATGATGTCTACATTGGATGATGAGGACATCGGGTCTAGGCATAATTTCCAGGTCTACTAAAGGAGGCGCAAGAGAGATGTACCTATGTTGTAGCTTCATTAGAGTTTTTTTATTTATTTGATGTTACTTTATGTCTCTTGTTGAAGGGGGACACATGTTTTTTAGGGTATTTCAATCCTTAGTAGTTGTTTAGGAGTAGTTTCATTATTATTTGTAATTTAGGGTTATTTTGGAGTTTCAGTCATGAGACAGGGAGTATTTTTGTCGAGTTTCTAATTTAATGTAGTTGCCCTGGCCGTGGGACTCTATTATAGAGCCCATGACCAGCCTTTGATGTGATGCAATAGATTCAAATTTTGAAGCAACATATCTTCTTCTTCTTCCTCCTTGTGTTCGCATGATGGAGACCCAAAACCTTGGAATGGGACTAGGCCCCCACCTAGTTTAACGCTGGTGGTGGAGACAACTCCCTCCCCTTAGGTTAAAGGTCTCTGTGCCCTTTCTTATTCTTGTTTATTCATTTTTTTTTTTCAGATTTTTAAGTTACTAAACAGAGATACCTATAAGAGATTCATCACCAACAAGTCTTCTTCAAATATCTAAGCAGACCAACACATCCAAGACCTTCCCTAGTGTTGGACAACCACCCCTACACCTATCTCCATCTTCACCAGGTTTATTCGAGGAAGTCCCAGGCTGCTCAAATCCACCCAGGCGTGAATAGGATAAGAAAAAAAGGCATCAGCACGAGAGTGTTCATAACTCTCCAAATACCAAGGCTTTGGTCAAGGGGTCTTCTCCAGGCCTCCCAAACCCTTGTACGATCCTACATAACCCACTAAACCACATCAACTTTCAGATTTGAAGGAGCTTCTACTGGAGTTTGGCATCACCAGGCGTGAAACAAACCTTTCAAGTCATCCCACGAGAATCTCCACCATCCCTTGTACTCCTAGGCTTTGAGGACCGAGGTTTCCCCAGGGTATTCCTAACCCTTGGGCAATCCCAATAGGAGGGTCCCACTTTAAAAATTTTCAAAATTCAATAAAGAACCCAAACAGGTTATTACAAGGTTGGCAGTACTGCATTCTGGAGGCTTGTCAAAATTTTGAAACTCCTAACATTGACTCTTACTGTCATGGAAATTGCCTACAATCTCTCTTAACATCACCAATGAGCTATTCTACATCAAAATCAGGTTTTGGTTCTTCAATTTTGGCTCTCTTTTCAAATTCATAACAATAGGACTTTCTGGCATGTTGTAGCATATGGCCTAGATTTGAGTTTACAATTCCCTGACCTAAACAGATCACTCATACAATATTAGGATTGCCTAAATATATTATTAAATATGTTTTTAGGCCTCTCAGACCATTCCTAGAATTATTTGGCTTGTTTCCCTTAATTTTGGTCTAATTTAGGTACTTTTGGGTATTGCCTAAATTTTCTCCATTGCTAAATTTTTGTATCTTACTAATAATCCAAGTATATTAATTAGGTCTTTACTTGTTATTAATTTTGTAAGTTTTAATTCATCTATAGCATGTTGAGCTTAATTTAAAAACTACCTGAATTAACATGTGAACTTGCGAGTAAGAATCTTGTTTATTTTTCTTCATTACTTTAGTAATTTTATTCTTATCTCCAGTGCACACACTCATTACCCTACATGCATGTTGCATCACTGGGTGTCATGTGTCGGTGGGCTTAATGTCTCAAGCGGTAGCCCGAGGATGTGTTGTAGGCATGCTAGACCTTCAATGCTATATTGCAGGGCAACTAAGAGCTTTGTGGTCGTTTGAGGAATGCTTCGATGGTAAGGTGTGCATACCAAGAGGACTGACTGGTCATGCGCTTGGCTTAGCACGGTTTGGAGCAAGCTAATAGGCGACAGTGACACGAGGGACCCTGCGAGCGGGATGAGCATCATGGGAATGCAATGAAGGAACTTGTGGGTGTTGGTCAAGCAAGGCTTGGCATATTAATGCTCTTAGTGAGCAATATCCTTGTCAATGCATATGGGACATATTAGTGGGTTAGAGAGTTAAGCTAGCCTTGGCTAGGTGATGGTCATACCGCTGCACAGTTTTACAAAAAGAAAAATCTATCCATAACAATGCGGCTTATCTATGGCAATAACGTGATCACCCCACCATTTGTCTTAACTTCTAATCACTGCATACTAGGTGTTCTAGATATAGTGGACCTTCTTCACAGTCAAATGAATACAGTTAGGTGATTCCCTGGATAAAAGCCTTGAGTCATAGGCATGCAATACAGGCCAATAGATTACATAACAGTCCTCTCGACCTCTCAAATGTAAAATTCATACTCAATTCAAAATATGGCTGGATTGGTGAGGAAACCAACTGTTGAGAAGATGTGTGTGAACCATAGAGCCAACCTCACAGGCATCACATTGCGAAAAGGTTGCAATTCGCAACACCAATTGACAGAAATAGATGTATCCTTTACAGCAAAGAACCTTTTGCATCAGTATATAGTGAGGTATAAAGGCAAAGGCAAACAGTATTTCCTCCTAACATTTCCCTACAAAGATAACCCTTTCAAGTGGGGCTAACACTTGTAGGATAGAATGTAGAAAACAGTATAGGTTCGACACGCAAGTGGGGCTAACATTTTTCTAGCATAATTCATAGAATCATTTGTAACAAATGATTTAACGACGTCAAGAGCTCATAAAAGCAAGTACAAAACAGCCGCTAACACTTGTAGGATAGAGTGTAGAAAACAGTATAATGTTTCTCAGCATAAATTGGTGAAATACAAATATACAAATAACCAAACTCTCTTCCACCTTTATCTAAACGTGAGATGAGCGAAAGGAAAAAAAAAAAAAACAAACCTTTAATAATAATTCTCCCTCCTCGAAAATCCGTGCTCCATAGCCAAGAAAGATCAGTACGATCTAAGACTAACGGTTCATAAACAGAATTCGTTCCATTTGCAAATAAAGTTTTAAGAGAAAAATGTGAATGCTATCATTTGGAATCATAATGCATAAATCCTAGATCGCGGAAGAGAATAAGAGGGATGGACAGAAAGTGAGAAAGAACAAACCCTAGGTGGAGTATCGTTGTTGGGATCTCTGGTGCCGTTTTGAACCGCCGCTCCTCGCCGGACCCTTTTTTTCTCTGAACCAGATTTCGTCATCGCCCTCATTGTTTGACCCTTTTCTTCGTTCTCTGATTCTCTCTCGATCTTTAAAACCTAACTAAATAGACAAGCCTCTCCTTAAGACACTTTGCTAACGGCTCCTACAGTTGGCACCGTAACTGCAATACACGCTACTCCTTTCAAACGAAAAAACGGCTTTCTTTCTTTCTTTTCTTGTTCCTTTGCCCTGTCTGATTGCCACGAAAAAGAAAAGGTTTTCTCGTGACAAAATTTTCTCGAAAAATCATTTTTAAGCTGTCCACGAATTGGCTTTCTCATGTTTTTCTCATGGTTCTTTTCTTTCCTTTTCTTGTGGGATTTTCTTTTCTATACAATTCAAGGCAACCAGACTAGGCCCTGTTGTTGCTTCTTCTCTTTTTATTCACTCATATAAAAAAAAAAAGTGCGGCCCAGTGCACGAGGCTCCCACTAACGCGGGGTCTGGGGAGGGCAAGATGTACGCAGCCTTACCCCCATTTCTGGAGAGGCTGTTTCCGTGACTTGAACCCGTTGCTTTAATATTCTTCAATATGGATGGCTGAAAGGAAAATCCAAACAATCTATGTGATGGAGGACACTATGATGAATTAATCATGTATATAATTCCTTTGTCAACGTGAGTGAGAGTTCCCTGTGGACTAGCCATGTGTATAATTCAGTAGGAGATTGATTCATTAGTCCATGTAAGCATCATATATCTTTGAGTATTTTTACTGGTCTTCTACAAATAACAAACCCTTTGAATTTTTATTATGTATGCCATAAAGTCAAAAGGCTTAATACAAGTCTGTCAGCAATGACTTTTGGGCTCCGGAGGACTTTTCATTAAGGTAATATTGACCCTAAAAGCAATACAAGACACCCTCAATACCTAGGAGATTAAATGACCTCCTCACACTTTACAATTCAGACTCTTCTTGATATGGAATGTGTATTTTGAGCCACTTGGTAGGCTTTGTTAGAGGTGTATAGGGGATGTCAAAGGGTAAGCCACCACCGAGCCTGACTAACATGGCCTGAAATCCTCTATGCCACCCCCCTTGTGAGACACTCAAGGGCCACACAAGGGGGGGAATCAATTCACTTTTTGGAGTCTCTTGGAGAAATCTATCAGACAACTTTATTGGCCCTAGAAAAGCTATGCAATCAGAATAAATTTCTAAGCACTATTGAGGAAATAGGGAAAAAGCTTGGCAATGCATGTGACAAAAATGATCTCTGCATTAAGTGCAAAGATAAGAAAAGCTGTTTGACCCATAAGAAGAGGTATTCCAAGAAATATGATTCCTTCATAAACTTCAAACCTAAGAAATACAAGAAAAAGAAATGGAAATTCCTCTCAAAGAAAAAATTCAAAGGAAAGACAAGCAACAGATGTTTCATCTGTAACAAAAAAGAACATTTTGCCAAAAATTGTCCAAGGAACAAGAAGAAAGAGCAATTCTTCAAGCAGTTGGCATAGCACGCAAACTTATCAGATTTCTCTGATGTTGAATCAATCTATTCCCTCACAGACGAGCAAAAACCACAGTCATTGTTCATCATCCAAGCACAAATGATGAAAGTGACTCCTCCAGTTCAGCCAACTCAGATAATGAGCAGTATGCAACTATTGGAATTAACGGAATCTTCTCCACTTCCAGCTCTTCCTCCCAACCTATTCCTGCAGCATCAGTCTCTATCCATCTCTCCAAATTTGCCAAATCATTCACTGTCATTGCTTTTTTTGACACAAGCACCATCGCCTCCATCATAAATCCAAAACGTCTCCCTTCTTCTCACTGGCAACCCTGTTCCCAACAGTTTCGAGCGGCCAATGGTGCTCATTTTTAAATTGACCACATCAGTAAACCCATTCTCATTCAACTCTTTCCAACCCTCACAATCCAACACCGAGTCTTTGGATCTTCTCTTTCAAGAAAAGATCTGTTCGTTGGTTTTGATATCCTTCACACCATCCCTCACCTTCGATGGACAGCAAAAGGATTAAGATTCAAAGATTTTATCCTTTCATGGTCCTCGGTCCCAACATTCTCCTGTTTTCTCCTGATCAACAGGCTCATCTTGAACTCTTGCAACAATTCAAAGCTATCATTCAAGAATATGGAATCATGCTTTCAAAGAAAAAGATGATAATCGCTGTAACTGAGGTTGATTTCATTGGCATGCATATCATTAATGGCCAGTATTCATTGCAGCCCCACATCTCCAAGGCACTACAGGAATTTCTTGACAAGCTGACAACTGTCAAACAAATTCAGCAATTCCTTGGTCTCATAAATTACATGGTAGACTTTATTCCAAAAGTTGTTAGGTATAGAGGACCTATGTCCCAACTCCTCAAGAAGAATCCTCCTCTATGGAGCCAGCCCCATATAGCAGCAGTCTGTAAACTGAAAAAGCTTTCAGAAAATCTTCCTCCTCTCTAAATACCAGGAAATGGTCACAGGATATTATAGACAGATGCCAATAATACTCAATGGGGAGCAGATCTTTTCGAAGAACTTCAAGGAATCAAGAAACCATACGGATACAAAAGTGAAAATTTCTCTGATGTTGAATAGAATTATCACTCCACCTTCAAGGAGATACTAGTTGTAAAAAGAGCCATTGAGAAATTCCAATTTCATTTCATTGGCCATCATTTCACTGTGGAAATGGATATGAGTGCTTTCCCCTAATGTTGCAGTTCTAGAAGAAACTGTTGCCTCATCCTCAACTCCTTAGATGGGCACAGTGGTTTTCCCAATGGGATTTTCAAACTAAAAGCATTAAAGGAACAAATAATATCCTCACTGATTATTTCTCTCGTAGACCTCTCCAGTTCCTCATGCCAATCCCTCTAGTATACCCTCTCGAACCAATCCATGACCTACCCTTTGAAGTCAGAACCAAAGTCCTTGAGTTCTTCCAAACCAAGCGAAGCCATGCAAACTTCCATACGTATTTGGAGATCTCCATTTTCAACCATGGAAGGATCTTCAAGCATATTCCCCATCCCGACTATCCCTACCTAATCCCTCACTGTATTCATAATTACTACCATGTACCTCCAGAAAGCCTTTATTATCTCTGGTATCTCTTTGAGTCCTTTACTGTAGTTTTTATTTTTGATATCCCGCGTCTGTATGCCTATCTTAACCAATGCCAAATAAACACAACTCTCACCATCAATCAGGCAGAATTAATGAAGTTCCTCAAATGGTTCCATCCCATTCCCACCTGGCAGCAAATGTTACAAGTGCACCACCATAAATACACCATTATCACATTCAAAAACCCAACATATATCATTAGAGATAATGATGAAGCAATGGTGTATTATGCTCATGATGCTCGGGCTGAGATAATACAGTGGTACTCGTATAACCTTGCAGAAGAATACGGAGTACATCCTACAAATTGGGTATTGTTTAAAGATCACATGTGTACTCTCAACCAACAGTCATATGCAGAGATTCCAGTCATGATTGCCGCAGACCCCTTTACGGACCCACAACATCCCATCTCAGAAAGGTTGTATGATAGTCTTTTGGCATTTTTTGACCGCACCGGATTTCTTGGGGACATCTCAGTAGATTCTTCATCTTTTTTCGGTTATCGGGATGACCCCGCCGACTTTGATAGCGACTAAAGAAGACACGTCATTCTCTTCACGTGAAGCCCACATGCCTTCACATAGCTTTCAACTGAACGCATGTGAACCTATCCATCGTGGCAGTCTATGTGTAATAAATCAGTTTGTATTTTGTTTAAAGTCCAGCCTTAGTCATGTCTATAAAAGGCCAGTGTGCTCAGTTGGGTAGGCAGACGGGGGAGTGTCCCGAACCCCTAAGTTCTCCTAAGTCCTTCTTCTCATTCTCTGTAGTTACTTCTTAAGTTTATTTATCTCAGTGTGTTAAGTACATTTCAGTAGTGTTAAGTCTGTTTTTTCAAGTGTTTTCTCAAGTGGTATCAGAGCCATGAACGGCTAAAACTCTTACGTATTGCTTGATAGTTTGATTCTTTGGTAAGGTTATTGGTTCTCTTTACCCTACATAGTACCGTTTTTTATCATCTTAGACCAGTATGCTCTGTTCCTGTCATGATCAATATGCTCTGTAGTTGCTGCTTTGTCGGATCTTCTACATCAGAAAAGGGGAGCAAAGGAACAACAGAAAACTAAGCCTGACTTAGAAACCTAGAAGTTTATTCATTACCCTATATCCAAACTTCAACCTACCTCTAAATGATCCCCATGCATTTAATGCTCTTGCAGTACAAGTTTAGATCACTGGAGCACCTCAAGTTGCCACCTCCTATGCAGCCACTGTTCACTATCAGGTTGCATATAGAATCCAAAACCATTCATTTGATATACCTTTTCCGAAATTCTCAAAGACAGAAGAAGCACTATTCCTTAAAGTTGACACCAACAAGGTACCCCATTGTACCTATGTACCACGTTAGCTATCCACTAAGCAATTGCAGCTTCTACTCCCAGACAAATGGATTACAAACTATGAGAATATTCACTCCAAGACTAAGACAATCCAATCCAAGATTCCCTTCTTCGTCCGTAAGAAGGATGGTTCAGTAGAAACCCGATTCATTTCAGAAAAGAACCAAGATGAATCTTCATCCTCGGCATCCTCGTTCCCGACCATGGATCAGTTAATGTTCTAACCGGTAAATCCAGTTGAAGCGCAGATGCTACACCTGCTTCAACAGAAAAGGCATCAAGTGGTTGATTATACGTGTGATGAATGTGAAGTAGATTCGATGGAGATAGAATTAGAGTTTGAAGCAGAACGTAAGCTCTATCCTAAGAAGCATCAAAGGAAAAAATTCCAGCAACAACTTCTACAAGAAAGATATGAAGCAGGAGACCCTGAAGTAGGCCTCCTTGGTGACACGTCTAGTAAATTTGATTACTATGTGCTATATCCAAAAAAGAATCAAATTCCTAACGTACTACCACTTGATGATTGGGGAAGAAAACCACCCTCTCCCAAGCCAAAACCTCCACCTCCCACTCTCCAGCCTTATTACCAAAAGGCTTTTCCCCTTTTACAGAAATCTCCCCTTCAACTCTACAAACCTATATAGTCCCCTCCATCTGCACCTCCTGCAGTGGACTATTTTATGTTCCACCCAGACTCACCACAATCATCACCTCCAAAAAGTGAATTGATTCCACCCCCCCTTGTGTGGTCCTTGAGCGTCTTACAAGGGGGGTGGCGTAGAGGATATCAGCCTAACTAACATGCCTTGCTGAGACCCCTTATCAAGCCATCCATTTGGAATAACTCTTAGTGTCACATCTTGAGGGTACTTTATACGTAATTACATTGTACCCATCCAAGGAGAATCTGGACAAACTAAATCATTTCATCCACAATAGTCTAAATTCTAGACATGTCAAACCGTGTGTCCTCCATTTGCCCTTCCATAAGAACTTTTTTTTTTACCACAAACCTAAGGAAATAGAATGAAATCTAAGCTGAGATTGATAAGATTGTCATAATCAATAACCAATTTAAGTTTGCCAATGTGACCAAAAAGGTCAAGAACCTTGGGACATTAGCTGCCCCATAATCTCGTCAAATGGCCATCCATTAAAGGACAAAAAGGATTCTAACCTATCAGGAGAGTTTTTGCTAAAGGGTATCTTGCAATGTCATCAATGATCACAAAGCCAATGACCAAACATAGAATGCCAAATCTCTTGCACAATTCAAAACCATAGGGTTCCTAGTGGTACGACAAAACTCCTCTAACAAGCCCTCCATTTAAGAGCCTTTTATTTCCTAAGCCTCTGAGACACTTTAAATGGCATATCACCAAGATGAATAGCATCTACATACCCAAGAACCAAAAAAAGCATGAAAATGTGTTTAAAAGTTGTTAGAACCCTAAGATACCTGGTGAAAATACCTATTTCCATGCATATACCCACTATCCAGGAGTATTAGTGCTTCAGTAGCTCAAAGCCCTCAAAATGGCATATTAAATTGGCCAGCAACATATGTCCATCTGACTGTTAAACAAAGTATTTTTGGATACAATCTACTCGTAAAAGGTAAGTATATCTACTTAAATATATTACATTATTAACTTGTGGATTTATGGGGGTGAATATCAATATCCAAAAGCAAAGCTTATCCCTTCCATTGTTGATTAACCTCAAATCTGAAACCTCCACGCGAGGCTAAAGAGATGAGAAGATGTCTATTGAAGAGTGGAAGCAAAAGAGGAAGGAAGCCATGGAAAGTCTTCTACATATGCAGAAAATAAGAATAAAAGTCTATCAGAGGAACAATAATTACTACTACAAGAAATATGTAACCATGGTTTGAGGATGACAAAGTCAGGGTGGACAAGAAGAATCGGGACCTTGAAAAAATTAAATGGGATATTTGTATACTGGGGAAGTCCTAATAGAGAAGTGTGTCCATTTTCAAGGCCTCTATAATTATCTGAAAACGATGTGGTACTCAAAGCATGGTATGGGGATGAAGAAAACTAAATCGATTATTTATATATTTCAGCTTAATCATCAAAATGGGCATTCAGAGAGTAATGGATGAGAAGCCACGGGTTTTGCAAAAAGGGCCCAATTCTAATTCAACAATGGCAGCCAAGCACAAGAATGAAAGAAATAACCTTCAATGAGTTAGAGTGTTGAGGTCCATGCCCCTTTCGATTACCACACAAGGGTATCTGCCAAGGACCAGTAAGTCAAGATTGGCAACTTTAAAAGCTATGATAAAAGAGATGTAACTAATAAATACATTAGGCTGAAAGTGGCCCTTAAAGTTGATTGACCTCTTAAGCCAAAGTTGAAACTCATATGAGATAATCTACCAGAACGGACACTCCCTTAGTCTATGAAAAAATACTCGATTTATGCTATTACTATGGATTAATTAAGCACGAGACTATGGAATCTTAGTCATGGTTCAACGAGAAATCAAAAGGGTTACCAATAAATGCAATTAAAGCTAGAAGGAGCTTCGACAAACATATGCAAGAGAAAACAAGTTCAAGAAAAAACAATAGTCAGAATAATGGAACCAGTCAAGGTTTTTTTTCTCCCATATTAGATATTCAACAATAATTGGAAAAAAGAAGATGAAACACAGGAGATCCCCAAAGACAATCACCAAAATATCTTGTGAAAGGAGGGAACTGAGTCAAGCAGCCATAAACTCAGTCAAGAAACCTGAGTCAGTGTAGTACAAATGCAGGGTTGGAATTGGCAATCAAGAACCTTGAATCATTACCAAGAATTGAGGCAAGAATCAAACAATGATCATTTGATTAAGGAAAGCTACTTCACTAAGTTAGCCAAAATTATAGGGCTTAAAAATGGAAAGATTATACAGTAGTTATTAGAGAAGATAAACATTATAAAAGAAGATTTGGCATGCCTCTTAAGGAAAGAGTTCCAAACTTACTTATCGGGGTGAATTGAGAAAATAAGGAAGGATCTGCTAGTGGAATCGCAAGATGGAAGCACTTACCATATATGAATCACCTGAGCAACAAAAGAAGGAGGCGACAACACAACTAGAGATCATTCCCTACAAGGAAAGCTGAGCTTGATTAAGAATAGAAGAGAAGAACCAACGAGAATAATAAAAAAGGGAGGGACTAATGGCAACCCCAGAAATACTCACCACCCCCCCTTTTTTCTTTGTTTTTTTCCTTTATGTCATTCCCCTAAAACCTCCCCTATGTAAAATAGCCTCCCCTTCATCTTCCTCTCCTCTCCGGTGTCGGTGGCAACCCACCCCCTTCCCCCTCTAGCAGCAACCCTCCTCCCTCCTCCCTCACTCTCCTCGATGTCACCCCCCCTCTCCCTCTTCCTCTTTCTCTCTCTCTCCCTCTCCCTCTCTCTCCAATGTCCCTCCCTCCCTCCTCTCCCTCCCTCTCTTCCTCTTCCTCTCTCTCCCTCTCTCTCCAGCGTCTCTCTTTCTCCCTCTCTCCCTCTCTTCCTCTCTCTCTCCTCTCTCTCTCCTCTCTCTCCAACGTCTCTCTCTTTCTCTCCCTCCCTCCCTCTTCCTCTCTCCTTCTCTCTCTCCTTCTTCCCCTATTTTTTTCTGTTGTTCAGAGGTGCAAGTCTGGGTAAGGCCCTCCTGCACTGACATGCACCTCTGAACGACAGAAGATAAAAAATAGGGGAGAGGGATAAAGAGAGAGAGAGAGAAAGGAAGAGAGAGGGAGAGAGGAATATAGAGATGAAGAGGAAGAGAAAGGAGAGGAGGGAGAGGAGAGAGACGCCGGAGAGAGGAAGAGAGAAAGGAAGGGAGGGAGAGAGAGAAAGAGACGTCGTTCGAGACTGCACGTCTGTGCAGGGGGCCTTGCCCTGACTTGCACCTCTGAACGCCCAAAAAAAGGGAAGAGGGAGGAGAGAGAGAGAGAGAGAAAGAGAGAGAGAGAGAGAGAGAGAGAAAGGAAGAGGGAGAGGGGGTATGGGAGAGGGAGG
>JAOXJP010000003.1:16090689-16118069 GCA_025762735.1 Platanus orientalis | reverse complement strand
GCCCCGAAGCCCGGCCCCGAGGCCCGGTCAATTAATGAGGGCTAGGCCTAAACCTCGGCCCAAGCCCCGGCTCGAGCCCGGTCTATAATTTGAGGGCCAGGCCTGGGCCTACTATGGCCCGGCCCGTGCCCACCCCTACTTATTGATGATGGTCAAGAAGAAGAAGAGTAGCCATAAGAAGATGGTTAGAGGAGATGATGGGCCATGTCTTGTGATGCGAAAGGTTTTCGTAACACCACTATATAAGGATGCTGAAGATTGTCTCTGATACAATGTGTTCTAGACTACTTATATTATTTCCGGGTGTGTTTGTAAGCTAATCATTGATAGTGGAAGCTGTGAGAATATCATTTCTCAAGAGACAGTCACCAATTTGGATTTAAAGGTTGAAACACATCCCCATCCCTATAAACTTACTTGGTTTAAGAAAGGCAGCAAGGTAAGTGTTACTAAATGAAGCTTAGTTGACTTGTTTATTAGAAATGGATACTTTGATAAGGTGTGGTGCGATGTGGTACCTATGGATGCATGCCATATTCTATTTGGTAGACCTTGGCAGTTTGATAATAAAGTAATTCATGATGGCCAAGAGAAGACAATCTCTTCAACTCTTTTTATCTTTCTCTTGCAGAAGCGTTGGAAATCTGATTCAAAGCTCAGTGGCTAGTAATCCTAAGCAATGGATCAGGTTCTTTCTCTTGCAGAATTTCCTTATAATTGGTCAAGGAACATGATAACGAAGATGAGTCCATTCGAGATTGCCTATGGGCATAATCCTTATTGTGTTTTAGATCTAGTTCTTTTTCCATTGAAGGGTTGTGTGAGCTGTAAAGCTAAAGAAATGGTAGATCACGTAAAGCACATTCATGAAAGTGTTTGAAAATAGATTGAAGACAATAATAAGAAGTACAAGGAATGAGTGGACAGGGGCATGAGACGTGTAATCTTCGAAGTTGGTGACTATGTGTGGATTGTTTTAACTCGAGACAGGTATCCAACTAGTGAATACAACAAGCTAAGTGCGAGGAAAATTGGTCCATGCGAAGTGTTGGAGAGAATCAATGACAATGCCTACAGGTTGAAGCTTCCTAGTCATCTTAAAACCTCTGATGTCTTCAATGTACGTCACTTGATCCCATACCATGGAGATTATTCAAGTTAGGATGATGCTAACTCGATGGCGAGTTTTCCCTTACCTGGAGGGACTGATGCAAAGCATGCGGAAGAGGACTTTCTTTGAACACTTGAACATCCAAAGAGGGATACTAAAAGGAAGCCTAGACATCCATAAGTCATCTTATCTAATCAATCTTGGTTTCTTTTAGTTGCTGTTTTATGTTTCAGACTAAGTGTTTTTCTTTTGTTTCTCTTTTAAGTTTTATGTAATAAGTCGTGACCTTTTAAGTAGTCACGTGACCACTCAAAGTCATGTGACTTTTTAAGCAGTCATGTGACACTGCAGGGACAACTTTTAGCCATTAGATTATATATGAATTAGTGGTTGTGATTACATCTTTGCTAGGGCAACATTCTTTTGTTTTATTTAAGGATTTACTTAAGTTGTAACAACAACTTTGGGAGAACTTTTGAATGAAATTTTAGCCTATGTTTGTGGCTTTTTTCTCCCTTTCTCTTAGGGATTGAGTATGGGTGTTCTTGCTAATATTAGTTTGAATTAGCTCTTTGATTTCCCTTTTTCAATCCTTTTATTGTCTTAATCATCAACGGTTTGCATTAGATACGGTAATTAATTATATTTTTAGCTATATTTTATAATAATTTTATGTTTAAATAATAAATAACAAGAATCAAAATGTTTGAAAACATATCTAAAATTAATTTAAGTAAAATAATATATAGCAAAGAAGCACATTCATATGCATACAATGATGTTTAGTCTTTAGAGTACAAAGTACTAAGAGTTCAAATAAATTACAACGAAAATGAAAAAGAAAATTAAGAGAAAAGAAAAGACATGCCTTAAAAATCATCCAAATATAATCCTATATTCCCTTCATCACCAACCCTTTCTCACGTTCCACATGCCCAATTTTTTTTTTTTTTTATTCTATAACACATAGACACACATGCAGAGGTATTCCTTGGGTGTCTGTGTTTGATATGTGTAGGACACAAATATGCCGAGGATTTTGGAGTGTCCGTGCTTCCTAGGGTTTGAAGGAGGGAGGAGGAAGAAGAAGAAGAGGGAGGAGAAAAGAGAGAATAAAAAAATCGTATAGAGAGTTGTAACTCTCTCTCCTATGTATGGAGTTACATTTGGTATTTACAAGTATACCACTCATGTACAATATACCTAAATACCCTTACATTTTGTACCCCAAATACACTCATGTACACCAATATGAATGCTGTGTTAGAACCCTTGAATGCTTTAGTTACAAAAGGATTTATGTTAAGCTAGACTACGACAAAATATATGGACTATAATTTTAGTAAGAAAGGAGTAGAAATTAAAGAATAGTTAAGATTGATGGCCTAGAGATACCCAAGAGTGACCATTTTCGTTGTATTGGTTTGATCATCCATACTGGGAGAGATTAAAGAGGATGTTGCCCATAGCATCAAAGTGGGGTGGATGAATTAGAGAGGTGCTTCTGGCGTGTTCTGTCATTAACACACAAAAAACACACACAAATCAAACTAATGAGGAAATTTTGTAAGATATAAGATCACCGTGCTTTGTGGAACACATTGTTGGGTAATCAAGAAACATATTCCCAAAATAAGCATAACTGAAATAATGTTGAGATGGATGATTGGTGGACTAGAATGGATAGGATTAAAAATGAGAGGGAAGCTTATTGGTAGCATCAGTTGGCAACAACCTGAGGGAACATGATGCGGAAAGATGGGAAACAATTTCAAATAAACAAAGAGTAGCCCATAAATAAAAATCTGGAATTTTCGGTCAAGGGGTAAATCTGTAATTTTCTAGAAAGTTGGTAAAATTACGAAAATACCACCCCTGGCAGGTGTCTCAAAATTCTGAAACTTTAGGGTTATGTAAGGCAGATATGCAGGGGTCTAGTAAAAATTTCACAAAATTCCAAGCCTAGCCATTTTTTTTCTAGAAAATCCCCAAATAGGCTATACCTGAATTCAATAGAATCCCAAAGAATCAAGCACCGAATTAACTACAATCAAGCTTTCAATGAACTGTGCATACCTCTTAAGGTAGACTCAAGTACCTCTTGGAAAGTGCTGAATTCGTCAAAGTACCATGCTCCAATGTATGAAAAAAAAAAAATCAATAAAGCCGGCTATACCAAGGTGTGCCACCTGCCCCTTACTATTCCTCTTCCTAATTATTAGGGAGAGGTTTTTATGAAGGAGACAACACTCTAGGTGGGTTGCCCAAGGGGTATGAATACCCTTATGAAAGGGTTTGATCAATGGAGTGGTGGTTAGGGAATTGGGCTGAGAGGAATCAATGGAGGTTAGGGTGAAATCTGTAGAAAAATCTGATGAAGAAGATCATAAGAAAGAAAAAGAAGGAATGGAAGGAGAGTATGTGGAGAATATAAGAAGGAAATAAGAGAAGATGAGAGAGATTGAAGAGAGAAGGAGTTCTCCTTACTTGGAGAAATCGTGAGGAAGAAGCCCACTCGTGGGAAGCCAAAACAATTTCTTTATTTCATAAACTTTGCCCAAATCGTTACGTCAATAGGGTTATAAATCCTCTTGATAAAAAATATAATAAAACACCCAAAATACCCCCCTAATGGACTTGCATGACCAGCACTAAAACCCCCCTGCTTAAACTAAAACAAATAACATAAAGATTCCCTAAATACCCTCTAAACACTCCTAATCATTAAGCCACTGCTCTATGGCTATTAAAAGCCTTATTACATGATAAAATTAAAAGAAAAAGAACTCTGAAACACCTATCTACCATGAACACTCGTCCACTTTCTTCCTTCTTTGGTAGAACTTGGGCTTAGGCTTCCAAAGAGGGTACTTCTTCTCCAAGTAATTTAGGGCTGCTGCATCAGAACATTGACCGGGATGATTGGGTCGTGTCCGTAGAAAGCCAATGACTACATTGGTAATGAGTGATATAGTGCAAGTTAGTTGAAGGCAATTTGGTTAGAGCAAATGTCAAGGTGCTCTTGTTCGGCTGTAGATTGGCTCCTTCACTTGGGAACCAAAATCTGACAGTTGAGGGCGACTCAGCTTAATGATTAGATGTCTTTCATTAGGGAAGCCTGAACCTTAAAGGTTGTCACACTTTATCAGGGAGGCTCAGTCTTTAGCATCATCATTGAATGCCTCATTCTATTGGGTGCCTAGACAGCTTAACTCTATGGCATATGATTTTTGATTAGGAAGGGATTTACTTTGTAGTCTTGGTTTCTTGTTTGTGCTCTTTGGAGGTCTACATGGGCCTTGCTTCTTGCACACTCCTCTTTACATCTTTCTAATAAAATTGATTAGGGTTTGAGTTAATGGGATTATTAATTCAGAAGTCTTCTAGATTAATTGCTTGTCTCAAGAATTCTATGAAAACCTTCAACCTGAGTTAACTTAGTTGCATAAATGTCTTTATGATTGATTAGTCATCAATCAATCATGAGGCATCTTAGCTTTTCCCCTCTTCTTATCTTTATCAACTAACTGTTCCAGAACATTCCAAATATTTCAATTTTGAAAACATCAAATTTTGCTTTAGTTGGTATAACTTCTCAATATCTGTAAGAACGTCATGCTGTGTTTGTGTTAGGAATCATTTTTGCGTGATCATATTTTTGCCTGAGATGCTGACATAGTTTCAGAAAATACTGGTCTTTATTGGCTACCTAACATTCAAGTCCCAGAACAAAGTCTGAAGAGGCTGCTGGAATGATTATCTCTTTATCAGCTCAAAATACACACAAGAAACATAAATCCATAAAACATTAAACTAATACAATATTTTTTTAGTCAGACCTTTTATACATATAATATTCATTTATGATTTCCAATTATAGTAGTTTTATTTTGTTAATGGCTATTATTTGTTCGTTTGAGCAGGTGTTTCGTGAAAACCAGTTTGTTCAGGAAAGGATTATGGATTCAAATGATTTAGAGCGTGAAAGGGGAATTACAATACTAAGTAAAAATACTTCAATTTCTTATAAGGATACAAAGATAAATATAATTGATACTCCAGGGCACTCTGACTTTGGTGGCGAAGTGGAGCGCGTCCTCAATATGGTGGAGGGGGTTCTTCTAGTGGTATTGTTTTGCACCCTCTCATATCTGAATTTTTATAACACTTGTAACCCAAAATTAGTGTTTGTATTGATTTTGGTAGCCAATGTAGATGTTGAAGGTTTGTTTACTTATTTCTTCAGTTTTGGAAAGTAGGTTTCACTGAAATAAAAGAAAAAGAATCTAAGAAAACGAGTAACCCTGTGTACAATTATTGCCATGGACAGTTTAATTTGAATACCATATTCATCCAATGAGTCAACACAATGGCTACTCATAGAGTGGCATTAAAAAAGGTCTAATTCTGTGGCCAATCTAATAGTTTCAAATTTTATCTATAATGTTGGTGAGGCCACAGGACCCTCCAAACTCCTAGACACACCCAAGATATCACCTAAAGAATCTTCTCCTACCATAATGATTATTCCTTATGTACAATGGTCATCTCTGTATACTTTGAGAAGGTTGATTTTCTCAAGGAATACAAATGTAGTTTCGGTGAAATCATTTTAAGGTGGGGAGTGTTTTTCCCAATAAACATGTTTGGGAGGCAAAAGTGATTCGGTTAGGAAACAATCGAGGAAACAACTTGGAAATGGTGTCCAATCATATTTTCTTGTAGGGGAAATAATTCAGATAATAATTAAGAAATTTCTGGGGTGGGTTGGGGAGGGCTAGAGAGAGTTGGTGAATCTTCATTGGTTGAGAGGGTGTGGGATTAGTGGGATTGTCATCAGTTTGAGAGGGTGTGGGGTAGACTTGCTCCAACTAAAGTAGACAGATTTTCATGGCTAGTGGCCCTTGGGAAAGTGTTAATGGTAGATCAACTCATGAAGCAAGGGTTCAGAATAGCAAACTGATCTGTGTTGTGCAAGGCTGCTAAAGAATTGGTTGGCACCTATCTCTACATTGTGAGGTAGTTAGGGACCCATGCTGTTTCTTCTTGTCATTTTTTTTCTCTTTCTGGGGGGTGGCTTGAGTGTCTTTTGAGTCACCATGGGAGATGTGCGTGACCTAGTATTTCTTTTGGGCAAAAAAGGATTTAGAGTGCAGACCTGTATGCAATTTGTTGTGGGCTGTGGAAAGAATGTGATAGAAGGATCCTTTAATAAATAAGTAGGCCAACATATAAGATCTGCCCGTACATTGGATTTCTACTACTGGATTAGGCTAGTGCACTGAAAGAGTTCTGAAGGTTTTTTTTTATTATTATTTTTTGATAAGTAGGAGTTTATGGAGTTTTATCACTTGAATTTTCGGGGGATTGGGGTTCTATTGTGTGGAAAAGATTCTCATGTATAGATTACATTATGTACATAGAACACTTCTTGGAATTGGATTTGATCCCTCATTCTTGTCAGTTTTTATATACAATATTAATTAAATCTTTGTTATCAATCAGAGAGAGAGAGAGAGAGAGAGAGAGAGAGAGTTACTTTGGTCAGCTTCCCTCCATTCAAAAGCTTACCTCCTTAGGACATGACCTTCTCTTTATACTCTGTACAATATATCCCAGTGATAATTTTCACCCCACCTAAATTGAGAGAAAAATAATGCAAAATGAACAAAGAGGTACCACTTCGCAACTTGCGTTTCATTTCCCAATGATTTTTTTAGCTTCATTTCTCACTTTCCTATACAATAACTGTGAATCTCATTTTCTTAACAACCAAACAAGGGAAATTCAGGTTTCTTATGATGATTGACTTAGCTGATTTTCTCATCAACCTACTATATTCTTAGAATCTTTAATTGGCTTGGACACCTTCAAATTTTTTTTTTTGGAGAGGTAAAATGAATCTTTATTGAAGAGGCAAACAAACAACAGAAAAAACACAACTTCACCAAGAAGATGAATGGAAAAACGAAAAACAAGAAAACAAAGAAACATAAGCAACAACAAAACAAAATTACAGTATGTCACACCATATAGACTGCTAAGCGGACTCGTCAAAGTCTTCTCTAACGGAAGCCCAGTCAAAAAGGAGATTAAAGATGAAGTTCATAATCTCCATATGAGATCTCGACTTATCTTTAAAAATCCTAGCATTCCTTTACAACCACAAACCCCAACCGATAACACTAGGTAACATATGCCATATGACAGAAGGAAGCCCCTCTAATTCTTGGACCCTCCAACTAAGAATCAAATCTTGAAAGTGGTTAGAGAAAGACCAAAAGATTTTAAGGTGAGAGAGAAAGAAGCCCCAAATCTTATAAGCCATAGAGCAATGCACAAAAAGGTGTCTCACCGAATCCTCCTCTTTCATACACAAAATGCATATATTAGCCAAATTCCAGCCTCTACTCTGGAGATGGTCAAGTGTAAGAATTTTATCCAAATTAGCACTCCATAAAAAGAAAGAGACTTCAGAAGGAATACCCAAGATCCAAATGTTTTTGTGGGGAAAAGACACCTGTGTATGGTTCACAAACTCCGAATACAATGATTTGGATGTAAATTTTCCTTTACTATTGATAACCCACTCCCAAGAATCCTGCTTAGTACTATCCAGTTTAAACTCTTCTAAGACACTGAGAAGTCTAATCATCTCATCTACTTCCCAAGCTCACGTGTAAGGATTCCAGTAATTGCTTGTTGTTACGATCATGTAAAGACCCCCATCAAATTTGAGTTTGGTCTTTTAGTTGCTGGCTTTTCAAGTCAGTGTAGGACTGTACTATTTTCTTCACTCTAGGATGGTCCTCACTTAGTAGAAAAAGTCACAGTCGTCAAGTCTTCGAAGTCCAACAAAGCACAAGCTTGCTTGATAATCTTGCATTCAATGCCTTTAAAGTGGATCTTACTGAGATTTTCTTTTTTTGAAAAATGCCTTTGTTGGTTGCTCACTCTTTATGAGAAATCCTAAAGAATTCTCTCTTTCCCTCTCTCTCTATGTGAAAAAATTCATTCAAAAAGGGAACAAGGAGTCCCCACAAAAGGAATAGAGTAGAGATACATAGATAAGGAGAAGCCTCAAAAGCTCCCCCTCTAAAGTGTCTTGAGAGGCCCTCATTACAAATCTTTCCCAATAACAAAATTCAAATTCCTTAGTATCCCTCCATCTTCCCTATTTTTTAAACCTGTACATCTTACAGCTCAGAAAGCCACTTTTAAGATGGTTCTGAGTAATCATTGAAGGTTCTGTTGTTGCATTCCAACCAGAATGACCAACGTAGAATGTACTTGTGAGGAATCAATATAGTCATAGCACGATTTCGCTGTGAATGTCCCATTTCGGTTTGGATCCCAAAATATTTTATATTTTTGATTTCTAAAAATTTACCATGATTCCAACTTTTCTAGGAAGTTGGTAATCAAAGGAACTTCCCATTTAAAGACATTCCTCCGCAAAGTAGAATGCCATGCTGTCCTCTTGTGTGCCTGCAGCATGTAATCTGCTACCTTTGCTTGAGGTTCTGCCAAAGTGAAGATGATGCAGGATGGCCTAGGGCCTAAAAATTCATTATGGGCCCAAGAGGAATCTAAACAGGTTTAGACAGGCTAGAAGTAACCCTCAAAAGATCCACTAAACGTATTAAAGAAATATATAGTCCAGAATTTCTAGTAGTTGGACAGAACTAGGGCACCAGGGAAAAATAAACTTAGGCTTCTCAGATTAAGGTGAAACTTTGCAGACTAATAGGGTTATGAAAGAAGAAGTAAACCCTAAAATTTCATAGCTATCAAAACAATGTAAGTATATAAAACATCTGATACTCAAGTCTGCCCCAGAAAATAGAGTCAGGTGGAAGTGTGGAAATCACTTAATTTAAGCAATGAAAAAGAAGAAGAAGAAGAGAAAAATCTACAGTAGTCCAACTACAGTAGGGGATTCAAAGTCCAACTGTGGAAGGCATGAATGAAGTTCAACTTCAGTTCAAAACCCTAGGCAAGCCAAAGCTTAATTCTCATTAACCATTCTCCATTCAATTCATTAGGGTATGACCTCTTTTATAAAAAAAAAATTACAGCAACATCTTAAAATAGAAACAAATATTTTTTAGTTGTTAAAACATCTAACCCTTATAAAACCCTAAAGACAACTTGATCTAACTAGGGACAAATTAGTAACAACCCTTTTTATTTGCTAAACTGTAAAATAACAACACTATTCCCATCACTTACTACTACTCCTTCAGTAATTTGGTCATAACTCTCCCAAATCACCTCAGATTTGTGCATTCTTGGTCTTATTTGAAAGATAACTGAATAACCTTTCTAAAGACAACAAAACCTTTCCAAAGGGCAAGTATTGACCTTGGAATATTTGGGCTTAAATCAAGTTACAAGATTACAACTCAAAATAAATGAAAACCTAAAAACCTAAAAACATAACTCTAAGTTGACCCCACTTCTTTTTGATGCTTCTAGATGCTCCCGCATCATTCACCCTTGGTGGGAAAATGTTCGACCACGAACTTAGTGTAGAAGGCTTCCTCATGCTTGATCCCGAACTTGTAGATGGCGATGTTAGTTTTCGGATGTAGATGCAATTCTTCTCTTCATAATGCAAGGCTCTACTTGCACCATCTTCTTTTTGAACATGATGTGAAGGGAATGTGGCCTTGTAGAAAACTGTACTTCATTCTCAGATCTTGATTCTTTTGAATGTTGAGCATTAATTGCATATGTGTCAACAAGCAAAGCCATAGTGTCACCAAGCCCTTGATTGTCTTCTTCGTCCAGATCATCACTAACCTCATCATCAACTACGAAGCCACCTTCGTCTTCAGTGTTGTCTTCCTTTTTGTTTTCTTTTTCTGCATTGGATGGTTGTTAATCATGAGGTACTATCATGGTTCATCTTCCTCAGTCGTGTCATTTGGCACATCTTTAGAACTTACTTCATCTGGCATGTCCTCCTTAAGAAGTCTTTGAAGTAGTTCATGTTTGTTACTTAGAATATGCTATTCTTCTAGATCATAATTGACATGAAGCCGAATTTTCCAATCTTACACCGATGGCTCATCATCTATCTTATGGAACTCTTCTAGTACGGACTCCTCCAAATTGTGTTTCACAATGTCTTGATAGAAATAAATAAATTGTGTTTCACAATTTCTTGATAGAAACTTAGTAGCTGGTTGGATAATGACAACCAACGATATATGTCACAAGCCATTATTGGATTGGAACTGTTTGTTCTGATACCAAATGATGTAGGATGGCCTATGACCTAAATCCTGTGGGTTATGGGTCCAAGAGGAATCTAAATAGGTCTAGACTGGTTGGAAGTAACCCTCAAAATATCCACCAAATAGATTAAAGAAATACAAAATCCAAAATTTCTAGTTATTGGACAATACCAAGGCATCAAAGAAAAATAGGGTTAGGTTTCTTAGATTAAGGTGAAACTTTGCAGACTAATAGGGTTATGAAAGAAGTAAATCCTAAAATTTCATAGCAATTGGAACAATATGCAAGATAGATTCATCTTATTGAAGAGAGTAATAGCCGAATAGCAACAATGTTTACAAAGCGAAAGATAGCTATTGAGTTTGGTGACCGAAATTTGGATATGCAATGAAAACTAATCGGAGACAAAAGTTTTAGTGGGGTTTGCCTTGGGTGGGTCCTAGATCGAATTGATGACGAGATGGGGAGATTAATATCGAGGCAAAAGTCGAAGGGGATTATTGAAAGAAGAATAATATCCCTGGGGTGGTCCTGCAGGTTACTAGGTGATATCTAGATGTTGTGCTCAGTGGCCTCTGCTATCGGACTCAATGGTGGGATCTCGAGGATGAATTTTTTGGTGTTCTTTTCTAAGGAAGAAATTGAACCGAGATTACACAGGTTGAGATCCTTCCTTGTTGGTAAAGTTGTTAAGTACTACCTAAGTGCTCAGGCACTCCAACAATGGGAAAAAAGTGTGGAAGGTCGGTGGCGATCTTCAGGTTATGAAAATGCCGAATGAGCTCTTCATCTTTTACTTTCTTTCTTCACAGGAGGCTAAACAAGTTCTAAAGCATGGGTATAAAGAGTGGCAGGGAGGAAGGATTTTGCAGGATGTTTGGCATCCAATGGTAGGTTGTCACTGGAGTCTACTAAGACGTTCTCGAGGATAGATTCGCGGATACGGACTCCTTGTTCACTTATGGGGTTCCTTTGTTTTTCAAGCGCTGGGGGAGAAATGCAGTGGTCTTCTGGAAATCGAGGCCCCTAACCTTGGAACAATGGAGTGGTTTCAAATTAGAGTTCATAAGCCGGAGAAGACACCTCAAGCGGTTTGGATTTCAGATGACTATGCTGGTTTTTCGGGTGGCATTATGGACGGAGGAGCTGCCAATGTATATTCTGGTGTCGGAGTTTCATCGAAAAGTTGAGGATAACTCCATAGAGATGTGCTCGGATTCTAGGTTCGATTCAAGTGAGATCAAAGGTAGAAGGAGAAGGCGGGAGAAGATTGGGGGTTCAAATTTTGAAATGTACGGATTGTGGAAGAAGCAAGGTGGAAGACATAAGGGAAGATGATTGGGTCGAGGACTTGAACTTGATCCAGTTTGGAGCGAGCATGGTTGAGGGAACTAACCCTGGAGAAAAGGGTTTGCCCAATTAGGTTTTTTCGGTTGGGCTGGTAGAGGAAATAAGGAGACTTATCAAAGAGGACGTGGGGGAGTTGTGGCCCTTTAGGCCCAGAAGTTGTGGGACTTCCGTTCGGGGTCCTTGTCATGGGCCTTGGGCCCGTGACAAATCTGTTATGAGATATCCTGATTTGCTTAAGGATATCAATCAAAGATTGGGCAAGCCCATAAGGACTAATTTCACAGACAGGGTGAGGGATAGAGGAAAAGGGTGATATCACTGGGCGAATGGGAAGGAAGAGCAGTGTTGGGGAAGAAGAAGCCCTGTTCGTCAGATTTAGTTGAAGCAACGAGAAGAGTATTCCCCCCGAAGGCGCAACAGATAGTCCATAAAGGCAAGAAGAGGCCCTCAGGTATTTTTATTAAGGAAAATGGATTAGTCATTTGCCGAGAGAAGGTGGTGCAACATCCGAAGGGAAAGAGGAAAGAAAAGGTGGTCCTAGAGTGGTCTTGCAAGGTGGTTGGAGAAGAAAGTCTACCCCAGAGTTGGCTACGATTTAGGTTCATCTCGTCCAGAATCTTTAGCCACTAGAGTAGGTTGTAGCAAAGCTTGCTCAGCAATAAGGAGAGACATCTCTCCTACTTTTAATGCTGGTCCTATGGATGAGGCAGACAACTCTGCAATCTAATTGTAGGGACATGAGATTGTAAGAAGGAAATGTGGGGACTATATGATGGACAATAGTGGATTGCTGTACTCTTTGAGGGAAGATTAGGTCTCAAGCGACATGGGTAATCATGAGGATGTGGTGGTGGCCGAATCCCTGTTGATGTTGCCCCCTCTGTCTTCTTCAGATTGGGCGGTAAGGAAAGTCGCAGAAGTTTGGAAATGTATGGGAATCTCTTTCAAAGAAATGGGGCAGAGAGTGGAGGAGTTTTTCTAGGAGATAGAGTGGAGGTGGAGTTGGTGTCCCAGGAAGCCACGAGAGAATTAGAAGGGTCGATCAGGAGGGAGTGAGTCAAGAGAGTTGAAGAAACCCCACTTTGATATCAATTACGAGGGCAGGATGAAGGAGGGAGAAAGGAGAATGGGAAGAAGAAATAAATCAAAACCATACATTAATAATGAAGAGGTCCAATATCTCATGGAATGTGAGGGGGTTGAGGAGAGAGGCAAAGAGGTGGTGATGTAGCATGCAAGGGAAAACCCAATGTAAACGGATCGACTATAAATTAGCCTTAGCAAATCACAGTCATAAACGAGATTCTTATCCTATAACAACTAACAAGTGCGCTTAAAGTTCAGGAAGGAAAGTGGTAAAGACTTAACTCAATTAGCAAGCATAGGCATATAAATTCAAGTTAAGAAGGTTCAGATGATTTAAGTATTAATTCACATTTTGAAGATTGACAAACATTTAATGCAAGTCCATATAGTAAGAGGGGTACAAAGGCTACTTCAAGGGATTAGGCAGGGTACTAACAGCACACATATAATCGGATGTTAAGGGTGTTAATACAAATATAAAGTGGCTGGAGTGGTGATTTAAATAGAGGATAATGATAGTAAAACAATGGGCTGAAGTTGGTCAAAATTCGACCGGACAGCAGGATTGCAACTTTTATGTCAAAATGATAATCATATGGTGTACCTTTGTATGCCTGTAATTCTGGACAGCAGCAAGTACTTGATGTCACTAGTTTTCCAACAATGGTCTAATTAGGCAGGAACCATCAGCAACATGAGCAAACTTAGTTCAAGAGAACTTCCCCATTCAGCACATGTAATTTGTATATTCAACCAGCATTTAGTCCTTTATCGAACACCTTGTATGCAAGGGCTTTATACAACTTTATTCACTAAACACTTAGAATGCTGTAAAATCCACACAGCAGTAGATAACTCAAGTGAAAACTGATCATTATCTTCAAAGTAATAAGAACAAATCAACCCACAACAGGTACTTCACAGAATAAACTTCAGCACACGCTTGAGTATTTTCTCGAACACCTGGTGATCAGAGTTACTCCCTCACAGCAGTTTATCCATATGCATGAGATATCGATTGATCCAAACTTCAAGTAATAAGTTCCTTTTATGAAGAAACCCAAGAACAGGTAGTATATTATTGGCCGCAGTTAGGGTGATTGGATTGTATATTTCTACGAGGAAATAATAAAATCCATGTAATATAGGTCTGGCCGCAGGTTGTTAATGGGTGAGTTTTCGATTCTTGACATTAAGAACACAAAGGAACTCTCCTTTTATGGAGCCGCCTGGTATGTAATAGGCAGGGGAGTGATCAGATGGTGAAAATCCAAGAAACAAGGTGCTAGGAAAATTTGTGGGCAGCAAAGTATATTAAAGGGGCAGCGTTTTTTTAAAAGGTGTGTATGGGTTTATGGTGTAGCTGATTGGTATCGTATGGGTGTAGCTGACTGGTATGGTATGGGGGTTGGAATTATGTGATGATGTTAAGGATTGAAGGTGGTCTATTGGATGGACATCAAAAGAAACAAGGTAAGTGGCTCTATGGGTGGCCGGCTGGGTATGGAGGTGTTTCAGATGAGGGAAAATGAGGAAATCTAATTTTCTGGGTGTAGGGACAGCAAGGTTTTAATGGTGGAACTTAGAAAATATAAAGAAGGAGATGATGATGAGAAGAAGATAGAATATGGAAGATGGAAGAGGGTTGTACTTGTGAGAAATCACCCACTCACAATACTTGATCTTCACCAATCAAGCACAAGCCATGGCACAAAGCTTGTAGAGAACTTGCAGCCATGTGGAAGCACCCAACAAATAAAAGTCAAAATTTTGATTAAACTTCATTGAATTGGAAGAGGAGAGCTTCCCTTTTAAAACCCACGAATAGGGAAGGGTTTCTCTCTCAATTACACAAAATAGAAACTAAAAAACTAAATAAAATAGAAGCAAAATGTCCCTACTCTATTAATTAACGAAAATACATCATAAACTAATAAAAGCTAAAAAAAATCCATAAGCTGAAACAAAAACATAAAATAATAGCCCCATTAATTAGTTTATGATCAAGTATTGTGAGCATGCAAAATTAATATGGAGAATGCTTACGATCGCGTATGCTGGTCATTTTTGGATAGTGTTATTCAAAAAATGGGGTTTGGGCTTAAATGGAGGAATTAAATGAAGATCTGTATGTCTTCCCCTTCATTTTTGGTGTTGGTTAACGTTTTCCCAAAGGGATTGTTTAAAGGTAGCAGAGGCTTAAGGCAAGTCGACTTGCTATCTCCTTATCTGTTCATCATTGTGGTGGAGTTGCTTAGCAGGTTGGTTTCAAAAGCAAAAGATAATGGTCTAATATAGGACTTTTCTCCCATTGTCAGGGGTTCTTCGATTCCTTTAATTTAATTTGCCGACGAGCCTTTGTTTTTGTTGGCGGTTGATCCTAAAGTTATAAAGAATTTGATGTGCCTCCTTCTTATTCTTGAGGCAGCCTCTGGATTGAAAGTGAATCCGAGAAAATCAAAATTGAGCCTAGTTGGTTATGTTCCCAACTCCAAAGTGCTAGCGTCCATCCTGGGGTGCGACATGGATTCTTTTCCTTCTACATATCTTGGTCATCTAGTAGGAGGTAAGGCCTCATCAAGGGCCATTTGAACTCCAGTTATTGAAAGGATGGAGAAGCATTTAGCAAGGTGGAAAGGGAGTTATTTGTCAAAAGGGGGTAAGTTGGCTATGTTGAAAAGTGTGCTTTCAAGTCTTCCCATCTATTTTCTCTCTCTTTTTGTTGTGCCCAAGTGGTTTTAAACAGAATGGAGAGCATTCAATGTGATTTCCTATGGTAGTTTGACTAAGAGACGAGGAAGATTAACTAGGCTAGGTGGTCAGAGATATGTCATCCCATGGCCCAAGGCGGGTTGGGTATTAGATCTATTCGTTAGATGAACAGGGCTCTTCTAAATAAGTGGTTGTTGAGATTCAGGACTGAGAGGAATTCTCTTTGGAGGAGCATGATTGTGGCCAAATACGGAGAAGCCTGCAACGGATGGACATTGTTGGATCCAATTGGCCTAGCAGGATGCGGAGTCTGGAAGGGGATTTGTAAAGGGTCTGTCTTATTCAATTGTTTCACCAGGTTTATAGTCAATAATGGAGAGAGGGTTTAATTCTGGTTCAATAGGTGGTGTTCAGATGAGGCATTATTTTATAGCCTGATTGAGTGCCAATCTAAATCAGTTAGGGACCATATGATTAGGACAAGATCGTTATGCTCTTGGAATATCCAGCTGAGAAAGAATCTTAATGATTAGGAGGTGGAAGATATGGGTAGAATGCTTCAGATCTTGGAAGGCCTCTTTCTTGGGAAAGTGGAGATTGATGACGGAAGGATTTGGTCTTTGGATGAAGGCCAAGTTTTCTTTGTTTTATGTACAAGGCTATGGATCAAAGAGCAACCATTTCTTTTTTGGCTCGATTCATTTAGAACAAGTTAGTCTCAACAAAGATTTCCTTCTTCTTGTGGTCTATTTGGTGGGACCATGTTCCTACCCTTGACAACCTGATTCATAGAGGCTTTGTATCTTCTAATCGATGCAGCATGTGTGGAGGGGAAGGTGAATCATCTCGTCATCTCTTTATTTATTGCTCAGTGGCAGCCCCCTTATGGTTCTATATGATAGCCTGTTTTGATGTTGAATTGGTTCATCCGGCAAGCATGAGAAGTTTGCTTAACTGCTGGTCCTCCCAATCCTTCAATTACCTGAGTAAGGCTGGTGTGGAAGTGTGAAATTTGATCCCTCTAGCCATTTGTTGGACCTTGTGGGAATAGCGCAATCAACGTATTTTGAAGACTCATCTCCCCCTTTTCACAAAAAAGTGGACTCTATTCTGTCCAGGATTTTCAAGTGGTTGTCTCTTTCCCTTTTTACCAATAGCCCTTCTTTTACGATGTGGATTTTTGATTGGGATGCTGTTATCTTTAGGCATTGAGCTTAGGGTGGGGTTGGTCCTTGTGGCTAGGCTACTTGTTGTATTCTCTCTCTTCTCTTTTTGCTTCCATTTTCAATAAAATACCTTATCTTTATAAAAAAAAAAAAATCCAATACTCAGGTCTGTCCCAGAAAAATACAGTAAGGCGAAAGTGTGGAAATCACTTAATTTAAGTAATAAAAAAGAAGAGAAAAACATGCAGTACAACTACCGTAGGGGATTCATAGTCTAACCGTGGAAGGCATGAATGAAGTCACACTTCAGTTCAAAACTCTAGACAATCCAAAGCTTAATTCTCAGTAACCATTCTCTATTCAATTCATTAGGGTATGATCTTTTTTATAAAAAAATTGCAGCAACATCCCAAAATAAAAATAATTTTTTTTTTAATTATTAAAATATCCAACCCTAATAAAACCTAAAGACAACTTGACCTAACTAGGGAAAATTAGTTATAACCCCTTTTATTTGCCAAACCCTAAAATAACAACACTATTCCAGTCATTTACTAGTACCTCTTTAGTTATTTGGTCATAACTCTCCCAACTCACCTCTGATTTGCACAATTTTGGTTTCGTTTGAATGGTAACTGAATAACCTTTTTAAAGACAACAAAATCAAGTATTGACCTTGGAATATTTGGGCTAAAAGCAAGTTACAGGATTACAACTCAAAATAAATAAAAACCTAAAAACTTGAAAAAATAACTCCCAAGTGGACCTTACTTGATCATCCATGATCATTTAGCTTCTTCTTGATGCTTTTGGGTGCTCCCACATCAGAAGATCTCAAGGAATTCTTCTTTCTAAAAAGAATCACCACACCATTTATCCTCCCAAACTTGTCTTCCTCCCATCACCCATCAAATATCTCAATCCAGTCTTAAACAGGTGGAGATGTTGCATTATCCCCTTCCACAAGCCCACTTTGTGAGGCCTCTGCACTTCTTGTGAGACCCATTCATCGATTGTACCATACTTCGCTATCACCACCTCTCTCCACATGCTTTCCTTTTTGGCCTTGAATCTCTAGAGTCATTTACATAACATAGCTTTATTCATTGTGATGACCCACCGAAGGCCTAAACCCCCCCAACTTTTTGGGCTGCAAACTTGATCCCAAGCCACCAAGTGCCGTCTCTTTGCTCTTTTACCTCCACTCCACAAGAAAGCTCTTTGAAGCTTCAAAATTATATGTGCCACCCTAAGTGGAATAGCTACATATAAGAATACTCGCTAAAGCTACCTTGATCAAAGTGACTTTTCCCTTTTGATTGACATTGTGATTTCTAACTTGCCAATCGCCTTTGGATTCTTTCTTTGATCAGTTTTAGACTTATCTATCTGTCTATATGTATATATTTCCATCCAAGAGGTAGATCCAAACATGTCGTAGACAGCTTCTTCATTTTGCATCATAGATAACAGGCCAACAAATTTAGGTTGATGACCTCTTTCATTGCAATCAGAGCATCTTAAAATATCTCTACCACCTAATCTATTGTTGGGAATCTTTGCATAGAATTAATCTATTTTTGCAAACTATAACTAGGCTATCTTCAAACCTTCTTGACATGCCTAAAACTTTTCAATCATACCATACTTAACTCAGTTGCTGTTTTTAGCAGTTTTCTCAAAAAATTCTGTCACCAACTGAAAGGTGATGCGGAACAAGAAAGAGCCCATATTTAGATTTGATGGGTTTATGTAGGCTATTTTGGAAATTTTGGTATAGAATTTTTGTATGAAATTTTTTTTATTCGGTTAATTTAGGTTAGTTTCTTGTCAGCCAATTTAAGGGCTTTTATTTTTTATTTTCCAAATAGATTAGTTTTTAATTTTTATTTTGAAATTTTAAAGAAAGTGAAAGAACTATTTCTGTCACTTTTCTTTAGATCCTATTATGGAAGGTTGAAACTTAATCATTTGGGTTGATTTTGATGCCATTTGAAAGGTTATTTAGTTACCTTTGTAGTGATACTAATATCTTGAGAATCCGATGTGATTGAGAAAGTTATGGCCAAATTATTGGCAGGGTATCACTTTGTGACGGGATTTAGTTTTTTAGAGTTTTTTTTTTTGGAAGGTTAGTTAGAGTAGGATTTGGAAAGCTTGGAATGTAAAGTCTATATATATGTTTGTAACTGAGAATTTTATTAATGAAGGATGATGATTATTGATGAATTCAAGGTTGCAGTTGCTTTGTTCTCTGGTATGACTCCAGAATCTTGAAAGTGTGATGCTTTCGACCCCAGGTGTGATTCCATTGATATTCTCTTATCCAGAAATGGGGGTAAGGCTGCGTACATCTTGACCTCCTCAGACCCCGCGTTAGAGGGAGCCTCGTGCATTGGGTTGCCCTTTTTTTTCTATTCTTTTTTTTTCTTATGTTATTTCTTTTTATTATAGTTTATCTACTAAAGAAAGAGGTTAGAGCCACTTCGTTCGGCATCAAAAGGAGGGGAGATATGGGTTCCTTTTGTCTCAGTCTCCTTGAGCATCCAAAATATCCCTTTAGCATACCATTTACTAAGGTAGAAAAGGTTGCATTGCTGAAATATTTTTGCATCTATCTTCTCCATATCACTGAAACCATTACAGCCCAACCCATATGACAAAAACCCCTATCCATATTGTCATATGCCTTCTCCATGTCTAGTTTGCAAATTACTCCTGCCCTTCCTGATTTTAGCCTCAGGTCAATATATTCATTTTCACACCACACCCTATCTAAAATTGATCTTCCTTGCAAGAATGCCCCTTGCTCCTCGAAGGATTGAAGGTAAAACTTTGTTTCAATCTTGAAGCCATGCTCTTGGATATGATTTTATACGTACTCCTGTCCAAACTTATAGGTTTGAAATTCTTTATGTTGTCTGCCCCTTTCTTGGGAATGAGAAAAATTAGGTAGCATTGTTCCCTTATCAAGAAAACCATGCTCATAAAAATTCTCGATGACAAGCTTCAAATCTTTTAGACTCCCAACATTTTCTATAGAATGCAATTAAGAACCCATCCGGACCTAGAGCCTTTTCCACTTCAACTTGCTGAGCAACTCTCTTTCACTTCCTCCTCCATAGGCCTCTCTAGAAAATCTGCATGGAAGTCCAAAATACTTGGCAGCTGAAGACCATCAAACCTTGGTATAGGAGTCCCTATATTAGTGTCTAGATCTTTATAAATTTTCAGCACCTTTTCTTTTATGTCATCCTCGTCAATCACTTCCTTTCCCACTCTCAGCCTTGTAATTGTATTAATGCCCCTTTTGTTGCTTTTCATTTTATGAAAGAATTTTGTGTTGCTGCCCCCTTTTTCTAGCTATTGAATCCGAGAATTTTACTGTCACATTACTTCTTCCATCACCAAAGCCCTACCATACCCTTCCTTCACTTCCTCCCTAAGTTGTCCTTCTTCCTGTAGCCCCTTTTCCTATTCTCCCATCCCACCAATTGTTCTTCTCTAGGGCCTCTTCCTTCTCTCCACTGTCCCAAAACTTATTTATTCTACACCTTAAACTTTCTTCTCAACATTCTTAATTTCAACTAGAATTTCTAGCTTGGGGGGGGGGGGGGGATTATGCACAAGCACTCTAACCCACATTCAAAATTAACATGTTTTTAAACCTTAAATTCTTTGGACCTGAAATGCTTTCCTTCCCCTTCAGTGACCTCGTCATTGGAGAAACCCCTACTGCTGAAAACAATACTCCAAATCTACTAAAACCATGAAGTGGTCTAGCTTGCTCATCACTAGACTGTCTTTGGAAACTCAACCATGTTAATCTCATGCTCTATATTGGAAGATCCAAAGCCCGTTCCGGTTTACAAAACTTTCAAATAAATCCATCCTGCTTGTTTGCTTTCATCCCTTGATCCTTTCCTCCTCAAACAACACCTCCCCATACACACACACCAATGAAGACTTCATCCCTTGATCCTTGAAGGAGTAGGTGTTGTTGTATCCATAATGTTGAGCCTTCTTGTCATTGAACCATACTCGACCCAAGAGGATGTGGCACACTTTTAGAGGAACCACATTACAATACGCTATGTCTATAAACCCCCCAATTGAATAGTTAAGTAAGCATCTCTCATGAATTTTAAGGTTAATATTATTAACCCATGCAACCTTGTATGGGTTTATTTGGATACGGCTCGGTCTTCATCCCCAACTTCTTAGCAGCATCTTTAAAAATTATTCAAAAACTACATTTGTACAACTACCTCCATTAATTAATAGAGCATAGTTGGCCATTGTAGTGAAGTGTCTGAAATATGCTGTTTTGTCACCAATCTTCGTCCTTGTTGTCTTCATCTGTGGTGGGAAGAGGACGGAGCACATAGAAAGGTTGCTCATCGTCAGGTTCACTGACATCTTCCTCACTTACTTGGTCCGCTTCCAGAATGATAGGTGCTGCATACTGTGATACATAAGAATCCTCAATCAATGGTTGTTTTTTAGAAACTCATTACACAATTTGGACAGTGAGCTGAAAAGTGCCCAAAACCTTGACAATGGAAACATTGAACACTACCCTTGCCTTTAGCTACTACTCCTTCATTGTTTTTACCTTGTGGAGGGATAAAACTTCGTGTTGGCCTTGAAGAGGCTGAATAAACACCACTAGCTTGTGGCTTGCCCACAATCTTTCCACTAAAAAACCCACTGATTGGTGCTTCACTTTTAGGAAAGTCTTCACTGAAAGCTCTCTTGTAGGGTACTCTTTTCTGGTTTTCTTCAATCTGCTACGCCACATGTATGACATCTTATATGGTAGGTAGGCGACTATAGGCAAGACCAGTAGAGATTTATGATTACAACTCTTGTTGGTACATAGCCATTATCACTTCCTCATCCCACTCAAAGCCTTTATGAGTGGCCAAGTAATAAAAGCAACTAGTGTACTCCTCCACAGTCATGTTTCCTTGATGTAGCTGTGTAAACTGTAGATGCATCCTTTGCTTGTAATTGGTAGGTAGAAATCTCCTTTGCGTAGCCACTTTCATCTCCTCCCAAGTTCTCAACACACCTAAGTCTGATACGAGATGATTCTCCTTGTATTTTATCCATCACATTCTTGCTGTCCCCTTTAGTTTGGCTTCAACAAACTGAAATTTATGCCCTTCAGGAATGTCATACCATCCAAAGAACCAGTCCATACTATACATCCAGTCAAGAAATAAGCTGGGTTATGATCTTGGAAATCTTGCACTTCCAGCCTTGCATTCCTATCAACTTCACTATGGACAGCATCCTCATTTCTTCTGCCATATCCATGGGGTTGAAGGGATTGGTGTAGGGTGCTGAAAATCATGCCTTCAGTTCATGTCTCATCCTGTAGGAACCACCTCATGCTGATGCTGGTTTGTTATGTTAGAAGTATCACTCCGGTGGTTACCATTGTCAAGATCTAAAGGTGGATTAAGACCAGAATTTGATGAACCAACACCATTGATTTGCTCTCTTTTATTGCTTCCTTTCCCTAGGTTAGCAGCAGCTAACTTGTTTATGGATGCTTGCATAGACTTCATTTGGCTCTCTAACTTGTCTATCTGGGAAATCAGTTGACTCACATCTTTCTTGTTAGCTTCAATCTCTTGAGAATGAGCTTTAACTTCAAATGATGATTCTGCATTAGTAACCATAATAATGAAACAGGGAATATCAACAATGGACAGGAGGAACATGCCTCTGATACCAAATAATGCAGGAATGCCTAGAGGAGGCTGGTTGTTCAATCCTACTAATAATCGGCCCAAATATGACTTGACAGAACCCAAAACAAAAGAATTTCAAGTTTTGACAGAATCTGGACAGCAAAGTGAAATTACCGAAATATTCCTGCAGACTTGTCAGAATTATATGAAATGTTGTAGTTCAGTAGAGGTATGATGAAGGAGTAATCCCACAAAATTTCAGCCTAAACAGATGTATAAAAGTATATGGAAGAGATAATATTTAGCAAACTGCTTCTGAAAATCAGCAACAATACTCAAAGGAACTAAGGTTAGGGTTGATAAAAAATCAGCAAACTCAAAATAGATTCAAGTGGATTTGAGGGATTTAGATGCTTAACATATAGAGGTAGGAATCCCTTCAAAAAGGAATTGAAAAGCCCTTTAGAGAGGGTGATTTTGTCTGATAACCTGCCTAGGAATATCTCAGCCGATGGCTTAGGATAGAGTCTATTGTATTTTTAATTCCAGATGGCTTGATGGCTTAGGATAGAGTCTATTGTATTTTTAATTCCAGTAGCTATCGATTCTCCCAACTTTGAAACTTGAGCACAGTTGATATCACCTCCAATTGTATGCAGTAGCAAATAAGGACTGGAACAATAGGAGAAATATAAAAAGAAGAAGAAGAAGAAGATCAAGAAGAAATAAGAGGAGAAGATTAAGGAGGAGTAGAGAACCAATCAACACCATTTGATTGGGGCTAGAGGCACCAATCCCTAGGAACAATCACAACATCAACTGTGAGTGTAAAGAGTTAAAAACTCCAATTTTATTTCTTCAAAAAGTCGTGCAACCCCTTTTTTAAAGACTTCAAAACACAAAATTTAGAAAACCCCATATAGAAACTTCTGTCCTACCTTAGGAAAACTACTAGTCTACTAATTGAAGACTTCTAAAAACTATCCCCTGGAGAGGTTGTCGACAGCCGTCCCTTGGGCTCACCTATTGACTTTTAACTCTACTAAAAGACAAGAAAATTATGTGCTGTTGACCAGCACTTTAGTCCCTTAATTACCCATTGCCAAAAAGCCTAATTACCATATGACCCTGAAATTAAAAAAAACCTAAACTACCCCCAACTTTCTAGCTCTCTTCCTTGGACTATTCTTGGGCTTTGGCTTCCAAATGGGCTGCTTCTTCTCAAGCCAAGTTAAGCCTACTTCTTTGGTGATAATATTTCACAACACCTTATTCTGTTTTTTTGTTTATGACATGCTTTGAAGAGATTATGATACAATTGGAAACTGTCAAGGTGCAAACAATAGCCAAGAGAAAACATGTTTTTTTTTTTATTTGATAAAAAAAGAATTTTTTTGCTAGAAAGAAAAGAGAAACAATATTCCACATGGTTTGTTATGGGCTACAAAGCATGGAATCAAGACCCATGTCCTGTCATTTGACTTGTGGCCTAAGTTTTGATTTTTCTTTTGCACCTTGACAGTTTCTGTTTGCATCAGACTACTTCATTATGTAACTTTCTAGCCATTATATTTAGATACCTCATATTTCTCTTTCGGTTTTATTATGCTGACAAGTAGCAATGTGACTCTATTTTGTAGGTAGATTCTGTGGAGGGTCCAATGCCACAAACACGATTTGTTTTGAAGAAAGCACTAGAATTTGGGCATGCTGTTGTCGTCGTTGTGAATAAGATTGATAGACCTTCAGCTCGTCCAGATTTTGTGGTCAACTCCACTTTTGAACTATTTATTGAACTAAATGCAACAGATGAACAGGTGCTTTTATTAGATATTGTCACTGTGTTTTTTAGCCTTATGTTAACCTATAGTGGAGCTTTCTAAATATTCAGAAATCTTAGCAAATACCAACTTTTTTAGTTTGACCTCTTAAGCCATTTTCATTTTGTATGCAGTGCGATTTTCAAGTAATATATGCAAGTGGTATCAAGGGAAAGGCTGGACTATCTCCAGAAAATTTGGCAGATGATCTTGGACCACTTTTTGAGGCTATCATCAGATGCATACCTGGGCCACATATTGACAAAGATGGTGCATTGCAGATGCTTGTTAGTGATTTTTTTAAAATTTTCTTCATTAGTAGTCAACTGAGATAATAGTTTATAATAAACTAAATTACTATTTCTATCGTTCAAATGTATACATTTTACTACCATTCACTCATAAGCCATCAGCATGGCCTTTTTCCTCTTATACATGTTATTACCTCTAAAGACTTCAAAAGATATCTGATGAAAGGAAGAAATGGAAGACATGCAGGTAGGATAGAAACATTAGTATGGTATGAAGTGATAAACATTGTGACTTGTACTAAATCTATTTCTGTACGTCACATGAGCAGCTCAAATCAGTAGGAACAGAAAGAAGAAGCAAAGCAAATTCTGAACTTGATTCTACCTTAGTGATGTGTACCTTTTGTCTGGTTTCACATTGGGTAGTAATTCTATTTTTCAATTTTCAAGTGATCATGTTGCATAAACAGGAATGTACAAAAATAACAAGCATACCAATTCAATTTTTCTTCTTATTACTATCCTTCAGGAAAAGAGAATGGATGAGCTACCCCTAAAGAGGAATGGAGAACATCCTAAAAAAATGATAGATCCATGGACACTATTGTTTCTTCTTGGATGGTTCCCTTATTGAGGCATTTAATGGAACTTGAACCTTGTAATGGCAAAGATTTAGGAAGAGTTCCCCTTATGCAAAAGTTCTTATTTACGCATCTCTTTCCTAATGAAACGGCGATAATTGGACTAATTTTCTTACTGTCAACCTGTCACTATGCACGAATCTCTTGATTTTCCTGTTTAGAATAGTTGATCAGCATATAAAGTACCAATTTTAACACTTTCAGGAGAAGAAAACAGGGTTAGGCTGTAATTTGTATGTAACATCAGTTGGATATTTTGGGAGATAGAAAGGGGAAAGAGAAGAAGAAAAGAAGAAGGAGAAGAAGAGGAGAGGAGGAAAATGTAGGGAGAGCGTATGATGATCTCTCCCATACGGTGTTGCTCTTTATTATGTTCTAGGGTACAATGAGATACAAAAATACCATTATACCCTCACACACGCACACTACATACACGCCTACACTCCCCCTCAAGTTGGGCAAAATACATTAAAGAGACCTAGCTTGCTAGTTAAAGACAAAAATACATCACGACCAAGCCCTTTGGTGAAGATATCCATAAGTTGATCCCCAGTCTGAATAAATGGTGTACAAATTATTCCACTAAGGAGTTTCTCTCGAATAAAATGGCGATCAACCTCTATGTTTGGTGCGATCATATTGTACCGGATTATGAGCAATACTGATGGAATCCTTATTATCACGGTAGAGGCGCATAGGAGAGGAGACAAGAAAACCAAATTCAGAAAGAAAAAGACATAACCATAAAAGCTCACAGATACCATGAGCCATCAACCGAAACTCGGCCTCAGCACTAGAATGGGCAACAACATACTGTTTCTTGTTGTGCCAAGTAACAAGGTTACCACCAACAAAAGTGCAATAGCCAGAGGTTGAACGGTGATCAGTGAGAGAACCAGCCTAATCCGCATCAGTATATCCCTTAATGTGTAATTAGATCGGCGAGAGTATAAGAGACCCGCACTAGGATTGTGCTTGAGATAACGAAGAATACGAAATACAACATCAAGATGCACAATAGTCGGGACATGCATAAACTGACTCACAACATTGACTACATAAGCAATGTTGGGTCTGGTGATAGTAAGATAAATAAGACGGTCGACTAGACGTTGATGCCTGCCAGCATCAATAAGTCGCTCTCCCATATCCACAGTAAAGCGATGATTGACATCGATCAGTGTGTCAATAGGTTTACAGGCAGTCGTACTAGTTTTGGCAAGAAGATCCAAAACATATTTCCATTGAGAGATACAGATACCCTTGGTAGACCGAGCCACCTCAATGCCCAAAAAATACTAGAGTGGACCTAGGTCTTTAATTTCAAACTCCCTTGCTAACCTGAGTTTCAACTGAGAGATCTCCACAGGATCATTACAAGTGACAATAATGTCGTCCATATACACAATCAAAGCAATAAGATGAGTCCCACCAATATGTTTAAGAAACAAAGTATGATCAGTCTGACTCTGAAAATACTCAGATTGAATGACAGGAAGGCGAAAACGTTCAAACTAAGCTCGAGGAGATTGTTTAAGGCCATAGAGAGCTTTCTTAAGACAATAGACCTTTCCTTTTGACAAATGTGGTAAAAAACCAGGCGGAAGTCTCATGTACACTTCCTTAGCGAGATCACCATAAAGAAAAGCATTTTTGACATCGAACTGGTGAATGAGCCAACCCTTGTTAGAAGCAAGGGAAAGAAGAACACGAACCGAGTTAAGTTTAACAACTGGGGCAAAGGTTTCCAGATAATCAATCTCATAGGTCTGGGTGTAGCCTTTTGCGACCAACCGAACCTTGTATTGATCAACGGACCCATCAGGTTTGAGCTTGATGGTATAAACCCATTTGCACCCAACAGGGACTTTGTTCCGAAGTAGATCAACAATATCCCAAGTACCATTTTTTTCAAGGGCAACCATTTTGTCCTGCATAACAGCTTTCCACTGTAGTTGAGAAAGGGCGTCTGCAATACTGCGAGGGACAGAGATAGAGGACAAAGCAAGAGCAAAACAACAGTATGAAGGAGATAGAGATTGATAAGACACAGAGTTAGACAAAGGATGTTTAACACACGATCTAACACCTTTCTGAATGGCTATAGGAAGATCAGAGTCAGGAAGAGAAGATGAGTTATCTGGATCCGGATCTGAAGCCGAGGAGACATGTTGGCTGGGAACTGGAGGAACAAGCATTGCTGAACTTCTTCTTTCTGGAATAAACTTGAAGAACTTTCTCCCCCTCACCAGGAACACCTGAATCAAAGAGAAAAGTTGGTATAGAAAGAGAAGACGA
>JAOXJP010000003.1:16068834-16079662 GCA_025762735.1 Platanus orientalis | reverse complement strand
CACTCATTTCAGCATTGAAAAGTGATTTGCATTTTTTGGGGTGCGTGCTTATCACTTTTCAATGCTGATGTGAGTGACCACATGCCTCTGAACATGAATTATGCATAGAATCCGGAGCGAACCCAACCCAATCCACTAACAAACGAGTCCTCCACATTCATCCTTTCAAGGTCACTCTTCTTTTCCACACATCCACACCAATCTGAGGAGGGATTCTGTCCGCCTCCCTTAAGTAGGGGTGGCAATGTGTGACACGACCCGTGAACCCGACACGAAATAACTGGGTTAGGGTTGACAGTAAATGTGTTTTGGGTCAAAGCAGGTTGACCTGCTTTGACATGGTTAATTAATGGGTTGGGTTGAGCTATATAATCGTATGCTCTTTACTTGACACAATATGAATATGATCTGTCAAAATGAATTACCACATAACCCACAAACCCGACACAAAAAAAGTGAGTTAGGGTTGACTATAAATGTGTTTTTGGGTCAAAGCAGGTCACATGATTAATTAATGGGCCAGGTTAGGGTTGAGCTATGTAGTCATATACCCTTATCTTGACATGACACAAACCCGACCTGCCAACATGAATTGCCACCCCTAACCTTAAGAAGGCTAACTCTGTTGGGTGTTAGGGGGCGGACACGTTGGCACCAAAAAGTGATTTACACTTTTTGGGGGGCACTTATCAGATTTCAGAACTAATGTGTCTGCCCCCTTATGCCCAACGAAGGTTAAAGTTCTTTAAGGGAGGCGGACAAAATCCTCATCGCACCAATCTATATCACTATAAGCTAGCATTCCCATCCTTGGATAGCTCGGGCATCTATCTTCCATGTCCCGCGGATTTGGTGTGCCCCTTAATGAATGCCTAAGACCCACCCATATGCAAGGGTGGACATATGGTGTCAAAAAGTGAAAATCACCTGTCAAAAGTGTAAATCACTTTTTCAACATCATGTATCTGCTCCTACATATGGGCGAACCTTAGGGGGAAGTAGCCACAATCTCCCATTGGAAATCTTAGGGTCGAAATCCTATAATTTTATACAGTACATTGTAGTAAATTGTGGTGTCAACTGCTTTGGTTTTCTCTGGCTCATTTCCAGGTGGGATTTGGTAGGACAACTAAAAGTTGGCCTCCTGTAAGGATGACATTAGGGGCCTATACATCAGCCCCGAAAAAGTGATATACACTTTTGGGGGATGCTTTTCACTTTTTGGCACTGATGTGTTGGTCACTAATGTCATTCTTACTTTAGACTAACGTTAAGTTGTCCTACCAAATCCACACTAAAAATGAGGTGAGAACGAATCTTGTGAGAACTGTAAAAACGGCATCTGGGTGTGGACACATCAGCGCCGAAAAGTGATAAGTGCCCCCCCAAAAAGTGCAAATCACTTTTCAATACTAATGCGTCAGCCCCTCTATTGCTGTTTTCACGGTTCGCACAAGATTCGTTCTCACATAATCCAAGCCCTTTATTTTGGCGTGTAGGATCATAAACAAAAGATCAAATTGTGTCTATGGCACTCGTACATGTACACATGTGATTAGCCATAAATTTGGACTAATAACATATTAACACATGATATGTTTTTGAATTGGAAGAAAATGTTCTGTGATGACAAGGTGTCAATAATGTTTATGGTGAATAACAAACTGACACATGAGGTGTTTGGGATTCAGTCAGATGTAAAAAAAGACACCAAAATCAAAACACATAATGTGTCAATTGATGGCACGTCTACATAGGCCTTTGTCAACACAAACAATCATTCTCCTATAGAATTAGGTGCTTCTTTTTGGACTAATTTTTTTTTTTTTTTTTTACATTTTTAACCTCAAAACACCACGTTTCAGCATACAATTGCTCACAAAGACAATTTTTAATCGCAGAACATTTGTTTAGCCCGTATGATTGGCTCATGGGTTTAAAAACAAATCTGAGAGACATAGCAGCTATAAAATTAGATTTAGAGAGAGGGAAAAAGTTAAAAATAACCCAGTCGTAGAGCGGCCCCACCACCACCTCTGTATCCACCCACATGCATGTTCTGGTAACGCAGGCGTAAGTCTACCTGCTTCCCCCATCTGAATTGATTGGAACGCAAAACATGTGCTGACCACCGTAGATATCAAACCTGTCCCTATCACACTAGTTTACAGTTTATAGTGTCAGATGCTGACTAGGATGACATTTACGTGGGCCCAACTCTCCACGCGCTTGGAAAGCCCTTTTGTCCGCTTTCCCTTGTAAATTTGGCCCAATGTTACTCACCACGGTCAAAATCTATCTAAACTTGTCTACGTAAGAACCGCCCAATTTGGCCCCCATGGTAAAGGTCCAAACAGCCCGGGCCAGTCTTTTAACTGAAAACAAAATTAAAACAGGCGATTTTGTGGAGAGATTATTAAATAATCACAAATAATTGTGCTGTCCACCGCCTCCAGCGTACACAAATCTTTGTTAATTTAAGTCTGACGGTTATTAGCTGTTAATATATTTCTATACATTTAAATGTGTTATGCGAAACCTAGATCTATGATCATATGCAACAAAGAAGAAGAAGAGAGAAAATAAAACATAAAACAATCACACTACAAGAGCAAGATGATTTATGTGGTTCGGCTTGAAACCTACGTCCGTACAAGCAAAAATGAAGAAGAGCTTTCACTATGATTGAAGAACAGAGATTAAAATAAATAGTGATATGGCATGGAAATCGAGAAAATCCCAAAATATAAATCCCAAAACCCTAATCTGCATGGATCAGATCCAGACTCCAAAACGGATACAAAATAAATCAGAAAATTTTTGGCCAGGGCAATATTCAGGTTTTTCGAATCATCATTCTGGGTTATATCTCGGGTTAAATACAAGACATTAACCCAACAAAATGTTTTTAATTAACAAACAAAAAAACGAGATTATGGTCTGATTGACAGGTTTGTTTTATATAAATTGTCAGGCTGGGTCGGCAATTCTGGCCGCCAATATAATTGCCGACCCTAGCCCCGGACCTCTTTCCAGGTCCTATCTGATTCGGTTTTAAAATTTTATAAAATATGGAAAAATCCAACGGCAGATATTTATCTCTACCTAAATTTTTACAATTTCTCTTAAATTTCCGCTGAAGTGACGAGAAGACTTGAGAACTTGGTGATAAGGCAAGTGGGGAGCGAATGTGCCAGATCTTTGTAAATGTATGGGTTTGAAATCCTCTAGTCTGCTCCCATTATGCTCCATTAAATCGGAAGCAGGCATGTGTATGGAATATCATGGAGAGCAAAACCGAAAACACCAACAATTGTTTTCTCCTGACACGTGCCTGATCCTAAAAGCACGGACCAGAGGATACGGTTCCTTGTGTTGGGCTTTTGCTCTAACTGCTGACTTGTCTTGGGTCCACGTATCTTAATGACATGATCTAACTTCACCAACCCACCCTGCTTAAGTTCGGCCTGAAGCTGTGAGCTCCATCAACCCATCAACCTGGGGGACAACTGGGTCCTGGCTGACTTGGCACTTGATTTGATATATGCCGACGTGTCATTTGAAAGAGATCGTAGCCAATTTGTGTATGAATTACTACGTGTTTCATGGTGATTGGTCCACATTAAAACACTTATATTCATCTGCCAACTAATGGTCAAAATGTAACTTGTTATCGTATAAAGGAGTTTTTTAAGATTCCAATCTAATGGTCAAAAAACCATCAAGGAGTCGTTACTACACCATATACAGTTCAAATAAACCCTGACTAACGCCGTCCCATTCGCCGTTATTATCACGTTAGATATATCCGATTACTATCCCCTTGGTTGGAATTTACTGCAGAAAAAAGAAAAAGATTGGACCATACGGCGCGAGTTACTGACGCGCGTGAGACAACACCGCCACACGGGACGCGATCCCTAGTTTTCTGAGTCTGGGTTTAATCGCAATTAGTCAGATGTTCGGTGTCAATGAATTTGGGGGCAGGCACCTCGGTAATTGACGAACGCTATTATTCTATCCAAAGAGGATCAAATTCCACGTGGCAATCTCTTATAAGACCCAAAAGAAAAGAGATGCACGATATTTAGCGGTTAAGACAGTATAAAAGCGAGGTTTGTTCCTGTTTAGCTTTCTCATTGGCATGGTCGGAAGCGACTGACCTGGTGCGTGTTGTGTTTATAATAAGCTCTTTTAAAGAAAGAAGGCATTCTTTGGAATGCACTTCTACTGATCCAGCATTTCTTAGGGTTTCCTTCTGTTTTGCTGTTCTGTCTCATTCTATATCTCTATTTGTGTTCTGTGATCGGACCTTCAAGACTGCCCTAATATAAGAATATTTACAGGTGAGATTAACTGAGGCTTAGAAATATGTTGATCTTTTTTCTTGCGTGATTGGTTATGGTTTGCTAGAAGATCAAGACTTGGGAGGTTTTTGTGCTTGATTTTGGAGTAATTTTGATTGTTCGATGAAACTTTGTGCTGGCCTACTTGTTTTATTGATTTATTTTAAAATTAAGAAAATTTTTTGTGATACTTGTGTTATTGCGAAAAGTAAAGATCATACCTGTGATCAACTCGTGATTTCTTTGGTGTTTTTGCTATATCTGAAGTGTTTTCTGAGAATTAATGACGATGAGCTCTATCTGCTTCTTATAATGCTGATTTTGGAGTTCTATCTCGAGTAATTTTGCGGATTTTGGTTGATCTTGTATTTTACTTGACGGTTCTTACAGATGACGAAATCTCATTAAATTCGACCTTCTTTTTGCAGTCGTGTTCGAATTGCCACGCTTGATCTTAAGAGTTGTTTTCATAAATCCGTCCATTTCGCGGCTTTTTAGCTTCTTCTTTTCCCCCTTTTTCCAAACAGATATTCCGAATCATTCTCTGGAAAATAATCTTATTTTGTTTTATTTTTTTTATGATCTGTCAGTTTCGAGCTATTACCTTTTGTCTTCGCTTTATGTTGCTTTTACTCCTTTTTTTTTTTTTTTTGGATTAGAGAGTTGCTTTTACTCCTTTTGTTTTCGCTTTACGTTGCTTTAACTCGCAGCACCTGCGTAGTAATATTCTGCCCGGAAAAGAAAAAACACTTCTTTGGATGGGAGTACATGGGGAAAAATACTGAACATTTCAGAAAATCGTTTAATTTTCCATAATGGTTGTCTTGAATTCCTTGAATTGTATAGCAAAGGAAAGAAAAACCCACAAGAAAAGGAAGGAAAAAACATGTAAAAAGCACCAATTTCTCATGGCAATCAGACAGCTTAAAAATGATTTTAAATCTAGAAAATCTTGTCATGAGAAAACCTTTTCATGGCAACCAGACTGGGCCTAAAGTAATAGAGATTCAGATCTGATTTTCTTCTACACCTTTTTCTATTACTGACCGCTTGGACGTGAGACCGCCATCGTTAGTGCTGGGACCAAGCAATTACTTATTCCTTTGGGACGGTAGTTAGAGGCAGTCTCCCATCGGACCGATATCCTATAGGAAATATAGGATTATTCTTTGTGGTTTGTTTTTTTTTCTTTTCCTCGGTATTTATGAGTGGTAAATGTGATTTTCTTTTAAATTTATCTAATATTAGTGCCTTTTGTTTAATAATAAAATAGTTCAAGAAACTAAAAGAGGATTGTATCCGCTCTTCTTAGCTTATGCTCCTCTTTGCACCTGGAAGGAGAGAGCACATCAGCGTCAACAAGTGAAATGCACCCTGCCAAAAGTGAAAATCACTTGTCAATGCTAATGTGCCCGTGTCCTGACAGGGACAAAAAAGAGCATAAGATAAGAGGAGCGGATACAATCCACCTCAAAATAAGTGTATTTTGAAATTAAATTAAATTTATTATTATTATTTTGAGGTATTCAAGTTCTTAACAAGTTTAAAAATCCTATATTTCGCAATAAAATTAGGATAATCTAGTCGCTGATAATGTTACCTACCAAATACCAAAAATAAAAAAGAAGAAGGAAAAAATGTTCTGTTAAAGTTGGGTGGGTGAGGATGATTTTTGTTCTATTGGCAACATAACTCTCGGAGCATATTGGGTTAACTCGAGCCGTTTGTTGGCTCGGGGAGCCATGACGTCAGCATCATGGTTCTGGGTCGGTTCAGCGTTGCCGACTACTTACCGCTCTTCAAGTTCAATTCGGACGTTTACTTGATCAAGTTCGTCTTTTCTTCTTTTGGATCTGTTTGATTCTTGTTACAATTGAAATTTTTGTGTTTCAGAAGATACAACATGACGGTGACTCCGAAAATCTACATCAACGATGGCAACCTTGTGGTTCATGGCAAGACCATATTGACGGGAGTCCCTGACAACATCGTCCTAACTCCGGCCTCCGCCGGCGGCGCCCTTGTCGATGGTGCCTTCGTTGGTGCTACGGCGTCCGCTACCAAAAGCCTCCACACCTTCCCCATGGGTACATTAGAGTAAGCTCATTATAACCCTCTACGCCCTATACAATTTTGTATTTGCCTTTTTTTCCTAATTAAAAATAAAGTTTACTTTGTTTATGGAAATTCCATCTTATTTATGTTTTTCTTCAACAGGGGTCTCCGATTCATGTGCTGTTTCCGGTTCAAGCTATGGTGGATGACACAAAGAATGGGGATGTGCGGGAACGATGTGCCTCTTGAAACCCAATTCATGGTCATAGAAAGCAAAGACAGCACCCTCGAAGTGGGCGACCAAGAAGACTCCCCAACCATCTACACTGTCTTTCTTCCTCTCCTTGAAGGCCAGTTTCGTGCTGTTCTCCAAGGCAACGACAAGAATGAGATAGAGATTTGCCTAGAGAGTGGTGAGTAAATAACCCCCCCAACCAATAATCCAGCCCCATTCCATCCCCCATCCCCCATCCCATCCAAAAGAGACGAACCGTTTGAAATTGGGGGATTGGAGCTGTCGTTACTCATTAATGCCAACACATTCAAGTCGGAGAAATCAATCGAATTTGTGGAGTTTTTATAGGATTTGGATTGGAGAACAAAATAAAGGGTGGCGTTCAGAAGAACCGAAACGACTGTGTTTTTTTTTTGTTTGTTCTGTGATCCCTTTTGCAGGAGACACCAATGTTCAAACCAACCAAGGGCTTCACCTGGTCTACATGCATGCTGGGACCAATCCCTTCGAGGTCATCAACCAGGCTGTGAAGTAAGTCTCTCTTTTTCTTTTTAAGAGAGACAGATGGTATCTTTGAGGAAAACAGGGGAAATTGTTCTGTTCTTCTCACCAAAGCTACTGAGATCAACTTTCCATCTGCTTTCTCTTTGGGGAGGCTTTCCGTGATCATAACACTCACCTAACCATTGCTTTCTTGTGGAAACAGGGCCATTGAAAAACATATGCAAACTTTTCTCCACCGTGAGAAGAAAAAGGTAAAACGTCTCTCTTTTTTGTTTCTTTCTAGGAAGCAGGGCAAAGTGGGGGGCTTTTGAATGAATTTTTGACTTCTTTTTTGTTTTTGGGGTATGCAGTTACCTTCTTTTCTTGACTGGTTTGGCTGGTGCACATGGGACGCTTTCTATACCGACGTCACAGCCGAGGGGGTCGATGAAGGCCTCAAAAGGTAAACAAATTTTAAAAAAAATTTCTCCCTTTGAAGAGAGGACAAGATTGTATAGTGAGTATTTACCAAGTTGAGCTCTGATTGTTGCAGTCTGTCGGAGGGTGGAACCCCTCCACGTTTCTTGATCATTGATGATGGTTGGCAACAAATTGGTAATGAAGAGAAGGATTCTAATTGCGTCGTCCAAGAAGGAGCACAGTAAGATCTGCTTCCCATTAAGAACTGTCCTTAATTCTGCTGGGTAGTTGGTACGCTAGGGGTCATGGAAGGTTCTGAAGTCTGGAACCACCATTGGACTGCTCCCTCCTCGGAGGGGCTGGGGTCTGATTTGGCCTGGATCAACATTTCCTGGCCCTCCTGGTTGTGTCTCATGCATACATAATCGATGGGAAGGGGTGGAGTGAACCCCTTTAGGACTGGTTTTCTAATCCTTGTCTGCGTGCATGTACTCGATTAGTCATTGTTGTCTTACCTTGGAACAAAGCTTTTGATGTGATTGTCAATTTATACTTTGCAGATTTGCTAGCAGACTCACAGGAATAAAAGAAAATGAAAAGTTCCAAAAGAATGGCAAAACCGTCGACCAGATCCCAGGCCTAAAGCATGTTGTGGACGAAGCAAAGCAACATCGCAATGTGAAGTAAGTGATCCATACTCTCTTGTTTCTTCATCTGGGCTACAGGCATCTTCATGTGTACAAATATGCAACTGTTTATCTACTCGGATTTCACCTAAGCCTTATCAAGGAATTGAACAGAAGTACCTACGTATAGCTTTTTTTTAGAAATGTTTACCTAGTGTTCTGTTTCAAAAAGGGGGTGACAAATCCAACAAAACCTAGAAGCTTTTCCATGTTTGGGTAGTTATTTCCAACACAATTTATACAGGGTTTGGATGCTTAGCAATTACCCTTGGTGGTCAACCTGACCCTAACCCAACTGACCAGACCCAACCGGGAAGCTTCCACACCCCTTCTTGGGTTGACATCAACCCTACTAATAAACAGTTATTTTGGGTGTTTAGTTGTTACCCTCGTGGGCATTCCAACCAGAACCTGCTCAGCCGACCCATATTTTATCCTTTCAGAAAAAACTATCTTAGATACCCCAAAAAAATATTTCCTGAGCGTCTGATACCTAGACCAAATTACAATGGACAAATTACTCTATGAAAAGAAGGGGACAGGAGTGGAATGGAAGAGAATCTTTAGGGGGGGCAGCCAGTTGTTTTGAATAGTGTCCCGATACAGTACAATTTCAGCCTTGTCTGATTCATCTTCTTAATCCCTTCATGTTGCATGACACATGAGGACCGATGGGCAACTTTGATGAGGGGGAGCATGTCAATATATTGTTAGGTATGATGTTAAAGAGGAAATCAATTTCCAACCAGTTGCTTGCTTGTCAGTCTCTGTTCATGTGTCACAGAACAAGGGGTTAGAGGAGAAGCCCCTTAACCTATTCAACATGGGTTTTATGAAGTTCTAGTCCCACTATCCTAGAGAGGGGGTGAATAGGATATTGCAATTTTTAATTTAATTAGCAGATAAATTTTCAATCATGCAACATTCAAGTCTACTACAGCAAACACGTACTTACTGATTTTAAAGAATATAGAGATAAAGGTGAAAATAAAGATGCTCAAGAACAATCACACAAATCAAAAGACTCTTCTTTTAGAGTAGTTCGGCAAACTTGCCTGCGTCCACTATAGAAAGCTCCTCACAGAGTGAATTAATTTTATTAATAATCTCAACACATTACATGAAATAATTAATCACAAAAACCTACACACTTGACAGTTTGGTAACTCTGGCAAACTGAGTGTCAACCCTCGGTGTCTCCAACGAGGGTTATAAACCGCTTCCGGTGACTCCAGCGAAGGCACAAATATTCGTAGGATAGTAAATTAAGAGGTAATGTTTCTCAGTAAGCAAGTAATCAATGTAGTTCAGTAAGCTCTATTATTCTATCCATTTTATTTTAATGAAGTGCTCAACAATAGTTATTAAACAATGGATAGAATATTTTGGTTACCATGTTATTTAAAAATACATGGATTGGAGTTGAAACTCTCAGAGTTTCTTTGTGGGTTTGCAGGTTTGAGTCTAAACTCATTCCTCCTTCTCAAGTTAATGAAGGACACTTCCAATGGCCCTTTTTCACGCAGTAATAAGGATCTCAAGCACTAACGGTTCTCAGACAACCGTTTCTTCTTCTACCTTTGAATATATTTTTGCCATTCAATTTTTCTACATCTTTAATGCATCTTAGATCTTTAAATAACTCTAATATCTATAGGGTTTCGTCCCTTAAACGGTCATAAGATGCTCAATTAATGTAAGGATTTGCATAAATTTAAATTTTGAAATTTAAAACTGAAAATTTTAGATTCTGTCGCTGGGGATCGGTCCCAGTGGAAGTGTGACTGGTCCCGCATGACCGGTCCTAGTGGAATCGTGACCAGTACCAAAAACCAGAAAACTTCATTTTTGTTCAATTTTTCATCCTGGGACTTTGGGATATGCTGCAGGGCCATTCTTAAGGTTGTGTGGGTGAGCTCTAAGTCCATAAACCTAGGCTTGGTTAGTTACATCATTCATTTACCTTTTTGACTCATTTGATCATTGATCTCTGCACTTTTGCTCCCTTGCTTTGGATGCACGTCTTTGTGTCTTGATCTTGATCGCCCACAGTGCATTGTGACATGGAATTGACAATACTCAATAATTGTCGCTTGTCGTTAACCCTTTGACAAAGATTTCATCACTTCCCTTGTCCTTAATCTCACACCCGTCCTTCACAAGGTGTACATCATAGCCTTTATCATAGATTTGGCTTATATTAATTAGATTGTGCTTTAGGCTTTGCACAAATAGGACCTTTGTAAGTGTGGGAATACCGGGGACTTCTACAGTTGCCTTGCCAATGATCTTGTCAATGTCTCTGTCACCAAATGTGACACTCTCACCTTAAGTTTCTTTAAGATTGACAAACAATTATCCCAGTTATGTGTCTAGTGCACTCACTATCAAGGTATCACCTTGATGTGATCCTAGCTCTTGGAGCCATATAGATGACTAAGAATTTTAGTTCATCCCTCCTAACCCATATTTTTGTTAAGATTTTTCCTTTTTGTGTTTTGCGGATGGGATAGATCCTCCTTCTTTTAAAGGTTTCTATGTTCAACATTTTGAAAATAAATTCTCTTGTTGACATTTTTCCCATTAAAAGTTTTCTTGAAGTT
>JAOXJP010000003.1:16054243-16068734 GCA_025762735.1 Platanus orientalis | reverse complement strand
CAGGTACTAATTTGTCTGAATGATGTTTTGAGCCTTTGTTTGATCTTTTATTCTTAAATGTATACGTAGTTCCATGAACAATGCAATCTTGTCTTATCATATAGTTTTCCCTTGAAAGCAAAGCAATGTTACAGAGTAAAATTTGATGGCTTTCTTCTTGTAGATGTATACCAAAGTATAAATATCTTCTGTAATGTAAAACTGTATCCAAAGGACAACTGCTTTGAACTGAAAATAATGTCCAGAATAGCTGGACAAAGAGACGAGACAAGTGCCTACTGTGGATCACAGTTTTAGATGTTGACAAAATTTTGAGAATATCAAGATTTCAGTCTTATTTTGTATTTTGAGATTTCGATCAAGTTGCAGTTGACTTAGTTACGTAATTATCTCTAGCACTAAATATTTTTTTGAGGAATTAACTTAGTTCCACAATGCATAACTAATAACCTCATTAACTATTAATTAATAAACATTTTTTGATATTCTTGTATATTATGTAGTTATTAAAATATATATTTTTTTATGAATAACAAAGAATATATATAAATAGTGGAAAAAGAACTATAGTCCAAGAAAACACACATACACTACAAACAACCCAACCAACAAAGAAAAAGCACTACAGCATACACTCGGGCACCACGCCCGCAGCAAACAAATTGTCTTGATTCACACTCCATTTAGCTATCCTATCAGCTAGAGAATTTTGAACCCTAGGAACATGAAGGAGCACAGCCACAATATCCCTCTTAATACAACGAATCTCAGAAATTAAATGATTTAACCTCCAAGAACCATAACTCTCGCCCTTCCCCAAACTAATAACCATGGAAGAGTCACCTTCAATAAGACATCCCATAGCACCTTTTTCTCTTGCAAGCTTCAAACCTTCTAACAAACCCATGGTTTCCACTTGCGTAGCATCCATCACACCCAACGGGCCACCTTTAACACACCCATAACGTGACCACTTGCATCCCGAAGAACGCAGCCAAAACTAGGACCTGGATTACCACAAGAAGCTCCATCAAAGTTGACATTGAAAATCCCAACTTTCGGAGGATTCCAACATAAGGGATGCACCTTACAAGTCACATTAAGGTCCTTTATACACGTCACCCAATCCCTCACTAAGTCGTTTAAAGAGCGGGAGGAAAACTCCTTTTTTTCAAGGACCCAAGAGCTGATCTCACAAACAATAGAATTAATAACCGTCCACATGCACATTTCCTTATCTTAAAAAATTCTTCTATTTCTTTCTTTCCAAATCCCCTAAATAAACCCTTGATGAATCACTTTTAGAAACAACTTCCCCCATCACCTTTCACCCCTCTCCCCCATTGGAAAAAAAGATTCTCCACTAACCCAAGCATGGCAAAATTTAGAGATAAGGCCTTTTTAAAGAAGTTCTAGGCTTTAGAAGAGTAGTCACAATGAATAAAGATGCAATTACCAGACTCATCATCCCTTTTATAAAAAGGACACATGGAAGGGGAAATACTCAAGAATGGCCTTTTTCTTTGAATCACCTCTATAGTGTTTTGCTTCCCGATAAAGGAAATCCAAGAAAAAGCTTTGACCCTAGGGGAAGTTGCTAACTTCCAAAAACAAGACAACGGAACAGTAATAGTGTGAGGAGTTGTCAACAATGAAAAGAAAGATTTTGAGGAAAAAAACTCCATTATGAGAGGGAGCCCAAATACACCTATCCTCTTTCATGGGGTTGATGAAAACCAATTGAAGATCTATCGTGAGATTCCCAAGTAAGGGAACCTCCCATTCATGAAGATCCCTATTGAAAGTAAGATTCCAATCTAACCCACCAATGCCATTAGAAATAACCTCAGCAAACAAACATTTCAAAATTGCTCAAGATCTGATTATAAGGTGTCGATGAGGGCCAAAGAGTTTTTTTTTTCTCTTCAGGCAATAGCTTTTAAAAAAAATCAAATAGACCACAAGCATAGATTTTACAATAATATGGGATTGAAATTATGGAAGCCTGATGTAGGGCCGCTTTGGGATCTTGTGTAGCTCTTTCTGAAACATGTATAGTATAGAGGCCTCCTTTTTGGATTATCTCACCCTTTCCTAATTTATAAAAATCGTACACTTCTCCATATTACAATAAATAAATAAGAATAAAAAAAGAGAATGACATTAACAATAAATTACCAATGTCAATGGCATTAAACATAAGATGCTTAGACATAAAAAATAAATATTAATAAAGGGAAGTTCAATTTTTTTTCTTTGATGAGAAAAAAATTATTCAAGAGAGGGAATATCCACTTATGACATACTAGAGTTCAAATTATACTCACTCTCCGTTAGCGTATTCTACTAAAAGCTGTGACGAATTATCAGTGCCATCACATTCCTGCAGTCAACCAATAGAGATTGTCAAGAATGAAATATGGTGCTAGTTGAGCTTCTTACAACAAGAGTCAAGCAGCATACCTTAAATGCTTCTTTAAAAGCTTTGTCCACCAGTTCCTCCTCAGTAAAAACTTTAAGCTCGTCAACCCTATGAAGGAATCATTAACATGAAGTATAAGCAAATTGTTATAACAATGAAATATGAATTCAGACATGCATGTTTAGTTGCATACAAGCACAAGTACAAATGTGGACACAAATAACTATGCAATTTTTTTTTATATTAAACATGTACAGAAGGACCTTAACCTATTAACTGTAATTAATTGTAATAAGGGCAGTAGCAAATGGGCTAGACAATTCTTGTTGTGACATGTGGACATGAGGGAACTGGCTAGCTTTTCATCGATTCTTTTTTTGAAAATTTTCCTTGATATTTAATCCAGAATTAGTCCATTATAAGCTCTCAAAATAAAAAAGGGGGCTCCAGATATTTTTCATTTCTTTTACCACAATCAAGAAAAGAAACATTGATACAACTTTTTTTTTATCCATAACAAAGGATTTTACAAAAAAAAGTTAGGAGAAAAGGGTACAAAAAATGGACTAACAACTTAAACACGTATGCATATTCACTCCTTGAGAGTCTCCCTTTGTTTGCCAATCCTGGAATATAAAATTCAAGGTCCTTTATGATGCAAAATAAAAGGGGGGAAATTTTAAATTCCCTCCTCAAGTTTTGGATTGGTTTATGAAGATTACAGTTGTTGGATTTGGTTCAGAAATCGGTCTTACAGATAGGGGATTTATGGTATGTTGCTAGTTTAAATTTAAGAATAAGCATTAATGGTAAGGTTGTTGGTTTTCTGAGTACAGTAAGGTTTTAAATGGGTTAAGGAGAAATACTGAGAAATCAGAAAAATAAGTGAAAAATTGGAGTAATCTAGAATACCCATTGTGTGATTCAACTTGCTAGGCCATGAGTGGTGCAGCCATAGAAAAGATGCCATTCCTTTAAATCATCCCTATCATCCATAGGGAGCAAGAACTCATAACCAGGCAAACACTCTATTCAAATTGAGTTCAAAATAAAATCTACCACACAATCAAGCTAAAACACCAACCCACAAGCAAATGTTGTACATGAAAAGCCTTACTGGATTCAACCAACATAATTCTACCATCAAATTTTTTTTTTTTTTTTTTTTTTGTATTCGTGAGTATCAGAGAAAATTTCACATAACGACTATCAAATTTCCAAAATTAACTTACGAAAGCTCATCATCACATGCTTGAGATGAATCCACACACAATTCTGCCTCCAAACTCTGCATAAACACCATAATAAATACGTAAACTTTAATCAAACTGAAAGAAGTTGAATTCTACTGGACTAAGACTAAATTAAGGTTCAGAAACCACTAGAGTTTTAGATATCTAGCATTTTTTTCATTTAAACGGTTTAAGCATTTACAGACCACTTAAGGTCGTGTAACAATGAAAGAACTCGAAACCGAAAATTTGGAAAATCTAAATAAACAACATCCATAAGAAACTTACCTGCAATTCTTCAACTAATGACGCTTTAAAGTCGATCACTCGGGTGATAGGACCAACTGAATCGGGAACGAAGATCGGTCCTCCACGAGGAATAGAGTTGCAGACATCGTGATCTTGGGAGGAAGATTCTATTATCTCCATTATCCTCGGACTTGAGATCAACTCGATTGAGTAAGAATAGCTGCAGAAGACAAAAGGGTTTTCAAAATCCAGTTAACTATGATTTGAGCTTGCACCAAACATGGTTTGGGTTTCTAAAGGTTTGGACTGCACCCTTCTAGTTCGTCATTCTTGCAATGCCCAACACATACCCAATACCGAATTGAAGTGGAGGAAGAAAGGAAAAAAAGAGAAACTGAAAGAGAGAGAGAGAGCAAGCTAACAAAAAACTCAAAATATGGCTAAAATTTTTGGCGAACTAGAAATAATTAACTGGAATCGCATATGGGAAAGTCTGAACTTTGAAGAAGACGAAGAAAGAATAAAAAAACAAAAGGAAAAGGACTTACCGTTGTCGTCGCCACGCCGGAGGTCACCCAAAAAGAGATTAGGTATTATTACAAGGAGCTTCTAATAGCACCTCCAAAATTTCTCTCTAACCCCCTTTTCTAAAATATTTAAAATTCCAACCAATGCCCATGATTAAAATTACCTTTCTAACCCTTCTCTCCACACCCTATCCCCCTCTTCCTCCCTTCTTCCTTACTAGGGCTGCAAGTTATCTGAAAATTTTCCATGTTCCGGTCCGCATCATATCCACAATAAGCTTATCCGGTCAATTTATAAAAATATTCGTTATAAACGGTTAGGATACGAATATATATTGTTCCGTTCCAGTTAATATCCATTTCGTAAAATATAACAATATATACAATATAGAGAATAAATTGTTGAATTTAAAACTAATCCAATAATCATAAATAGCTTAATAATTAAAACCCTTAAAAATATATCAACTATTTACTTCATATTTGTTCCATCTTGATCCATTTCAGCACCCATAAGTATATGGCATCAAAGATTTTGAAGAGGATAGACATGGGTTAGGGAAGAATGCAACATATTGGAATTGCCTTTTGTTTTTTTCTTTTCCAGATATCCAAAATCTGGTCCGAAATCCAAATTTGTTAAACGATTAAGATAAGGTATAGTTTTATATTATCCGTTAAAATAAGATACAAAACAGATATGTTCATATCCAATCCGTATCCAATTTGCAGCCCTACCTGACAAGGTGCAGAGAGGAGCAGAGGATAAGAAGAGCAGATACAATCCACTCTCGTCCAAAGCTCGTCATTGGTCTGACCCCCAATCAAAAACGATATCCTCTGCGACGCCCCCTTTCGCAGAGGATATCAACCCCAATCAATAGCTGTCCTCCCTAATTGGCTAGTTGGGACACCCTACGCATGGAAGCACGAAGATTGCTCTGAAGTCTGGATCACCCCGGTTTAACTGCTTCCAGCGGGAGGGCTGAGATATATTTTGTCTCCTGCCTCTGTCCCTTGCATGCACGTGCGCACGAGGGAGAGGGAGGACGGTCCCTTGGGACCGTTTCTTCTGTCTTTATGCACCTGCTATCCTATCGTACGATTTAACTGGACTGAAATAAATCGTTTTATCGATTCTTTGCAGATTCGCTAGCAGACTCACAGGAATAAGAGAAAATGCAAAATTCCAAAAGAATGACAAGAACGAGGGGCAGGTCCCTGGCCTAAAGCACGTTGTGGATGAAGCCAAACAACATCATAATGTGAAGTAAGTAGTCCATTCTTATCCCGTTGTTTCTGTTCCATCGCATAAACGAAGGGACCACGTAGCTAGCTTAGCATTTTTTTTTTTTAAATCTGGTTTTTGTATCTAAATAAGGGTGCCAATTCTTGCCCTGACCCGAATCCATAAGATTTTCCCATGTTTGAATTGGAATCTTAACCTAATTAGATAAATGGGTTGGCTCAAAGATTAGGATCGGCTGGGCTCAAGCTCATCATAAGCTGAGGTGCCTAACTTAGACTCGGCTCATTAAGATTGTGGCAAGCTTGGCTCAATAAATTCAAGCTTATTAGTTTCAGGCTCCAATCATGAAACCCAACACCCTATGAGCCAAACCTCCTCATAAACGCTGCTTGAAAGAGGCCCAACAGCCCATATTATAACAAGCTATCTTTATATAAAATTATTTAATGTTTAAATATGTAATATAAAAAGCTATGTTTAAGACCTTTAACCAGCCAAGCTTTTAACAAGCTGCTCTGGCTCACTTGGCTAAATGAGCTTCGTTGGAGTCTCAAGCTCAGCTCTACGAACTTGGAACAATGCTCAAGCACAGCTCATGATGACTTGCTCGCTTGGCTCGTTGACAGCCCTAGTACTAAATCTTAGTGGGCTGTGCAACTAGAATCTGACCCAATTAACCCCGTTCAAAAAGAGACCATTAGTGCCATTGATCAACAATTAGATACAAGTAAGTGAAGTTATTTAGAATGGACTAGTCTAGATGTCATTGGATCTATAGGTGTCCGAGGGGGCAGTTATAAATACACGTGTGGATGCCAATTGGATTCCAGTTTGACTGTTGATAGCTGGATGGTACCATTTTCATGTTCTTTTAAAACATTTCTGGACATCATGTAATAGACAAAATACTTTGAAAAGAAAGGGATGAAATGGGAACCTCCTGGTAGGGCTTGGCTAGGGGTGGCAATTCGTGTTGTGTCGTGTTGGGTTCATGTCAGATTCATGGGTTATGTGGTAATTTATGTTGGTGGGTCATATCATGTCATGTCAAGGGCGTATGACTCAACCCTAACCCAACCCATTTATTAATCATGTCAAAGCGAGTCGACCAACTTTGACCCAAAGCACGTTTACAGTCAACCCTAACCCAATTATTTCATGTTGGGTTTGTGTCGGGTTCATGGGTCTTGTCAAACATTGCCACCCCTACTCTTGGCTGGGCTTTGGTTGGCCTTGGGCAGGTCCCATTATCATATGCTTGGGTTTGGCCCGGGCCTAGAAAAAATCAGGCCTCAAGGCCCAAGAAAAGCCCAAATTAATTCTATTGTACTTGGGTCGGCCCAAAGCCCTATATTTATTTTCTAAGCCTCACACCTCGGGCCTTCTGCTAGGCCAAGATTTGTCCGAGCATGACCCAAGCTTAATCCTGTGCTTAAACTAGAGTCTAAGACTCTGTTGGGCCTAAACCTGGGCCCTTGGACCTCCCTTTTGGGCTGGGCAGATCTGTGCTCGGGCTGTTACAGTCCTGTGTGTAGCCTAATCACCAGCCGTGTTTGAGATATTGTCTCTTCAATCCCCTCTTGTTACATGGAACATGGTTACTTGCCCGTTATAGTCTCTCTTCATATATCGGAGAATAAAAGGGGTAGAGGGGATGCCCCATATCTTGTTGAAAAGGGGTTACCACCTTCACAAAGTGCAACACATGAAGTTGGCCAACAGGCTAATAACATTATACGCAACCTATTGGGATATACTTTTTTTTTTTTTTTTTCATTTGCCTTGGTGTTGTACAGATTTGTGTACGTATGGCATGCTCTAGCTGGTTATTGGGGTGGGGTGAAGCCGGCTGCTGCTGGCATGGAGCACTATGACACTGCATTAGCATACCCGGTTCAATCACCTGGGGTGATGGGCAACCAGCCAGACATTGTCATGGACAGCCTTGCTGTGCATGGACTTGGACTTGTGCACCCTAAGAAGGTTTTCAACTTCTACAATGAGCTTCATGCCTACCTGGCCTCTTGTGGTGTCGATGGAGTTAAGGTTGATGTGCAGAACATTATTGAGACCCTTGGTGCAGGCCATGGTGGTCGTGTTTCGCTCACCCGCAGCTATCTCCAGGCCCTCGAAGCCTCCATCTCTCGCAACTTCCTCGACAATGGATGCATTGCCTGCATGTGCCACAACACCGATGGCTTATACAGTGCCAAGCAGACTGCCGTGGTGAGAGCCTCTGATGACTTCTACCCTCGTGATCCTGCTTCTCACACCATCCACATCTCATCAGTGGCATACAATACTCTTTTCCTCGGTGAATTCATGCAACCTGACTGGGATATGTTCCATGTAAGTGGTTCTGGATCACAAAACTCTACCCTGCAAGTATTCTAATGAGGTTAATCTAACTTGAAAGTCATTACGAAGTCTATTTTTTTTTCTATTAAGTTCTGGCATAGACAATGATGAAACATCTAGTCGTCTCATTAAGGTCTCAACTAACTTGAAAGATGAACCCTATAATGTGCAGAGTCTGCACCCAGCTGCCGACTATCATGCTGCTGCTCGAGCCATTGGTGGATGCGCAATCTATGTCAGGTATAGTCATACACAGGCCTAGACCGAATTGTTCTATCGATTAAGTATTTTAATTAATTTATTTTGTTCGGCGGTTAAGCTGGGATAAACAGAAGCCCTTACATTTTATCAACTCCTAGTCCTAAAGTGGATTTTAGTCTTACCAAGGTCCATGTTGTTCCTTTGCTCTATGTAGTGATAAGCCAGGCAATCACAACTTCGAGCTCTTGAAGAAGCTGGTCCTCCCTGACGGGTCTGTGCTGCGTGCCCAACTCCCTGGAAGGCCCACACGCGACTGCCTCTTTGCTGATCCCGCTAGAGATGGAATCAGGTCTGCTGCTTTATTTCCATCTTTTATTTATCTATATTGACAAATCAATGTAACTCCTTAAAACATACCATTTAGTAGTGAGTAGGGCTGTCAATTGGGCCAGACTGAGCCAGACCGAGGTCTGCCCAAACTCAGCCCAATTTAAAATAACGGTTTCAGGTTGTTTAAATTAAAACTCTTTTCTTAATTTTTGGATTGATTTTAGATCCATAATTGTTCCTAAATGCATATTATATGGGTTTTTTTAACAGTTTGACTTAAACTCTTTGATGATAAAAAATATATAAATCCAAAAAGAACTAAAAAAAATTAGATTTATTATCAATATAGAAATAAAATTATTATTTGGTGCCCAGTTGACAGCCTTACCATTTAGAAAAAAAAACCAATGCCATCATTTAAATTTATACTGTGCAGCTTGCTCAAAGTATGGAACGTGAACAAATGTTCTGGTGTCGTGGGTGCGTTCAACTGCCAAGGCGCAGGCTGGTGCAAGGTCGCCAAGAAGACTCGCATTCATGATGCATCCCCTGGTACCCTCACTGGTTCTGTCTGTGCCACAGATGTTGATCTTATAACTCAAATTGCCTGTGATAATTGGAATGGTGAAGCTGTCGTCTATGCCCATAAATCAGGTGAGCCAGCTCTCTGGTTAATTGGTAGTCCCAAATGTACAACTTCCCACTTTTTTTTCATCAAATTGGAAGATCACATTGACCAAATTAGCACTTAAAACAGTCCACTAAAGGTTCCGTGTTTGCCATTATATTGCAGGGGCGCTGATTCGGTTACCAAAAGGTGCTTCACTGCCTGTGACCCTCAAAGTCTTAGAATATGAACTTTTCCACTTCTGTCCCCTTAAGGTGAGGCCTCTCTAAGTTCCAACATTAACTCTCTTTTAAGTTCTTTGGCATTGTAAAAGGTGATGACCGTTTATAATACGTTTAACATAGAATACACACATGGTTCTATCTCGTATATGGAACCCAACCTCTTGTATAGCCCAAGCCATGATATTGTGCTTTGTTTGGCCAAGGGCATTTTTTAGTATAATCTAATTCCCTTTCCCTATAATGCTCTTCTTTGTGCTGCAGGAAATCACAGCCAATATCTCCTTTGCACCGATAGGCCTTCTCGACATGTTCAACACCACTGGAGCTGTGGAGCAATTCGACATCCGTATGGCTTCTGACACGAAACCGGAACTCTTTGACGGTGAAGTTCAATCCGAGCATCGGAGTTTGCTCAGTGAGAACCGGTCACCAGTTGCAACAGTAGCTCTTAAAGTCCGTGGATGTGGCCGATTTGGAGCATACTCGTCCCAGCGTCCACTGAAATGCACTGTGGGTACCATCGAGACTGATTTCAACTACAACCCCGACACCGGGCTACTTACCTTGACCATCCCGGTCCCGGAGCAAGAGATGTACAGATGGCCTATAGAAATCCAAGTTTAAGTATGGACAAAAAGTTAAGAAAATGTCACCGTTGTTGGGGAGGGCAGGGTGTGTATATGGTGCCATGAGGTTGCTGGGTCTGATTAGTATATGCTAATGTATGCTGGGAGGGAGTGCGGGGAGACTCTTTCTTATAGGGAATAACTTAGAGAACTGCTTTGGTCTTTGTAATAAAATCATTTATCATCTTTGATCTACCGGTGCCTCTTGTGTCATGATGGAGTTTTTCTTGTTTTCGTCGCTGAAATCATAATGGAGTTAGCACATTTTACATGTCTACAAGACCCAAAAAAAATGTTATTACATAGTGTTAGTCCCGTATTTATGAGGTGCTGGGAGGGATAAACTGGATACAGACTTAACCATTGGCTTTTTGCACAAAGTGACTACAAGACCAAATTGGAAAATTAAAAGTTCAAAGGAGACTTTTTGATAATTTACATTTGTTGTGCTAGAACAACACAGCGCAACAAGCAACAGACCGGATTCAAGTATGCAATGCACGGAAACAAAACGAGAAAACATAAATGACAAAGAATAATCACACAAGAGACAATATTTAACATGGTTTGGTAAATCTGCATACATCCACGGGCAAAGATGATCAATGACTTCATTAAAAAGGAAAATAAAAAAGAGTACAAAACACACAACGACGAGCTCCCAAACCCTAAAGGTGAAACACTAAGGTTAAAACCCAAAGAAAAACTCTCAATACCAAATGCGTTTTTGCCTCTCACCAAAGTTTCTCTCTTCCCTTCCCTTCCTCAAAACCCATAAAATATTCCTTATTTATTAAACCAAGAAAACCCTAAAGCGTAATTGGGTTAAAACCCAAAAATACCCTAATTTTCCCAAAACGGCGTCAATGAGGGTTTTGCAAGTGATTCAAGACACCGACTCAACAGCATTAAATCCTGAAGCATTGTTATTGCTCATGATGTTGAACCCCACTGATGGGTGCCAACTCCTACTACACTACTTGACTGAAAGCAAATCCTCTACAACAACTTAAAATACATTATAACTGGAAATTGCCGTCAAAGAATGACATGTGGCTAAGAGTGGGCCCACTTTTAAGTTGACATGTGTATTAAAACTATCACCCTATATTGAAATTTTAACTTTTTCTGTATACATATCGTTTGTTGATGGCAGTTTCCTGTTAGTGTATTTTAAGCTTGTTGCATTCTAATGATTATCGCAAATGAGCTATTATTATAGATTGTTTTTTGGTATAGAAATGAGGTCTAATAAATAAAAATCTATAAACTAAACTTAGAAGTAGTATGGTGAAAGTTTGATGTAGGTTGTTACTATTAAATAAGTAATCACTGAAAGTTAATTACTGAAACATTAACAAAGATAATGTTTGGTTGCAACCTGTAATTTAATCATTTAATTTTAAATTCTCATAGCATTTTCCTATTAATATTAATATCCCATGGCATTTGAAGCCATAAGATGATGGTTCAAAATGAACTTATTTAGAGTCATATTTATTTGTTAACTAAAACTAGAAATGAAGTCATCGTAGGTTGTTTATAAAATGAAATGATTTATGCAATGAATCATAATTTGGAGATGAATGGAAATCAATCCATTTTCGTTGGGCGCAGATGCATTCAGGTACCATTGCAAGCCAAATTGAAATGGTTTCAATCCAAGTGACTAAAGAGTTATGTTGGGTAAAGAAATAGCTATAGCTAGTTATTTAAAGATACTAAAGAGTTTAGATCTTTTAAGAAGAATAATTTACTAGTACAAATAACTAATGGCTTTAAAGCTTATTGGGAATAGGGGGAAGCAGCAAGGGGGATACATTTGCCGGAGTGGATTAATTTGATGTGCCCCCCCCCCCTACTGAATGCCTAAGGTTTGCCACATGCAGGGGTGGGCACGCAGCATCGAAAAAGTGATTTACTCTTTTTCTTGGGAGGGTGTTATTTTCAGTTTTCGATGCTATGTGTCCACCCCTGCATGCAGGTGGACCTTAGGCATTTGTTAAGGGGCACACCAAATCCCAGGGGATGGTCGGCACAGATTTATTTATGGTGAGGTGGAGTACCGCAGGGTGCATTACCTACATATATGTAGCTTTGCTGATGTATGGTGACACATTAACCCTCTCGTCCCAAAAGCAATGACTCTTGTGAGTGGAATTGTCCAGCAACAATCCCAAATTCAAACGTACCCCTAAAAAGGGGGTTTGAATCATCTCTAGCCTAAATGGATAGATATCACATCATTACCAATCAATGCTTGACATGTGGCCTAACAAAGGGTATTTGGGTCAATACATATGGGTCAAAAGAGGGTATTAGGGTAAATACATAGTGGATAAGTAACTGCATATTTATCAATAGGGAAAGGATTTGCTAAACCCAATTTGTTTATCACCCGTTGTCCCCATGCACAGAAGATGAGGTGTCACTATAAGAAAAAAAAAAAGGCTTTTTGCGTCAACTAAAGTTGACAAGAAAAATTAAAAGTTGATGCGAAAAACCTTTTGGCGTCAACTAAATAGTTGCTGCAGCTTGATGTGATAAGTCATGATGTAAAAAACCCTCACATGAACTAAGCAGGTTGCTGAGAAAAATGAAGTATTTTTATGGCAGCTAGGAGATTTTGGCATCAATTTTTAGTTGACGTGGAAAATACCCTTTTTTGTGACCACCCGAATAAGAGTACCTTTTCTATCAATTTCCCACTGACGTAAAAAAAAAAAAAAAAAAAACCCCACTTTTCTCATCAATTCTAACACTTTTGTAGCAATTTTTAGTTGATATGAAAAAAGTTTCACTAATACTTTTAGCACCAACATTTTTGTTGAAGCAAAAAACAAACATATTAAATATATTTAATATTAATTCATACCACACCCCTAATTTCAATTTGGTTTGGAGAATCAAAATGACACCACAATCACAAACCAAGGAAAACATGGATTTGTTAATAGTTTCAAAACTTCATTTGATTTTGCTTAAAACATAAAAATTGGGCATGTTTTTGTAAATTACATTCCACATATGTATTGTAGATGAAAAAATATATAAATCACATTTTTATCTACTGTCCATATTGAATCTTAACCATATGGAAGTCCCTAATGAAATTGTCTATGGCTTTTAAGCATTGGATGACATGTCTGGTACCAAGATTTTATGGGACCAACACTCGATAATGACCTAGGCAATGTCATAAGTTTCTTTTGCTCCAAGTTCTTGTCATTAAACCTACACAAAGAGATGAAAAATAAGAATTACAAAAACTAGTTTGAAGGGAAAACCTACTTCAAAATCCCTTCCCTAAAGACCAAAGAAAGCATAAATACGTCAATTTCATAGAGAAAAACAAGAAACCTGTAATTGGAAAATGAGAAGGTATGACACCAAAGAACTTGCTATTGGAAAATTAGAAGGAATGACCCAAAGTAGCTCGATGAGAAAAAGCTCATTGGATTCCTTCCTCCCTATCACCACCAACCCCACCCCCTCCCCCAAATAATAATAATAATAATAACAATAAAGAAATAAAATAAAATAAATATATCTACATCAATCCCACATAGATGATAACAAGTTCATGAAGAAAATAAATAAACAAATTACCAAAAAGAAACTTGAAAATAAAAAACCTACATCAAACACCCCCATTGAAGACTAAGTGGAACAAATACACAATGATTTACCAGAGAATAAACAAAAGACAATAAAGTAAAAGAAAAAAAATGAGAGTTACAAAAATCAGCTTTATGAGCAAAACCGCATGAAAACCCTTCCATAAGAGACCACATAGCATAAATACAAAGGAACTTATAGAGGAAAATGAAGAGCCCATTACGGAAAAATTGTGAAATCACCAAAAGTGGTTGGAGCAGGGATGTTGATCTCATGCTGGTAAGCGCCTTGAGAGACCTTGATCTTGATCATGGGTCCTGAAGCACCAACCCCATCATCTCTCTTGTTCCCATTCTCCACAACTCCTTTATAATTAGATCCTTTCATATTCACCAACAAATAAAATGAAAACCTAATAAAATAAAATAAAATAAAATAAAAGTTGATGTAGAGAGGAGGGAGGTTTTTGTAATGGAAGAAGTGGTATTGAGTAAGCAAGCAAAAAGGGGTTGAGGATGTTGATAGAGAAAGAAACCTTTTGTAGGATATCGGTTAGTCGGTGTAACACCAAATTTCGAGCCATTATAAGGCGAATTCATTGAACAAATTACTTAACCATTTTGGAGGCTAGTCTATTATTTTATGAGTAGGGACTAAAACTCCAAGTTTGATAGACTTGTGAATTATAACCATTTAACACAATCAACCTTTGATTAACTCTAAGTTTCTCGGCTTGTATTATAAAATAGAGTTGCAGTAATGTAAAGAAGAAGGAGAAGAGAAGATGGTATTCTTTTAAATATATATATATATATATACGATTACAC
>JAOXJP010000003.1:16043705-16054143 GCA_025762735.1 Platanus orientalis | reverse complement strand
CCTGTACTGTGTTCTACAAGACACAAGGAGGTGGGACCCATATACTTTTTGCATGAGCCCCACCCTCCTTGCATGGGATCGGTTTATGAGCGTTTCCCTTAACTAATGTTAACCGTCACACACTGTTAGGAGGTGGACATATCAGCATCGAAAAGTGATTTACATTTTTTTGGGGGATGCCTATTTACTTTTCGGCGCTGATGTGCCCACCGCCTAAAACAGAGCAGCGGTTAGCATTAGTTAAGGGAAGCGTTTTTTATTCTCTTGCCTTGTGCCTATGGAACATGCGAAACACATTACATATAGAGGATATGGCTCCAAATAGATTCAATGTAGATGACACAAGTCTTAACTTCTTTTATTTTAATATTAAATCTTACCTAAAGACCCTAAATCCACTACCTTATTTTGTGATTATTAAAGTTAATTAGCTCAACTAATTTGACAATAAATTTACTAAAATTTAAATTCACCAAACCATGATATAATCACCATCACCAATTGTTGTTTCTAAATTATATGAATAAAAATGGACATGACAAAAGAATACCTAAACCACCTTAATCAAAATTGTGCCTCAATAATCATCAGGGCCTCAGCGACTCTGAAACCATGATCACTTTTGGAGTTCATTGTGGAATTACTATTATGATTAGTCCCATATCGGTGGGGTGTGTTGGTTTCCGTAAGTATTTAATGGTCCACACTAAAAACCTTGATCACTTAGCAAAATTAACTGTAGAATTAATATATAAATATATAAAATATTGCAATTCATCCCACATCAGTGAGATGTTTTAGAATTCATTGTAGAATTCCTATTACAAGAAGAAAAAAAAAAAACAAATAGGGAGAAGAGTTCTTGGGATCGAACCACATCAACAGAAACATTTGTCCACAGTCCACCACGGGTCTCACATTAGATGATGTACCCCTGGGGCTCCAAAAAAAATTAATCAAGGCTGCGTTTGACAGCCACCTGTAATGAATTCATTCATGTTTATAGTAATTTGTGCTTGATAACATAAGTCATTTCATTTTATAGAAAAAACCTAATAACCTGCTTCGCAGACACCTGAATGTAATCATTTCATTTTAGTTTTCCAAAACATTTATAGTCATGTAATGATGATTTGTAAAGAACTAATTCAAATTTATACTGATTTATTAACTACAAAGAAGTTATCTCAGGTGTTTTTATAAAATGAAATGATTAATGTTATCAGGCACAAGTCGGTGCAAGTCCGAATGGTTTCATTGCAAACCCATCCAATTGTGGTTACAAAAACCTAGGGAACTCAAATGAAATAGTTGCATTGCAGGTGGCTGCCAAACGTGACTTAAGATGACTTCATTTCTAATTGTAGTTAACAAATGAATATGAATTTGAGTGAATTCATTCGGTTTGGTTTCTGTGTGTACAAAATCCGTGTCCAACACACATGCCTTGGGAAACTTGAATGAAATGATTATATTAAAGGTGGCTGCCAAACAGGTTATAAATTAATTACCTAATTCATGTTTTTAATGATGAGGACCTGAATCCTGAGTCCTGACTATAGTCTAATGGCGACCAACAAAAATATATAATATATAATTAATGTATTAATGGAGCAGCCTCCTTTCTTAAAAACACATTTCTGTCCAGGTTCAATGTATCCTCAAAACCCAAACCAAGTCGGTAAAAATAGTAAAAGATTCCTGGTGCACTCTGCGGCGTGCCCTGTATCGGTCAAAAACCGCACATTTCCAGAGTGGTCGGTTTAATGAAGAAACCCCAGACGTCTCTGCAGATGTTAGCCTCGACGTCATGATTTAGATTAAAATGAAATATTGAAACGAATCCGACATTCTTATTTAAATACTGATTCTACTTTCTTGATCTTTCATTCGTCTCCACTCAAAAATAAGAACAAAAAAAAATCTCAATTGAGTAGGACACTCAGAGACAGAGCTTCTGAAAACCCTAAGTTGTTCTTGGGGGTTTTTTTTTGTTTGATTTGGGAAGCTCTAAAAAAATTTTCTTTCTGGTGATGGGGACGTCGGTGGGAGCTGCTAACACTGCAGTTTTGAAGGATCCGAAGCTTCAGATTCAGAGGTTTCAGGGTTTCAGATCTTCTGGTTCGGTTCCTTTCAGCAGATGCGCTCGTGTTTTGCCTGTTTCTTCGTCGAGTTCTTCGCTTGTGAGAGCTGTCTCAACGGTGAGAATTCTTGGGACCGCCTATGAGAGATTTGGATGTCATTTTTGCTTATTTGATTGATTGAATTTCATTCGTCTTGTTAGAATTTTTCAGTTTCCAACTTTTGATCGGTTTGAATTTTGTACATCTGCAGTGCTACTTTAAGAGATCATCTATTTGCTTATTATTTGTTTTTTTTTTTTTTTTTTTTTTTTTTCCTGAAATGAAATTTTCATTTTTTTTCCTTGAAATGTGATTTCTGTAGAGGTTATGTCCAAAAGGTACTCTCTGCTTTGTTAGTATTCACAGTTTATCTGTTGATGATTTTTCTAGAAATCTTTAGCTGAAACTCAAGTGAATTTGTTGGTTTGTTTGAGCAGTCTATTCTATACGATTGGTTTGTGGGTTGGTGGACTATGATTATAGTGATGCTTTTGGCATTTTCCCTCTCTAGAAGAAGGACGCCTAATTTAGTGATTTAAGTCATCCACCAAAGATATAGTAATGCAACTAAGGACTAGTCACATTCACACTTCGGTGGTTCTGTGAATTTTCATTATGCTATAGGGCATGCCTATGACCCTAGAGAGAAAGCACTATGTGGATGCTGAAGTTTCATATTAGATTTATAAACCATCTTATTCTATTCTACTTAATTGTTCAAAATTTTGCTGCACAAGCATTATACATGGACAAATTTTTAAAAAAATGTATACATTAGCTTTTTCTCAAATTAAATTTTTGGTCTATCTAATTATAAGGTCTAAAGCATGCCCATGATTTTTACTGGATAAGCAGTTCCAACATTTATTCAGTGGATAATGAAGTTTAAGTTTGGATGTTTAGAACCTTGTTTGTATTCAACACTCTGCCATTGCACTCTTCCGTGCATTGGATTCACACAAGTTTTGGAGAGATGAGATATCAAGGTTTAATTTGATTGTTGAGGGTTCAATGCAATTAGACATTCTGTGTGCCAGGTCAGTGCATATTATTTGTGATGAGGTAGAAATTGGCCTGATCAACTCCAGGTCAGGTTGGAAATTCCCAAACCAAACCAGACCTGGCAGTTGGGATAAAAAATTTCCATATTTATATTTCTATCATATGAGCAATGCATAACAATGGTTTGGTGGATTCAGTGATCTCTCTGGAATGCAAGGATATGTGGTATTAGTGTGAGTCACTCACAAGTCAGAAGTCATGCACAGTTGTGTGACTGAGGAATGTGGACTAGAATGGTTCTTCTACATTGCTTTGGATGTGCATGGCCATTGAATGCTCCAAATGCCAAGTACTAATTGTCATTCTCTACTGTTTGTTTGGTTCTCCACCTAAATTTCATAAACAATGCTACCCCTGTGGCACTCCTTATAATTATATCCCTATCTTGGCTTTCACCTTGGGGGGGGGGGGGGTGGGTTATCTGAGTTTCTAGGATATATTGATGCTTTCCTGACTGAGTTTGGACTGCATGATTGTTTAGTATTAGAATCATGCAAAACCTCCTCCCTTTTGTGGGCATGGAGAATAAGTTTTGGAGAACAACTTTAATCTTTACCGATTTATAGAATTTTTTTTACAGTTCTTTGCATCTTTTACTTTTCTGTGTTCTGAGCACCTTTTTCACTGGCAATTTAAATCTGAAGTTAGTTTTTTTTTTTTTCCATAGAGACTTATTGCATATTACTTGGTATTTGTTCCAGACAGATTTTTATGGCCTCATGTTTTATACTCTGACAGTTTCACTTTCCTTGTATTATATCTGTGCACTACTCTTCAACTGTTGCTATGATTAGCTAGGCTGTTTGCAACCTAATGGGAAGGTTGCATGAAGCAAGCTTGCTCTTATGTCAGTTACTTGTATGCCCTTTTTGTCTGTTGATATCTTTATGTGGTACATATCTATTTGTCTTTTTTCAACTTGTTTTCCCCCTTAGCAAAACCAAGCTTTCCACAGATTATTCCTTCATTTTTGGTACTGCACTGATGTTGCTTCCATTCATCACCAAGGATGGGATATGATTTGATCCCTCCCTTTCATCCTGGAGGTGTTATGGAAAATATTAATCAGTGATACAATGAAAATATATGCCATTGCTTTCTAATAATTTATAACCTCGTTCCCATCTGCAGCCAGTGAAGCCAGACTCCTCGGAGACTAAGCGTAGCAAGGTTGAAATATTCAAAGAACAAAGTAACTTTTTGAGGTACCCTCTGAATGAGGAGCTGCTGACAGAAGCCTCAAATATTAACGAGGCTGCCACACAATTAATCAAGTTTCATGGAAGCTATCAACAATATAACAGAGATGAACGTGGTCCAAAGTCTTACAGTTTTATGCTTCGAACAAAGAATCCTTGTGGTAAAGTCCCAAACCAGCTCTACTTGGCCATGGATGATCTCGCAGACCAATTTGGAATTGGAACTCTTCGTCTAACTACCCGACAAACATTCCAGCTACATGGCGTTTTGAAGAAGGACCTTAAGACAGTGATGAGTACTATCATTAGAAGTATGGGCTCAACTCTTGGTGCATGTGGTGACCTGAACAGAAATGTACTTGCTCCTGCAGCACCATTTGCAAGAAAAGATTACCTGTTCGCACAGGAGACTGCAGATAACATTGCTGCACTTCTAACCCCTCAGTCGGGTGGTTACTATGATCTGTGGGTGGATGGAGAGAAAATAATGTCAGCGGAGTCTCCTGAAGTTGTGAAGGCCCGTAATGACAACTCCCATGGGACAAACTTCCCTGATTCTCCAGAGCCCATTTATGGCACCCAGTTCTTGCCAAGGAAGTTCAAAGTTGCAGTAACTGTTCCAACAGACAACTCCGTGGATATTCTCACGAATGACATCGGTGTTGTTGTAGTTCCTGATGCTGACGGGGAACCTCAGGGATTCAACATCTATGTGAGAATCATTTTTGTATTTTCCATCCATCTGCTGCTGGTCTTTTATTGTAAGTTTCTGATAATTTCTAATGCAGGTTGGAGGTGGGATGGGAAGAACACATAGGTTGGAGACCACATTTCCTCGTCTGGGAGAGCCATTGGGTTATGTGCCAAAAGAGGATATATTATATGCTGTCAAAGCAATTGTCGTTACACAGCGAGAAAATGGGAGAAGAGATGACCGAAAGTATAGTAGAATGAAATATTTAATCAGTTCATGGGGGATTGAGAAGTTCAGAGGTGTTGTTGAGCAATACTATGGGAAGAAATTTGAGCCCTTCCGGGAGCTACCAGAATGGGAATTCAAGAGCTATTTGGGGTGGCATGAGCAGGTTTGGACTTAAAGATTTAGATCCATTTCTAATTAATGTGTGGAGCTCTTAATTCTATCTTCGGGTGTATCCATGTCATTCCATGTCGAATGAAATGCTCCATATGTATTTAAGTTCTTATTCCTTTCAGGGTCTAATCCATACAACTCCAGACCTCTATGAACTAGCCCCCCCCCCCCCTCTCTCTCCCCACCTCCCCTTCCTGTTTCCTGATTGATAATATATTTGCATTTCAGGGTAATGGTGGTTTGTTTTGTGGGCTCCATGTTGATAATGGCCGTATTGGGGGAGCAAAGAAGAAGGCTTTAAGGGAGGTGATTGAGAAATATAACCTGAATGTGCGTCTCACCCCAAACCAGAACATTATATTATGTGATATTGACCATGCATGGAGGGATCCAATCACCACAGCTCTTGAACAGGCTGGACTTCAGGTAAGATATCAATGCTTCTGCAGTACATCTCAGTGCACAATTTGTCATAGGCATTTTCCCTAGGTTAGTCAATGTAAATTATAGCTGAACGATTGTGATCGAATCTATCAGAGTTAAATTCTTTAATCAGCTAGATGGATTATCTGATTCGCCAATTGCATAGGGACTGAATTGAAGCAACTTTTTACAGGATTGGCCTCATGAGGTAGAATATTGTTTTGATTATGTTGTCAATTTTGGAATCTTTAATGGGTTGGTAAGGGCACCAACTGCCAAGAGGGCCTTAAAACATTTATCTCAATGTGGCATATAGTTAAAGATCTTAGCTTTTTTGTTTAATAGTTAAAGATCTTAGTTAACAATAGGATATGAAATGTTTGAAAACCAAGGGAAGGCTGTTATACATAATGAAAGCAGATTGATGAATGACCATAAATTCTGCAAAGAACTTCCATGCAATGTCTTCACAGAAAATCTTAAATGTTCTGTAGAGAATTTCCCTTAACTTCTTGCAACTGTTCTATTGAACTTGTCCATTTTAGTTTGCAATTTCATATTGCAATCTTCAGACTTGCAACATATTGGATGTTGTCAAGTAGCTTCCTTTTTTTTGTCTTCTTTTTCCCCCTTTTTTGAGAAGAAATAAAGGTTGTACTTTAGTAGCTTCCTTTGATTTATAATGGTTTATAAACCATAGGAATGTTGTAGTAAAGCAGACATCGACTGAATTTTGCTTGTGTACAGCTTCCTGGGTACGTAGATCCCCTCAACTTAACTGCAATGGCATGCCCAGCATTTCCACTTTGCCCACTTGCAATAACTGAAGCCGAGCGGGGGATACCTGACATCCTTAAGCGTGTTCGAGCTGTATTTGATAAGGTGAGTTAAGGTAAATAATGAGTCTTTCCATTTAGTGTATTGAGGATTAAAATGGTTTTGAAAAGGTTATAATATTCAATGTATGAAAAATATAGTATCATGTCTGGATTAGGGACTTTTCAGACTCTAATAACAGGCTTTTGTTATATCAGGTTGGACTCAAGAACAATGAATCAGTGGTGATTAGGGTAACTGGATGCCCCAATGGTTGTGCCAGACCCTACATGGCTGAGCTTGGACTGGTTGGCGATGGACCGAACAGCTATCAGGTATTTTAAGTGCTGGTATGACTGATATCTTGAAATTGGACTGTTAGGAGATTGAGTGGCATCTAAGAAAGTTTGACAAGCACTATTTACCCAAAAGCAAATATTGAAAACGAAATTGAATGTGTTGCTTCTTTGTTATACAGATTTGGCTTGGGGGAACACCTAATCAAACGTCACTTGCAAAATGCTTCAGGAATAAAGTGAAGATTCAAGACCTAGAGAAGGTTTTGGAACCGTTGTTCTATTGTTGGAAATGTAAGCGGACAGCTGAAGAATCATTTGGTGATTTCACAAACCGTATGGTGAGCTCTGAAACAACTAAGCTTTCCAACTGTTTCTGTTTTGGGCCATCCCTAGAACTTTTATTCTCTAATTGCATTTATACAAACCATAGGAGCAGTAACATGAAAAATCTGGGAATAGGATTGATTTACACTTTCTTTGAACTATCTTGAATTTTTTTTTGGGTACATCTTTAAGTCGGCATTTCCATCAACTTTACTCCTAATATTGATGTCAACTGCATTCTTATGCTCAGGGCTTTGAAAAGCTTCAAGAGATAGTTGAAGATGGGAAGGTCCAGTAAGGCACCAGCTCGATTCAACCTGAAACTTTTTGCTGATAAGGAGACATGAAGCTATGGATCAACTTGCAAAATTGCAAAACAAAAATTCACTTCAGTTGGTCATGGAGGTTATTTGCAACTTTGTTGCATCGCAGCAAAATGGGAAAGGCGAATAAGGACTCTCTCTCTCTCTCTCTCTGTCTCTTTCTCTTTCGTGTGTGTTACTAAGCGTAAAATAAATGGCAGTATGGATTCTGGATCTTTTTTGTATCCAAGTCATGGAAGAGCATTGTAGCTCATAAATCAATTTTTCCTATCCCTTTGGTGTCAAAGTTTTGATTTATGTTTGGAAGAAAATGTCTGAGATGACAAGTATTTGTAGTGTTTATGGTGAATTATAAGCTGACACATATTGTGTCTGGGTTCAAAAAAGTGTTGAGGTGTAAAAAAAGTCACCAAATTCTAAATGAAGCAAATGTTCTGTGATAAAAATGCATATAGTGTATATGGTGAATTATAAACAGTAGTGTTGTTTTTTTGGGGGTAAAAGGGTCCAAAAAAGTGTTTAGCTGAAAAAGTAGGTGGTCAATAAAAGACATCAAATTCAGAAACAATCATGTGTCAATCAATGGCAAGCCTTTAGAGGTCTGTCTCAAAACAGACGATCATTCTCAAATTCTAAAACACATCATGTGGCAATCAATTGCACGGCAACATAGGTCTGTCAACACAAACAATCATTTTTGATAGTTTGGTGGTGGTTGGAGACTCCTCTACAACTGAGAATTTGATTATGGTCATGGAGATAGCATCTTCATTTAATAGAGGCCCATAGCTTGGTCTCTAGACCGTGTTGAACCGGATGCTTAGGACAGCCAATTTTCTTTAGTGGGGACTAGTTTGGATGGCGGCAGTGTTTCTTGGATGGATTTATTGTGTAGTTTCCATCGTTTAGTTTGCTTTGATCCATCTTCCTCTGTTGTAGCTCATTTTTTTGCCCATTTCTGATTTGGTCTATTACATTTCTTTTTCTTTGTTTTTCTGAGTAAATTTAGAGAGAGAGAGAGAGAGAGAGAGAGAGAGAGAGGGAGAGGGAGAAAAGGTAGTGACCGAAACAGAAACGTAAGCTCAAATATGTACCCAACCCAAGAGGTTTCAGTTATCAACCAATAAAGAAGAAAAATAAACACAGTCGAATGGTTAGTGAACAAGTCTATTCTGTTATCTACAAAGATTTATGTAGCTAATTTACCCAAAACAAAAAATAAAATCAAAACAAATTTGTGTCTTTGTCTTCTAACAATAAAGCCTCATATGAGGCTTGTGAATGGCTCATCGGTGTTGCTTGTAGAAAGCTCCAGTGGTAATTCACCTTCCATGACTGAAGGGATGACTGTTTTCACGGTAAGATCGTCCAGCTCCACCAAAAGCTGATCAGCTTCCGTAGGACCTTTTAGCGGCTCTTCATCCTGCAAAAGCTGGAGATGTTGCTCTCCAACTTCAGCACCATCATCTCCATCCTTGACACAAGAAACTTCTGCCTCAGTTTCCGGCATTTCATTCAGAAGGGTTTCAAGGAGTGATGTAGCATTCCAATTTTTTTGCAAAACAAACTCTACATCCAGTAGGGGAAGGTTGAAATCCACAGCAGGACTAAATATATGATCAAGAATATTCTGTGACATACCATTGTTGTGCCCTGCACCTTTGACCTCTCTAGCAATGGTCAAATCAGTGCAAGCAAAGGCTGTTTTTGGAGTTGCATCAGGGCTTCTTTCATCATCAGCTTCTACCAAATGCTGGCTCTGGATGCTAGTTCCTTTAGCAACACCCATTTCGCTTTCATCAATCTCATCTTTGTTGTCTTTACATTCCTTGTGAAGCTGGTCCATGGTACAACCTCTGCTTGTAGTTCCTTTGTTGCAGGTTTCCTCTGTGCTATTCCTTGCCGTGTCACAACTGTTTTGAGCAGTAGTTTGGTTTAAAATGTTTTGTTCTATCCCATTTTCATGCAGCTGGTCTTGTACTATAGCTCCTTCGGCTATTGTCTCGGTAGCACCTTCATTGGGCAACTTCATCACTTGCATTTCGTTGTCTAGAGAAATCGTGCTGCAGGGAGTTGGATTTGAATCTTTGATACTTTCTGTTCCATATTCTTCACCAACACCAGTGGCATGATCTGCAGCTCTTTCACATGAAACTCTGGGTGAAGCCAAATTGTCATTCCCATCCTCTTCATTAGGAAAATCAGGAGCCTTAACAATCAAAGTTTGGGTGAATTTTGATGGTTTAATTGAAGCTGAAGATAAGAACCCTACAAGCGCTGAAGCTAGAGCATCATCAATGGAAATAGACAGCTTATCTGTAGAACAATCCTTCATTCCAACCTCAGAATCCTCATTGCTGTTGTTACCATCATTGTAATCCTCGTCATCATCATCCCCATTTGAAAATTCTGGGGCTGTAATTACCAGACTTGGAGACTCAGAATTATCCACTAAAACGGATGCATCACCATTAGGTGAAGATGATTCAACCAAATGAGTATCCTCCTTGGCAGTTTCCGACCCTCCACAACCTTGATTATCACTCCCATCATTATAAAAGGAGTTAGATTCAGATTCATTGCATGAAAATTCAGGAGCGGTAATCCTTGTGCATGAGACTCCAGGCAACTGGGATCTCATGGTAAATACCTCTAGTTGCTGCTCCAGTCGCTGGAGCCTTGTCTCAATGCCGGTGAGGGGCTTCAGCATGTTTTCTTCAAACCTTAAACAGAAAGCTTCTAATCTGCCTACTCGGCAAACCAGATGATCCAATAC
>JAOXJP010000003.1:16023927-16034624 GCA_025762735.1 Platanus orientalis | reverse complement strand
CCCCACCCCTTGTGTGGCCATTGAGTGGCTCACAAGGGGGGTGGCATAGAGGATATCAGCCCATATTCCATTTCCTTGGTGGCATAGATATTTCATTTTTTCTATTTTTTAAATATTTATTTATTTTTGACCTGTTGGAAAGTTGTGTGCTGCTAGTTTTGGATTTATTTTTTGATTGGCCCTAAAACTTCTGCTTTTTTCCCTTCTTTTTCTAGAGAACAGTTCATGAAATGTTTATATGCTCTGTGGTCTTGATTGAAGAGTTTTATGATTGTTTTGTCTTTCCATTCCGAAGGATATTCCTGTTTCCATTCCAAAGGATATTCCTGCAAAGGAATAAAACTCTCATGGCTGGAAGAGGGGTTTGAAAACTAAGCAAAGTAGTTGTGTGTAACTATATTGTCTCTAATACATTTGACTATATTTTTTTGTTTCTCCTTTTGACTTTCCTTGCTTCTTCATTTTGACTTCCTCTGTAATAGTGGCTGCACATAAAGTCTTTTTATACTTGAATATGCTTTTTTAAGACTTAAACTTGTACCTTACTTTTTTGCATTTTCCCCTGCATATTTACTTTTATATTAATCTCATTTTTTAGTGACCAAATGGTCATGCACCCTTCATGTTTGATGTGCCACTATAATTATCTATGGGAGAAACCCACACATTGATAGCTACCTAAAATGGATTAATGTAATCATCATTAGTTTGTGACACTGATCTTTTTCCGTGCTTGTCCAAAACCAGGTGCTGGATTTGATGATGAGAAGTCACTGCTCATGTCACAGATGAGCCTGGAGAAAAGGTTTGGTCAGTCAGCTGTGTTTGTCGCCTCTACACTTATGGAAAATGGTGGTGTTCCTCAGTCTGCTGACCCTGATACTCTCCTTAAAGAAGCTATCCATGTTATTAGTTGTGGATACGAGGACAAGACGGACTGGGGAAGTGAAGTATGTTGGTTTCTCTTTGATGCTTTGGCTTCTTTAGTGGCATTCATTTCATACCAATCAATTTTCTCTTTTCTCAAGAAATTTCAAAGATACCTCCTGGATTTTATGAATTTGAAGACTATATCACAAATTGCTAAGGCTATTATTGTAGGGCTGTTTAAGCAAGCATATTCATTTTTATGAGAGAAACAAAAAGCAGTTGTAATTTGTTGCCCAAGTTCATTTGAATCCTCCTGAACTTTATAAGAGGAAACAAGATGTTACTTTGTTCTAGGCTAGTGACTGGACTAATCAATTTTGAAATTTGAAATAAATCCCTTTAAAAAAATTATGGTACCCTTTCTTCTTTTTTCAAAACTTGTTTAGTACTTTGGAGATGATTTTGTTAATTTTCTCATTCCATTGTGACCTTTCAACATTGTTTCTAAGAAATCATGGAATCTCCTTTAGCACCCTGTTCCATTAGTGTTTTGTTCCCATTAACTTTTGATTTCCACCTTTCAAAAATTCTGATGTATTTACAATATATGATCATCACCACTCACATACTGGAATGTGTGTTTCAGAAACAACTCAATGTTACTTTTTCATTTTTTTTATGGAAAGGATTTTTTTTTCTTTTTCTTTTGGGTGTTGTGTTGAGAGAGGTGGTGGGAGGATGTGCAGTGAATATCATGTGGAAGTCAGTTCTTTAATTATAAGAAGGAAGCTTGAACTATAATTTTTAGTCTATGTGTTTTCTTGCGTATGTAGTTTTGTTGAGAAGTGATGGTGGCATTATTTATATATATATATTTGCAAGTCTTGGGATCTTAACAAATGCATTGCTGTTTGTTTCTGCAGATTGGATGGATATATGGTTCCGTTACAGAAGATATCCTTACGGGATTCAAGATGCATGCCCGTGGTTGGCGATCAATCTACTGCATGCCCAAGCTGCCAGCCTTCAAAGGATCTGCTCCTATTAACCTCTCAGATCGTCTGAACCAAGTGCTTCGATGGGCTTTAGGTTCCGTTGAAATTCTTCTCAGTCGGCACTGCCCTATATGGTATGGTTATGGTGGAAGGCTAAAATGGCTGGAGAGATTCGCATACATCAACACCACCATTTACCCAATCACTGCCATTCCTCTTCTTGCATATTGTACATTACCAGCTGTCTGTCTACTCACTGGAAAGTTCATTATTCCACAGGTAGCTACAACTGCCCTTCCCACCTTGAAACCAATGGTTTAAAGTATTTCGCCTCATGGTAGTAATATTGTGATGTGGCTTATCCTTCTTTTGACTGCAGATTAGTAACTTTGCGAGTATCTGGTTTATCTCCCTCTTTATCTCCATCTTTGCCACTGGTATATTGGAGATGAGGTGGAGTGGTGTTGGGATCGATGAGTGGTGGAGAAATGAACAGTTCTGGGTTATTGGAGGTGTTTCAGCCCATCTTTTTGCTGTCTTCCAGGGCTTGCTCAAAGTCCTCGCTGGCATTGACACCAATTTCACCGTCACTTCCAAGGCATCTGATGAGGATGGGGATTTTACCGAGCTCTACATGTTCAAATGGACAACTCTTCTCATTCCACCGACCACTCTCCTTATAATCAACCTTGTTGGGGTGGTTGCTGGCATCTCCTATGCCATCAACAGTGGGTACCAGTCATGGGGTCCTCTCTTCGGGAAGCTGTTCTTCGCCTTCTGGGTGATTGTTCACCTCTATCCTTTCCTCAAGGGTTTAATGGGACGCCAGAACCGGACACCTACCATCGTGGTTGTATGGTCAATTCTCCTCGCTTCCATATTCTCCTTGTTATGGGTTCGGATTGATCCCTTTACCACCCGAGTGACTGGCCCAGATGTTCAACAGTGTGGAATCAACTGCTAGAGGAAAGAATACCAACAGTTAACATGACAGAAAGAGTGTGGAGGTTTAATTCAGATATCCTCATCAGCTAAAGCCTGAAGTAGGGGATTTTGGTTTGGTGATGCTTGAACTGTACATGTTCCAAGTTGGGGTCTTATAGTGTGAAGTATACATATGTAGATAGAACAGTTTGATGTGTTCAATGTTGATCCATAAGTATTATATTATTTGTTGAACCAGTGTTACTCTGAGCTCTTTTTGGGTCAGAAAAGACGACTGGAGCTGTTTTCTTCCCCTTTTGGGCTGTATGCAAAATATAAGGAAATGAATTTCAGATCTAATAATCTCATTTTAGTACTTCTGTGTCTTCTTTCAATGAAAAAAATTCACCGACCAATGCAGTTCATCTCATCTTCGTTTATGACCGACCCAGTTCCGGTGAATCTTTAGTCTCAAAGTTCGCAATGTTCTTACTGCTCTTCTCAGTGAGTATATTTTTATGCGTGTGCATAAACCATAGTTGTGTTTCCCAGAAATATAACCTAAGCAGGAACTAAATGTAACACAAGGAATGAATTAACTAATACGGATAGTCCAACATTGATATAAGCAGCGTATGCAGTAAAATATGACTTCACATTGGTCATGTTCATAATACATATATATACTGTACTTCACATAAAAGTGTAAGTATTGATATATCAAAAAGTAAAAATAAAGTAAATATGGATCAATCAGCTTGGGTAAATATTTGACTAAGATTATTGCTAGAAGCACACATTCATAACCCTGAACCCTTGCATTATCCACTCCACCCTCTCATCATCTTCATCATCCTCCCGATCTCTTCCCCATCCATCTCCTCTAAGTAGGTCTCTATTTTCATCAGTCTCTATTTTCATCAGTTAAAGAGTATTTTTCAACTAACAGCTATTTCTAAAATCTATTCATCACATCAGATGGAGGGTTCAGCGAAGACTAAAGAGCTCCCGTCTTCATAGTTATAAAATCGAACAGATAAATCATATGAACTGATTTAAGCTACCAAAATGCATTCACTCATACATGAGAACGTGCAATGACTTTCATCTATGATTCTGTCAACTATGTTCCTGAGGTCTTAGTTCCCTTAAGTAAAAGGAATCTTCTGTCCTGCAATCTGAAATATCTTATGGAACTCATCGAACATCATGACCTTCGTCAAGAATATCTCGAATGCAACCTGAGTATGCGAATCTGAATGACCAGTTTATAGAGGGAGCTTCTATTGCCACCACAGTTTTTTCTAAGTCCATCTCACTTATTTCTAACTCCCCCTTCTGCACTTCCCATAATACCCTTTAGTCAAAACCTCCCCCACACCTCATTCTCCTTTATAAACTCCCCCTCCCACACCAGTGTTTTTGCTAAGTCCACCTCATTCTCCTTCTCCCCAACCTAACCGTAAGAAACTCCCACACCTCACCTCAATCTCCTTCTCTCTCACTCCCTTCTTTCAAATTTGAAACCGTTTGCACCCATTGTTCTCCTCCTCTCTCCCTACCCATTTATCTCCTCTCTCCCTACGTTTTGAAACACATTTCTTTATTCCTCTCTCCATATGTTTTGAAACCTATTTCTCTCATTCTCTCTCCCTACATTTTGAGATGGACCGGCATGTTCGGCTAGCTTGGCTGAGTAGGCCAGTCCCTCCCAGACTGGTGATGCCGAACATGAAAAAAAAAAAAAAAAAATTTAAATATAAAAATAAATTTAAATACTATAAAAAATATTTTGTATAAAATTAAATAATTTTTACCAAAAAAATATTTTTGAAAATACTTAATTAATTTTATTTTAATCTTTTTTATTTAAATACTATAAATTTTATTATAAAAATTAAGTAAATACTATAAAAATAATTTAACTACTATAAAAAATATTTTGTATAAAATTAAATATTTTCTTCTAAAAAAATATTTTTGAAAATACTTAATTAATTTTATTTTAATTTGTTTTATTAAAATACTTTAAAATTAAGTAAATACTATAAAATTAAATAAATACTATAAAATTAAGTAAATACTATTAAATTAAACAATTTTTGTAAAATTAAAATTGTTTGAAAATACTTAATTAATTTTAGTTTAATCTATTTGAGCATTCATTGTGTAAAAATTTAATTTAATATTTAGAAAACTTATTTTATTTGTAAAATATTTCATTATTGTGTATGTCTAACACAATATGACATGTGACAAACTTGTACTTATTGCATCTGCCTGTCAGCATTGGGTTATAGAGAGAGTCAGTTTGACTAGAAACTCCTATGCGGCATCGACCAGCGGCTCATACGCAGAGCCTGCTGTTGAGGAGTATGTTAAAGAGGCGTTAAAGCTTACTGTTGAGGCGCCTGAGGATATTGGATAGACGCCTCAGGATGCTAGTCCCCGGAGCGCCTACGGACTCGACGCTCCTCACTAGTTATGCCACACACGTGGGTGCATCTATATGGCAGCATACGATAATGCTTTTAAGATTTAAAAATTTTACTTATTAATACCAGGTGTGCTAATAGTATTTGTTTCAGTTGTAGGAACGCCACTTGCTGAAGTATATCAATCATGAGTTGAAAGTAGCGGAGTAGGCTTTCGAGCTTCTAGATTTAGGGAGTGCTTCAGCCTATTCCCACTGGTTCACAATTCCTATTGGGCAGTGAGCCGTGTTGTTATATCTACATTCGTCGAGAGATGGTACCCCGAGACGAACACTTTCCATATGCTGTTTGGGGAGATGACTATCACACTCGATGATGTAAGCACACTACTTTCTAGGAGGGGCATAAGATATTTGTTAGTTTTATACATGCAATCCATGAGCAACACATGTGAGAATACATGTAATAAATTCAAGTTAGTTGGGTATGCCCAAAATAAGTTGGTGGCAGTCTCATTATCCTCACTAGTACGGTGCCACTCAATGTACTGATGCTTAGCCAACAGTGCTAATAATTGCTACATCTGGGATCTCCCACCCTTTTCTTCCAGCTTATATTTGTGTCATGCATTGTAGATTGCCTTTATTGTAGTTGTATTGAGGGGATCTTTTTTCTTCATAGTGACCAAAATGTCTTTTGGTCACACGTTACTCTTGGACATGTCATTTAATAACGAGTACTCTTCGGACAATCTACTAACATAAGAGTGACCCTCTAGATGATCTGCAGTTGGGTGGTTATGCACGTTGCATACAACTTCCAACATCCAATCATCATTGCTGGGCAACTTCTTGCCCTTCAATCAGAATGGATATTCGTAATTTTTTGTACTCGTCCCCCTAACATTCGCACCCACACAGACGTTCTTAGACCTTTTGTATTCTCTGTACCGTCCACTCCTCTCACATTCGAGGGTCAGACTTGCTTTTCTCATAGCATTACCTGAATATGAGTTCAAAATGACAACCACAAAACCATTCTTATTTGCAACATCTGTTGCCCACTTAATTAAGGTCGTCCGACTACTGAATATCTGCAAAAGAGAAAAAGAACACAACGATCAATTGATCCACTTACTACGGATTGATTTTTAGCATATACTAAGGACTGATTTTTACATCGTATGTGATGAACTCATAACTATAATCTATGACCATTTTATCGCAAGTCTGGCTACACTAGGTGGGTTGCAATCACAAGATTTAATATTTAGTATGTAAAATATATATTAATAAACCCAAAAAAAAATCTTTCTAAAATTTATTTTATTTTATTTTATCATTTTTACTTGTGTTCGGAAATGCCAGGCTGAGCAGCACAAGGTGTGCTCGCCCAGACAAACTGAGCACCACAAAGGCCGCTCAGTTAGTCCGGCCGAGCACCACAAAGGCTGCTTAGTTTGTCTGGCCAAGCACACCTTGTGCTGCTCAGCTTAGTGTTTCCGAACACAGCGCGAAAGCTTCAAAAAAAAATTCACGTACCTGGGGGCTTCCTGCTAGCTCCAGTTCACTTCCATTGTACTCCATTACTTCACTTCTCTCTTGTAAATGCTAAAACGTTGAAAATGAGGTGTTGGGAGGAAGGATTTTGGAAGAAACTTATAAAAAATGGAGGTGTGTTGGAGAGAAAGAGGTGAAGGGAGGGAACATAACATTGGTTTTGGAGGGAGAGAGTGAGGTGGACTTAGAAATTGGTTTTCATTTGGTTTTTTTTTTATGTTTCAAAAGGTTAAAGTAGACTTTATACAGTGGGGTATCTTGGGAAAGGAAAAAAAATGAAGTCTTAAGTGGGGAGCTTATATTAACACCTCAAGTTTTTGTAAGCACACCTCACTTAACTATATTCCAAAAATATCCTAACTTAAAATGACAGTTATAACCCTAATGACAAAAAAACTAAAAACTAAAAAAATAATTTTGTAAGCACACCTCCACCTCTTCTTCCAATCTGTCAACTTCAAACTCTCATTCTTTAGCTCCCTCGTTTTTCAACTCCCTCTCCCTTCTTCTCCACTTAGGGCTCCTCTAACACCCCAAAAAAGCCATACATTGTGATTCTCAAACAAGAGCTCAGCCAATGGAGCATGAAGGAAGTGAAATGGAGCAAAACTGAAGCCCCCAAGTAAAAAAAAAAATTCAAGTTCAGCAACTTTTGTTTTTTTTTCCCGTCGTGTTCGACATCTTAGGGCTGAACAGGCTTCAGTCTGTTCGACACTGCGATGCCGAACAGTCTTAAGCTTGTTCGGCATTATGATGCTGAACATATTTAATACTATTCGGCATCACAATACCGAACAGACTGAAGCCTGTTTAGCCCTAAGATGCCTAACAAAAATAGAAAGCTAAAAAAAAAAATTTGCTAGCCCAATGCCTCGACTCGTTGCAATTGGATTTGTGATGAAATGGTGATAGATTACAACATTGAATTCACCATGCACGAAGTAAAAAAAAAGTGTATGTAATTGATAGTATGACTAGTGTGTATAACAATTTGGATGAAGTTGACATTATTATTGTTCTTCTATGTGTAGATATTCAGTAGTGGGGTAGCATTGATTAGGTAGACGATGGATGTTGGGAAGAGGAATGAGTTTGTTGTAGTTAGTAAGAAGTCAGATTCCGGTTCTGGTGAAAATCAAGTTTGATCCTTGCATGCGAGTGGAGTGGGCGGTATAGAGAAGAGAAGAGGGCAAGAAATGTCAGTGGGGTTATAAAGATCAAGGGAAAGGGCACCAAGAAGTGCGAATGTCCATTTCAACTTAAAGAAAAGAAGTTACACACTGATGACAATTAGTTATTGTTAGTCGTATGCGGGGTGCATAATCACCCTGCTACGGATCATCTCGAAGGTCACTCTTTTGTCAGTGGATTGTTAGACGGAGAGTCCTCACTTTTGAAAGATATGTCTAAGGGTACTGTTCGACCAAATGACATATTAAGTGCAATGAAGCAAAGAGATGCTCTCAATACGACTACAATAACCGCAATATATAATGCGCAAGCTAAACAAAAGAGGGAAGAGAAGGCTGGTAGATCACGAAATGCAACACTTGTTTGGACAGTTGGCCAAAAATAATTACATCTAGTGGCATCGGGTAGCCCAAGACAACAAGACTGTCACTGATATTTTTTGGGCACACCTGGCTTCTATGGACTTATTGCGTGCATTCCCAAGTGTGTTGATCATGGATTGCACCTATAAGACAAAAGATATCACATGCCGCTGCTGGAGATTGTGGGCTTGATGTGTACCAATCTAACTTTTTCTGTGGCATTTGTGTATCTTCAACATGAGGAGGATAACTTTATATGGGTACTAGGTGTCCTACGTAGTGCTATGAATGATAGTGCCCTCCCTAATGTCATTGTAACAGACATGGAGTTGGCTTTGATGAATGCCATATCAAGGGTGTTTCCCAATGCTATACATTTTTTATGTAGGTGGCACATTAGTAAAAATGTGCTAACTCACTATAAGAAGTTATTTATGATGAAGGAGATGTGGAAGAGGTTCATGATGATCTGGAACCTATTGGTGGTGTCACAGACAGAAGAATATTACCTTCAGCACTTGGCATTGTTGGAGAATCAATTTATCATATATCCAGATGCACTCCATTACGTGAGGAGTACTTGGTTGGACAGATATAAGGATAGATTTGTAGTAGCCTGGACGGACAGGTTCATACATTTGGGGGCCACTACAACGAACATGTAACCTTTTTGTTTGGTAATCTCACTTAAGTTTGAAACTCTTTGGTTACTACATAACTTAAGTGAGATTACCAAACAAAAATGTTATCTGTTCGTTGTAGTGGCTCCCAAATGTATGAACTTGTCCATGGAGTGATGATCATATTATACATGTCACTAGGGTTGAGAGTGTGCATGTGAAGTTGAAGCGGCACCTTGGATCCAGTCAAAGAAACTTTGAATCCTCATAGATAAACATCCATAATTTAAAAACTACAACACATAACCATCAAGGTATCGTTCGAGAGATGCAATACGGTTGTGTAGCATAACTTTAAACCTGTCAAGTTCAAAGAGCTTCATGGTAATGTATCCATTTCTGCAATGAAGGGGATTTTGGCTGAGACAAAGCGTATAGGTGTTAATGGAGTTGATTTTGTTGCATTGGGATGTGTTCCTAGATGCACACACGAGTTACCCTACACACATGAGATAGTAGAGTACAGTAGGCAGGGGTGTCTCATTCCACTTGAGTTAGTACATGCGCATTGGTGCAAGCTTGACATGCATCCTCCCAGAAGCCCTACAAACCATGATGTGGATGCCGGTATAAATATGGAATTGTTTCTACAGCAGGTCAACCAATCCAATCAATCCACCAAACTGTAAATGCTTCAGAAGTTACGAGAGTTAGCAATGTCGGACAACATACATATCAAGGAACCTAAAGTTTAAAAAAAATACTCGAGGTCTCCCACATACCAAGATAGACACATCCATGTGGCGTGATCCATCCACATTTGAGAGGGTGTCATCATTACATGATAACTACTCTCTAGCAGAAACCACCACTACCAAAGCCACCCAAGTACAGTCAATGAGACAAACGCAGCAGAGGAGATCGAAGGAAAAGGTAATTAATATACACGTTATCGTGTAAGTGACAAAATAATTCAACCGTTGTGTAGCATAACATGTTTTCTTCTTTTTTTGTAGGTTATTCAATCGAGTTCATCTAGACGGGCTGTCTCACTGTATTATATGCGCTCTTTCCCATAAGACATTTAGCCTTATATTAGGAGTGTTATAGATGTGGCAGCGGATGGACATTGTGATTTTAGGGTCATCACTGGATTGATGGGATTTAGAGAGGATAATTGGGCACAAATTAGGGAGAATCTGGTGTACGAGTTGGACAGCCATGACCCCTGTACAAATAAGTATATGGGTCATTCGAGAGAGTGCAGGAGATTAGATATTTATTAGACTGTTTCAATGATACTGTATAATCGTGTACACATCTCGTAGTAACGCAAGAAAATAAATGGGCACCAGTGTATACATCTTGTCTACAAACAACGTACACCCAAAAATATACAACAAATAGTTTCTGATAGCATATCCAATCTGATCCTCACTCCAGGCATCAGTAACCCTTGAAAATCTGAGCCTCAACCACTCCATCCTCACTGCTTAACCCTGTGCCCCATCCAACTCCTGTGTCTCCTCCACCGTAACCCCTAGTGTATCGATTAGTAGTGTTACAGTCGCTCCACTAGATAACTGGACTGACTTAACTTAGATGGGGGTCCCTGTCACTAGAATCCCAAGCAAAGTGTAGATATCATCAAGTGATAATAGCTTAAAATTGTAGTATTGTCATAGTTTGAGTAGGCATTATCACATCTATTTTGCATTTAGTTATGCATTTTACACATAGA
>JAOXJP010000003.1:15999327-16009631 GCA_025762735.1 Platanus orientalis | reverse complement strand
GAGAGATTTTAGGGATTTATTAAGGTAGGAGATTTAGGAAATGAGAGTATTTAAAAGATTTAGGAAAGATTTTAGGAGTTAACGTTTTGGAAGAGAGAGATTATAAGGATTAGAAGTTGTGTCTCGCCAAATTACTTTCTATATTTAATTAGTGGGTGTTTTGGGAATAAAGAAAACACTAATTAGAGTGTCCATGTGGATGAGAGAAAAAGGGGCACGAGACTCTTGTTTATATATATATACATATATGATTAGTGAAGTTATTGATTGTCTTCTCTTGTAGATGTAGGAAGGCTTTTTGAACCGCGTTAAATATTGTCTCTAGTGATTGTTTTTTGCCGTTTATTGTTTTCTTGTTCTGTTTAATGCACATTGTATACTTGAATCCAATCTGTGTTTTGTTCTGTTATGTTGTTTTGGCACAACAAACCAAAACGCACAATGGTAAATTTCCAAACCCAAACGTAAAATTCAAAAGAACTCTCCAAAAAACCAAATATGTTCTTGCCTCTCACCAAAGTCTCTCTCTTCTACAATCTGCCTAAAACCCATAAATATTTCATTTTATAGAGATGTACAACCCCAACCCCTAGCACGTTAAGGTCTTAAGAGACCTAAATAACTAAACTTCCTAAAATAGGATGTTTCCTTAGCTGATGGGTTACATGAGCACAACTTAGAAAACGTATAAGTTCAAGACGCTTCCAACAATGTCATTTCAAAATCCATGTTGAAAATCTTCTTTCCACCACCATCAAAATTCTACATATTGATGGTGCCAGTGACTTTGTCAACAAGGCCCTTCGTGACTTTTTAAGCTCTAATGGCATCACTCATCAGGTTTCTTATCCCTATACCCTAGAACAAAATGGAGTAGTGAAACACAAGCACTGCTATGTCATCGAAACCACCGTTACTTTGTTCCAAATAGCGCACACGTCTCTCTCCTTTTGGGATGCTACTGCTTGTACACCTGGGTTTTTGATCAACTGACTCCCTACCTCTCTTCTTCATCATCATTCTCCCTATGAGATATTGTTTAGCTGACTACCGCCTTCTTCATTCATTCGGTTGTCTCTGTTTTCCCTGGCTTAGGCCATATGTCTTTAACAAACTTGATGCTCGATCTTCTCCATAGGTCTTTCTTGTTTATTCTTCTTCTTCCAAAGCCTATTGCTGTCTCCATCCGTCTACGGGTAACGTCTTCATCAATCATCATGTTGTTTTTCACAATTGGTCGTTTCCTTTTGCATCTGCCTGTTGTTATGACCATTTTTCCTAGTCCTCTCCAATTTCTTCTGGCTTTTCCTTTCCTACCCTGTCCTCCTCTTCTTTTCCTATCTCTACATCCTCTCCTCGGTCTCAATCTCCACCGTCCATTTCGCTGCCATCTCAATCTATTCATTCTATCTCTCCTGCTTCTTATCATTTTATTCTCCCTATGATCCTATGCCCTCTCCGTCCTTATCCAGTTCTTCCCCTAGTTTGTCGCCTTCTCCTCCCTCTAATATTTGTGCTCCGGTTTCCACTAAATTTTGTCTTATTCCTCATATTAACACTCATCCTATGTAGACTTGCTCTAAGGTTGGTATCAAAAAGCCTACCAGCCGTTTATATCTAACAGCTCAAAGCACTTCATCACACGTGGAACCTACCTGTTTTTCCATGGTTGTGAAATACCCTCATTGGCGACAAGCCATGTCTGAAGAGTTTTAGGCCTAGTAAACTCAATGTACTTGGAGTCTTGTACCTGCCTCTCCTCACCACAATCTCATTGGGTGTAAATAGATTTACAGGATAAAAAAGGATGCCTCTATAAACATTGTTCGCTATAAAGCGCATCTCATGGTGAAAGCATTTCATTAACAAAATGGTGTGGACTTTATTGAGACATTTAGTCTGATTGTCAAGCTTCCCACGATTCAGGTTTTTCTCACCCTTGCCATGAATTTTGGGTGGTCGATCCACCAATTGGATGTCTAGAATGCTTTCTTACACAATACTATTATTGAATCATTGTTATGGAGCGGCCACGAGGTCTTGTTGATCCCAATTTTCCCACACATGTATGCAAACTCCACAAAGCAATTTATGGTCTTAAAACAGGTTCCTTGTACCTGGTATGCTCGTTTCTCCTAGTTTCTTCAATCTCATTAGTTCTTGAGCCGCAAGACAAATTCCTCTTTTATTTGTTTTTCTCCGCTTCTAGTTTTACACTCATCTTGGTTTTATGTTGATGATGTTTTAGTTACAGGTAGTGATTCATCCTATCTTTTGTATGTTTTAAAAGGAGTTTCATACCCATTTTTATATGAGAAATTCGGGTCATTTGACCTACTTGCTGGGCTTTGACATTGTCTCTACGGCTATTGGGTTCTTTTTAAATCAACCATTTCCAGTCTCTCAAGCGAATCATTCGGTACGTTCAAGGTACCCTTCACTATGGGTTATCCTTCAGCCCTAGTCCCCACACCTTGTAGGCTTTCTTTCATGTGAACTGGGCTGGTGACGATATGATTCGTTACTCTACGACTGGGTTCTGCATCTTTCTTGGTCATAATCCAATTAGTTGGAGCTCTAAAAGAGAATCAACAGTTGCTTGTTCCTCTACTGAGTCCGAATACTGCGCATTGGCCGCCACTGTTGCCGAGGTTACCTGACTCCACATGCTTTTGGATGATTACGATTCCATTTTCCATCAAGCCCACTATTTGGTGTGACAACATTTCTGCCATTTGTCTGACCTCTAATCCTGTATTCCATGCCAAAACGAAACATATTGCCTTGGGTTATCATTTTGTTTGTGAAAAAATCATCAACCGGGAGCTTCAGGTGCATCATATTTCATCTCTAGATCAAATTGCTAATCTGTTCATGAAGTCCTTATCTTCCTTTCGGTTCAAGTTTCTTCGTGACAAGATGGGGATGATTCATTTTCAGATGAGGGGGACTGTAATTGATAATATTCCAAAAGGTCCAGAGGTTGCTGTAGCATATACCACAATTCTGTAACAGTCTAGAACTTTCTTTCACGGTTATAAATAAACAAAATGAGCTAAAAAATGAGAAGGTTTATTTGCTGAAATGATATGCGTTTACAGTGATCACCAATCGCAATAAGTTTGAAGGCGGCAAAGCAGGGCTCTAGTGAAAAATCAGTTTTTTTGAAGATGCCAGCATACCAAGTTGGTAAATTCTGTGGGGGTCATACTACAAACCTGGGTTCAAAACCCGTCTTCACCTACTAATAAATTAACCACTGACATTTACCCATAAAAGAAAGGCCACTGACATTTACCCATAAAAGAAAGGGCTTCAGTGGAAACAGGGTAGGGATTGTGTTGGGTGTTCGTCGTGACATCTTCAATGAACTGAAGTGCCTTTTTCTTCTTAAATGTAAAACTACCATCCATGATGGATGTAATCCGTCGTGTATTTGGCTTTTGGCATGGTTTCAACTTTGTACCACAGCTTAGAAGAAAAAGAAGAGCAATATCAGAGAGAGAGAGAGAGAGAGAGAGAGAGAGAGAGATTTGCGGGCAAGGACTATGATCGCATGCTTTTCCATCGCAACTTTCTTGATATTGATGTCGAGATTGTGTTGGGTGTTCAGATCTTAGCTCGATATGTAGATCCCAATTATCATGAGATCGCAAGCCAAAAACAACCTCACTCTCTTGCTCGGCCTGCCCCACTCCACACCTTTTCGCAGGTGGACCAAGTTATGGTCAAAGGATCATGTTTGAGTCGATTAAAAGTCCTATACCAGACCCAACCTGCGGCAATCGTAAGATCAAATCATTTTGGTTCAACTGGCAGGTGGACCGAATTAAGCAATGACCGCATAGATTTATTAAACAAGGGTTCTAACCAATTTTTGTTTTCAATCATCCCAGTCAACCCATGTCAGGTCTGCCATATCAAATACCGGAAAGGATGTTCTGTCCAGGATATTGGTGCCTAGGATGGTGTCCAAGACACCAGGGACCGTCATATGGAATAAAACGAATATTCCTAATTAAAAAAATGCATACAAACCAGCCAGATAAATGGTAGAGGCCTATATGCATAAATATCCCCAATTAAAGCTTTGAATTTGATAGAGGAGCTACTTCTTTTACTTTGAGAATTTGAGTTTACATAGCCCTAAATTGAGTGAAAATAGCAGCAAGTAGCCAACATTTGGGATAAGACTTTCTGTTTGAGTCCATGTAACACCAATACCTCATATTGGCAGTTCCATTTGATACCAAACCAACCGTTAAAATGGGCAAAAAATCTGCAACTGCATATAGTGTCCTGGTTTTATCCAGCTCAAAAATAAATAATTACAACACTCATCCGTCATCATTTGTTGTATCCTCGTAAATACTCGTTACCATCCTCCTCTTCCCCTTCTTCGTCTTTTTCACTACTCATGGACTCGGTGAAGAACATTTTAACACCATAAACCCTCAAAATCCACAAGACTAGATTTGAAAAGTTGTCACTATTATGGTCACAAGCACTAGCAGCAGTGGCGAACAGAATTAACGTCAGCCCTGTTTGCCGGCTTGGCTCCTTTGTGCACAGAATCCATGCACAATGTGTGGACAGAGATCTGGCAGTGCTGCATCAACCAAAAAGTGATTTAAACTTCTTGGGACACATGCTCATCACTTTTCGGTGCAGACCCAAGCACTCCCAAGTCCTTGCACACGGATTTTAAGAGCGCAGAAGCCAAGGGGCCACTACTGGGGTTCTGCTAAAAGAGAAGAGAATAAGAATGATGTGGGGTCTACCGTTGAAGAAAGAATCAACTACCAGAACGAATTAGTTCTGAGAGAATTGTTACTTGTTTGAATCACAAGTACATCAATGTGCTATATAACCCATCCAAAGTACTCTCACAATAAACATATTAACTAATGACAGCAAAAATAATTGCAACGTAGCAAAAAAAACCACGAAACTTGTGATTCTTACCACTAGTCCAAAATTCCATTACAAATAAAATCAACACGTCCATTAACTATTGTCTATGATACCGGCAAAGATTCTCATGTCTGAAGAAACACACCCAATTAAAAGAAACGGGGAGAGGGTGTGGAAATACCAAATACTGTCTTCTCACTGAGTTTTTAAATTTACCCACCTGGATCTCTTAAGCTTCTGCTTTATCAACATCTTCAATGACTACCTTTGTTGTAGGCTTCGCCAACGCCAACAGATCTGTAAATTCCTGGAAAGGAGATTTAGTGAAGCGAGTTTCCCTCCAGAAATCAGGTGTCAAGAACCCATACGTTTTTAGAAGACAGTCGAAAGTCGCCTGTTCACAAGCATAAACACATCAAATTATCAAAAAGAAAAACCATTTCCAGCCTCATATTTCATATAACTACCATCATTTAATAGATAAAAAATGCCTAGCATTCTTGCAATAAATTACTTGGCAAGTGAGGCTTCAGTCATTGCAAAATGAATAAACAGCAGAAAATTCCTAAGGGTGTTTGTATTTCCCACGGGGAGTAGAGTAGCAAAGGTAGCAATACAGACTTTCATTGTATATAAAATACATAGATATAGCTCTATCACAACCAACTTAGACGGTAAAACAGCGTTTTTTTTATGATTAACAGAAATTTATAGAAAGTATGAAAAATATCCAAGAGAAACCCAAATCAAAACAGACTGCTTCAACAAATTACAATGAATAAACAAGCCCAACATATCTCGTCTAGGTATTCAGTGAACTAAATGTTCAACTAAGAAAACCAAGGCTTGTAATTAGATTAGAGACATTCACCACAGACCTATCCTTTCCTTTCCAATGCAGACCAACCTATCACAACAGTTAAATCTTATTCAATACCAAAGCTGAACCACCCAAAGAAGGGGCTAATCTAAGACCCAAGAAAAGAGCTTTAATTTCCACTATAACAAAATAACACTATTCAATCTGCAAAAACACTAGTTCCCTATTGGGAGGGACCATGGTTGAATCTGCAAAAATGGGGACAGTAAACTACTGGTAAACATAGGCTACTCCAAATGCATCAGTAACCCCTTAGCACAAGTCTGTAGTCAATTTGGTCCAATCACCACAAGGAAACAAAACAAAAACAGCTGGTATGGTAGAGCATAGATCAATTTACACTAAAAACTTCAGGTATTTCTAAAACAACCAATCTATCTACTCCAAAATCTATAAATTTACAAGAAAATAGAAGAATACTGTAGAAACCTAGTAAATGATTCTTGTCAGACAACATAAAACATGAGCAACACAATCTATATTTTTCCATCTGCTAAATCTAATTTATACAAAGCCTATTCAACAAAACCTTCCAACCATATATACTATACATATGCAAGCTGCGATAAGATTTGAAATCAGTTTTATAGCATTAGGGGGTCTTTGGAGTATAAATAGAAAGAGAAGTCTTAAACCACAACAAAAAGATCAAAACCTCAGCACAGCTTGGACTCTCAACTAGTTATATGAAGCAAAAATTTAGCATTTGTATCATTGAATCTTTCTTATCAATCTAAAACAAACTAAAATAAGTAGACAAAAGGAGATGCTTCCTTGACTTGTTTTTCAAAAACATGCATAAAAATAATGTTCAAAAACATATACAGAACTAAGGTCCATCAAAAACTTCTTCAATAAACAAGGCATATTAGCATCATTAGCTTTTGTGGCCAAATAACCTTATCCGTGGTATGTCATTCAATCATTACCTTGGGATAAGTGTGTAGGTTCTTCTGACTGTCAAACTTTTTCAACTAATCGTTGCATATTACCTACATCCTGAGCTTATCAATGTTGGGTCCTTTTTTTTTGCTGCCTAAAACTTCTTAGAAATACTGAAATAGAATTGACATATCAACAATAGATAAGGGCCATTTTGTTTTGACTGCCAAAAAGTTCTCAACTAGACAAAGCATGGTGAAATTGAGCTATTTTTGGACTTTCCAAGGCATACAAACTCAAATAAACGTCCATACTTGGTCTGCTGAGTTATCTTTTTTGATTGTCTAAAGCTTTTTCAAGGTCTATTATCATTAGCGGTATTCAGATTATACTAAATACTTTGCTGAGATCACTTCATTTTCATTGTTGCATGTTCCATGAGAGTGCTACTCTCCAAAAATCTACAACCTTTCAACTTCCCTTCCACCCAAGTTTTTACGATCCGTAATAAAACAAAAATAACACATGGCCATGGAACTCCCAAAATAACCCTCAATGTCCCATCTGCCACATATCACCATATTAAAGATAATATCTACATATTGATACCGCGGTAAGATACATTAAAAAAAGATTCATTTTAAGTTAGTAAGTGATAGTCTAACAAGGATTACTACTTGGGTCAAAAAAAGAATCCTGTTTACTTGTAACAATGGCATGGCAAAAAAAACCTACACTTTACATTGAGCTCCTGTATATTAATTTTATAACAATTGCTACATGCATGATTCAAACTATAAAATAACACCTCAAATCAAATGAAAACTAGGACTGTAACAGAAGAAAGGAGGTCCACAACAAATATAAATTACTTAACTTACTCATGCGTGATTACTTAGGTAGTAGAGAGTAGAGAGTAAAGACAGACTGAAATTCAACAAAATAAAATCAATAACAATCCCAAATCCCAAAATACAAATACTAGGAGTAGGACTTAAGCCTCTCAAAACATGGGCATTTCAATTTAGCTAAAAGCTAATATAAACTGCAACTATAGACGGCAACCATAAAGAGAGTTATGCATTAAAAATACCAACGTTCAGATTGCAAAGTACAACCAATCCTATATAAAGAATATATAGTCGGTCTTCAAAGTTTGAGCCAGTGCGTTTTAATAAACTTTGAACCCAAAAAGAAATATCAGGAAAATTACATAATCCTAAGTATTCTAGCTTAGACAATTAATATGAATCTATTATTATAATCATCGATACAACTAATATGATTTTGCTACCAGTCAAATAAGCAAATTAAAATTAGATACACATGAAAGGGTTTAAAATGATCTCCTTAACGATGCCCACCCCATTCCTAATAAACTCTTAAACTCACAAAAAAGAAAAAAAAAGAATTAACAGTTCCGTGATAGAAATTCGTCACAAATCAAAATAGAACACTTGACCTTCCGGATCAGTCCAATATACAATTATGCAATCTGCTGCATATGTTGGGAGTTTTAATAAAAATAGACTTAATTCATACATTTAAATCGCCTGAATCAACTAGCAATTAATGACAATAGTGAAACTACAACTAAGATGCCAGCATTATCCAATCATCAATGACTAAAAATAGATCCACAAAAAGTAAGCAATCAAATACATATAAGCAGATCTAAAACTGAATTTGAGTAGAACCAAACCTTGACGAAATTCCCGAGTGTTTTCGTAGATCCACGAGAAGACGTGAAGACATCTTCGATCCCAGCGAACTGCAGAACCTTCTTTGGAACCCTAGCAGCAACAATTCCAGCACCACGAGGGGCAGGCACCATTCGCACCGTAACAGATCCACACTTACCAGTAACCTTACACGGTACAGTGTGAGGCTTCCCGATCTTGTTTCCCCAGTACCCCCTCCTCACCGGAATCACCGACAGCTTCGCCAGAATAATAGAACCACGGATTGCAGTTGCCACCTCCTTGCTGCACTTGACGCCCAAACCGACGTGGCCGTTACCGTCACCGACGACGACGAAAGCCTTGAACCTAGTTCGTTGTCCTGCCCGGGTCTGTTTCTGGACAGGCATGATCTTCATCACCTCGTCCTTGAGACCAGGAAGCAATGTCTCAATGATCTGGTGCTCCTTCACGGGCAGCGAGTGAAGGTAGATATGCTCCAAGCTTTTGATCTTTCCTTCCTTGACGAGACGTCCAAGCTTCGTCACAGGAACCCATTTCTCTTCCTCCTCTCGGCGGCCACCGCCGCGCCGCCCACCTCGACGATCGCCACGTCCGCGATCACCTCGGCCACCGCCGCGGCCAAAACCCCTACCGAAACCTCCTCGCTCTCCACCTCTCTCCGCCATGGATGGATCCTTGAGCTCTCCGGTTCTAACAGGATGAGGGAGCCTTTGGGTTCGAGAGAGGATACAAGAGAAAACCTAAACGCTGGGTTTATATATGTGTCGAGAGAAAACCTAGGGTTTTGCAATCTCTGTTTGGGAATGCGAGCAAACCTAAACTCTCGGTTAGTTTAAGTGTAGGAGAATTAGGGTTTTCAATCTCTGTTTGGGAACGAGAGGAAAACTACTCTCGGTTTATATGCGCGGGGTGAGAATCTAGGGTTTTGAAATCAACGTTTGGGCCCAAAGTAAGATTTGGGCCGAGTTGTCAGGTCTTAGTACAGCCCAAAGCATCCATCCAGGCCCATATTTCAATTTATATTAAATTTATTAAAAAATTAAAGTGTATAATAATGTAGTACATTATATTTTATAATGTATTACTTTATAAGCTTAACTGTCCATGGGTTGCTAAGTTTGTGCTCCAAGCCCATTTGTATAATTGCCGAGTTTGGTCTGTGTTTGTTTGTTGGGACCTTGGAAAACCTACACCACCATACTTTCGGTCATAGAGGCTCCTATACACACAAGATGTGCATATCATAAAAGTTGTGCATGGGCATTGTCTGGGCTGGATCTTAGTTGGCCTGGTGCAGGCCCAACTTTGTATATTACAGGCTTAGGCCAGGTTTGGGCTATAAGAAACTAAAATATCAACCCAAAACCTGACCCAACTTTTTTCTATGGGCCTTGGGCTGGCCCAACAAATTAGTATATTATATAAACCAAAAGGATATTCTTTCCAGGATGTACAGTTCACCCCCTCACGGGGGCCCCAGCAAAAAGTGTATGGGGGCTCACACCCCCTTGTGAGGGGGCAAGGGTTCATCTTGGACAGAGCATCCTTTCTCTTATATAAAAACTAAAAGTTTCTAAGAGAAAGGGTTAATTACATAAACTCCCCTTGAACTATTTAACAATGGCAAAAGATCAACTTAAGCAAGATTTTTGCAAGCATGTGTAAGCATCTTGCTCAAGCTGTCATATAGCATAAAAAGGAAGGGAAAATCAGAAGCTATTAAGGGTGGGTATGGGCCGGGCCGGCCTGAGCCAGGCCCTACCCCGGCTCGAGCCTGGCCCTCAAATTGGCTTGAAAAAGCCCGGCCCGGCAAGGGCCCAAGGCCCGAATTTTTACATACATAATATGTATGTATTATATATTATATACTAATTATTTTAAAATTATCAATAGTATATAGCTTAGTTGATAAAAATTGTTTTTTA
>JAOXJP010000003.1:15977963-15996329 GCA_025762735.1 Platanus orientalis | reverse complement strand
GATGTGCCCTCCCCCTGACAGGGTGTAGAGAGGAGCAGATGATAAGAGGAGCGGATACAATCCACTCTCGAAGAAGCCTAATGCAATGAGAGAAGCTATTCCATAGAGTAGCCACAGTTTCCATAGAAGTTGTTCTTCTACTTAAAATCATATCTGATTTAAGAAGTGTGGTTGAAGATTGACTATTTTCATGGTGGAAGAGAATATTGCTGTAAATAAAGTTTGTAAATAGCCTAAGTTTTGTCGGGGAAATAGCTTATATAGTAGCTTATAAGTCCGTTGGGATATGCCAATTTGAACCCAGAAAGAACGGGCAGCTTAGTGCTCATTTCATATCCGATGCGGAAGAACTCTTGCTTCTTGATGCTTCCAATGATGGAAGCTCGCCTTCAATGGGGCAGGTAATTCAGATGCTTGAGGGTGTTGCGGAAGTTAACCGACCTCCATTCTTGAGGTCTTTCAAATACATATATATATTTTTGTGCAGACAGGCCATGTAGTTTTATTCTCCAAGTCTTCCTCAAACTGAAATCCACAAGCACAGAGTAACACCTACACTATTTTTGATTAGGCCAAAAGTCCCACGTTGTCAACTAGTTTCGTGTTGTGAAGATGGGAGAGAGTTCTTATCAGTTCCAGCATTCCATCGAGAGTGAATATCAAATCGAAGAATGAGGAGTTTAGTTTGCCCGACAAGAAAGAGATGGGGAGGGTGGGTTTAGTTCGTTGGAGAAGAGAGGTTGTTTGCCAGAGGAGAGGTTTAGTTCTTAGCTAAAGAAATGTTCGAACGGAGAAGCTATAAATGGGGATGATTAGAATTTTATTAATCTGTTTTCATTTGTCATAAAGGTAAAATATGATTTAAAGAAAAAAAAAAAAATAGTCACATGATGTGTTTGACTAACAGTCAACAACAATAGAGAATTCATATAGGGGATTTTGTAATTAACTCTTATTATTATTATTTTGAGAGAAGCGTGGTTGGTCGGACCGGATCCTCTCCAGCTGCTTATTACTTGTTAAGGTCCTATCTAACAGGTGGCACAATACGATTGGAGGGAAAAAGTAAATTACAATTTTTGAAAGATGATTTTACACTTTTTTCCGTCAATCATGTCATGCCACTTGTCATAAGGCCAGGGGGAGTTGCTGAGGCTGCGGGGCCATGATGTTGCTTAGATTTCACTGGGATGGCATACCTCATTTTATAAGGGTGAGTTACGTAACAAAGCTGAATGGTTCATTTTAAAACTAAGCCTTTTTATTTTTTGGGCAAAGAGTGTTAGTTCAAATTCATTCAATTTAATTCATCATGGTTACATAATCCATTTCTAGAATGAGAGAAATTCTACGATGAAGGTTTGTGCCATTCCAGTTAAAGGAAATATGTTCTTAGATGATATATCAGCCATTTCATAGGTTGCTTTGTTGCAATCACAAGGAACAAAGGAAATGGTCACATGGCGATTTAGGGTTATAATGCTTCAATAGTTAGAGATAATGCTGAAGATTCTCTAGGAAGGATGAGCTTCAAAATCATTTAGGATCTTTACTATAGTTTGATTGTCTCCTTCAAAAAATATCGGTTTGTTTGGCAGGTCTTTCACTAATTGAAGCCCCAAAAGGAACGCCTTAACTTTAGTTTCTTCAGGGTTGCACTGGTGTAGCTCTTGGGTTTCACCTTGAAGGAAAACACTATTATGATCTCGGATTAGAACTATTGTTGCACCATCAACATTTATCTTGACAGAGTTGGGGGAAGGTTGCCATTAGTGGGCATTATTACTTCCCGATGAGTCAATTCGATCATTTGAAGTGGAGTTTGAACTACCTGATTATGAATTGTATTCTTTGATTATCTACCTAACTTTAGCAATTATGGATTCTACATCAGCTGGTTTATTATTAAAGATTATGTTGTTTCTAACTTTCCAAATGCACCAAAGAATGATGAATCCATTTTGAAAATTTTGAAGATTTGGGACATGAAGAGTCACTCTTTAATCATCTCATATGATGGATTCTGACTATTTCATGGTCTCAACCCAAGTAGAAACCCAAACCAGACTATTTTTGCTAAATCACAATAAAAAAACAGGTGGACCAAAGTCTCTCTCTCTTCCACAGATTGGGCATAATGGTTTGGAGTTGGAGATGAATCTTGCTATTGAACTTTTTAGAGAGAGAACATTGTTGAGAAACCGTCACACAAATGTAAAAACTCTATTCAAGGCTTAAATATTACGAAACTATCTGGATATAAAAAATAATATATCCAAGATAATAGAGAATGTCATATTGAATAGATTGAGCAAGAATTTGATATTTCATATAACTCCCACCCATTTTATTCTCGTAGAAGATTAGGTACAAATGAATTTTGTGAGAATGGTGCAAACGGTGCTAGGGTATGGACACATCAGTGCCGAAAAATGATAAACGCCCTCCAAAAAACGTGTAAATCACTTTTCGATGCTGATGCGTCAGTTCCTATAGTGCCATTTGCACTATTCTCATGAAATTCACTTATACCTAATCCCAGCTGTTTTATTCCATATGACATCTCTCATCTCATGTCTTGACACCAAATCATGGATAGAACATTTATTTCGAACGAGAGAAGAGAGAGAGAGGAGCATTTACAATCAGCCACTCACATCATCTCCAGTCTGAATGGACAGGTACCACTCCAGTCTAAGTTCAGGATGTGATCTGACAAAGGGTGTATTAATAAATACACATATACTTATCCATTGTATATTTATTGTAATACCTTCCTTTAACCATGTGTATTGTTGAGCCAAACACCCTTTGTCAAGCCGGAGTGGTACTATCCATTATGTAGATGGGGCAGGGATTAGAGGGATGATTCAAAGTCAAGCCTGACGGATTTTATGTAATTTACTTCTTATTATGGATTTATACGTTTTTTGAACCAGTCTTTCTTCTAATAAAGTCGTTTTGCTTTCAAAGAGAAACCCGAAGCATCCGTTGTATTGTCTTTGTTTCGTAAATTTCTTATAACCGGACGAATTCAGACGGGCGACCCAAGCAGTTTCTCAGAACTTTCGATTCCGCGGTTTCTCTACGCGGAATCGAAGGCCGTCCGACTTCGATTGCTGAGATCCCGAAACAGAAGTCGGAGATTTGAAATCTGAGAGACCCATTTCCTTTCGATTCGATGGGAACTCCTGAGTTTCCCGATCTCGGCAAGCATTGCAGCGTCAGCGATTGTAAACTGATCGATTTCTTGCCCTTTACCTGCGATCGATGCAACGAGGTTCTCTTCTTTTTTCTCTTCTCGCTTTTCTATCCTCGATCTTCTCCGTCTGTTCTATTCGGTGTCTGCTTCAGGGAATTGGATAAATATGCTGAGCTTTGATGTTGTAGTTAATCTTATGCGTTCTTGGTTTTGTGATGGAATAGGTTTTGTAGTGGATTTATTCTCTCTCTTCTTTTTTTGGATAGTTAACAGTTTTATTAAAAAAAAAAGAAAGTAGTGGATTTATTCTGAAACAGTGTATGAATTGAAAATTTGTCATGTGCTTTGTTAGTGTTGGCAAAGATTTGTAGTGAATGTAATTGAATCGAAAAGCGCTTCAGTTTCTCTTTATTTCTATGGTGTTGATCACAAATTTTTTCTTTTCTTTTCTTTTCTTTTCTTTCTGGCGACAACAAATTTCACGAATTTCATATAACATAGCCTATATGTATTTCAGTTACATAGTTGCGAAGTGGAGTTTAAAAGTTGATCAGTGCTGATAAGTTGAAGTGAAACTACATACTTGATGTTGAGTCTCATCTCTGACATGAAGTCCTGAAAACCCATATGTGAAATAGTAAAGTGAATTTTATTCAATCAACTAAGAGGAGCAACCAATCCTTGCATGAAGCCCTTCTCCTGAATCTCCTCATCGAGACTCACACCTTATATATAAAAACCCCAAGACATGGACTGTCTTTATTTATCTTGGTTGGCATTGTTGGAACTGAAAATTCCAGTTGAGTCAATTGTGATTGTCTCCTCGTGCTTAGTGTTAACCATATCTCATATGAGATGAGCTCTGATCTTCTCCTGGCTGTTACTTGTGTTAAACTGATGTCTGTGGGATATTTTTACACGAGAACCATCAATGCAGGCAGTATGTTGACTTGACCCTCCTTAATTCCTCATCTGTTGGTTTCGTTTTTCCTACTGAACTTGACCTTCTAAGACGTGGTCCCTCTGTTATCTTGATATGGGCATAACATTGATGTACTAAGACGGTTGCCACTACTTCAAGCTTGTGCCATATTATTCATATCCTATTCTGATCAATAGTTTTAGTGAAAATAGATGGAGGAGAGTTTATAACATGATTTTTTTTTTTGGTTATATGTATAAAATTTGTTTAAGGGATTGAGAAAACCCCCAAATATGTAAACGAGACAAAAAAGCGTTTCACACATACAAAATCGCAAAGAGTTGAGCTATCCAAAGAGCAACAAAGAAAACAATCCCTTATTGAGCCAAAAACCCAAAAAATATATAGATTTAAGATGTTATGATCCTCCAAATGAGGTTCAAACCTGACACAGATCCCTACATCTTTGTTTGTTGTGGTCTAGAGACATTTGAGACATTTTATTTTTTTGCTTTTTGATAGACCCAATAAGCTGGTTCAAGAGAATTTTGAAACGATCTATTGTTTCTCTCAAGTCATAGGGATTAGAAGATTGCTGCCAGAATTGTCACCAAATCACCTTACTAATGCAGGACGATTAACCACTTCCTCTAAAGGCTCAAACTAATAGAGGGAGGTGAATCAATTCCTTTCTCTTATAGCCCAACCTAGGCTAGGCCCTCGGTTGAACCCTCCTTCGTGGGTTCCACCTCTCATGGGTCCCGCCTCACACGAGTCACCCGTCTCCCATGAGTCGCCCCACCTCGAGTGTGCTCCCATCTCTCACAAGCTGCTCCACTCGAGCCCGGTGGGAACATGTCCCTGCATTAATCACCCCGGTGAGGAGTTTCGAATACTAGACCTCCTACTCTGATACCACTTTGATGTAGGACGATTAATCACTTTTTCTAAAAGCTTGAACTAATAGAGGGAGGTGAATTAATTCCTTTATCTTATAGACTAGGCTAGGCTAGGCCCTCGATCGAACCCTCTTCCGTAGGCCCCACTTATCACGGGTCCCGCCTCACACAAGTCACCCATCTCCCACGGGCCACCCCACCTCGAGTATGTCCTTGTCTCTTACAAGTTGCCTCACTCGAGCCCGGTGTGAAAATGCCCCTACCTTATATTTTGCAACTTAGACCGTAAATCCTTTATTCAGCTATCAAGGATTTTAGATCTCTAGGCATCACCCAAGTAACCCCAAGAATGTCCATCATAGTTAACCAAACTTCCGCTGCAAATGGGCAATGTGACATGAGATGGGATACTGATTTTTCCTCCATAAGGCACCTGACATAAATATTTGGAAGTATGAAGCCTTTTCTTCTCAGGTTATCCACCATTAGGCATGATTATTACATGCATGCTCTTTTGAAGGCATGGTTTCCACTCTCCAACAATTCGTTTTCTTACTATCTACATGTTGTACTACCATTACTCGTGTGATCACATAGTCCTGTTTTGTCCACAAAGTTGCTCCAATTGATGCAGAATATATATGGAAAATAGTTTCAAATAATAAAATAGGAATTTAGAAATTAACATATTCAATTTTCAGGTCAAGGGCAAAAAAATGTAATTTTTAAATGTGGAAATTATGAAAATACCCCTGACAAGTGTCAGAAAGATCCCAAAATTTCCAGACTAGTAATAGTCCCTGTAGGATTAAAATTTTATGAATTTGGAGTTAATATCTTAAAAGATATTGAATTTTCAAAATTTCAAATTTCCCCTCAAAAATACAGAAAAGTAACTCTGAAAATCTTCGATTAAACCCAAAATACTAGGAATGTTTTATGCCGTTTGAGGGCTTTCGCTTGGTTGATGGAGAACATAACCTAATAATCAAAACAAGAAAAGTGGATGATTATAAGGGGGCGATTTTCACTACTAAAAAACCCAGGAAATTCTGGTTTTGATAACTAGCGATGATCAAGCAATGAAAAGATAAAATGGAATAATTTTAACAAGAGATTTTAAAGGACTTTAGAATAGTTTATATAGCATAAAGATAAGGATCAAACCTGATACAAATAGGGCTCATAATCCTCATTGTAGGTAGATCCGATTGAAGCTATAGTGCTGCCCAAAAATTTCAGCAATGGTCTCTTGTTTTGCTTGAGCTCTTGGAAGATTTGTGTTCCAAAATTCAGGTTTCGTAACTTGTAATGGGGAATAATGAAGGTATGGGAAGAAGAAACTTGAAGGAGAAGAGGATAAAGGGAGAAATAAAAAGGAAGAGAAAATAAAGAGAGGGTAGAAGAGTTGGGACTGTCATAGAGATTAGAAGAGAAGGGGAAGAAAAAGGTAGCCTACGGCTACTCTTAGAAAGAAGAGGAGAGGGAGAGGGAGTAAGGTCCACGACCAGAATTTCTAAACCAAAATAATTAATTCTTCTTCAATTGTCGTGTAAGGGGGTGGGGATGGCCTTTTTAAGGTTTACAACCAAAACAAACTTGCTAAATTAGAAACTACTTTCTAAATAAAGTAGTAATTGTTAAATCATTCTAAAATAAGCTAATTCTAAATAAACCCCTGCCCAAAAGGCTATACTACAAAGAACCCCTTACGACTTATACCCCCCTACAAGTAGTGCTTCCTAGGCTTAGGCTTAGGCCTCCACAAAGGATAGGCCTTATCCAACCCTGCCAATGATGCTGCATCATTGACTTTTAAATTCTCCTTTAACTTTGGAATGCACAGTCTATACCACATCACATCCCTTGCTGCCCTTTTCCGTGCTTTAACCTTATCCCTATTAATCCTAATTCTGTGAATTAAGCAGCCTCCATATGATATCCTGTTCAACCTTACCAAAGACCTGTAACTGAACTAAACATATTCCCCTTGTAAGCCTACTTGAGACCCTGTCTACAAATATTCTTTAACATAGCTGTGGCTTTATTACAAGGTCTTCACTATTGAATAATGTGCTAATTTCTATAGTCTGAAAGAAGTTCTTTATATTTACATTAAATCTGAATGGTTCTACATTTTATTGGATTCCCCTCTTTAGTTCTTGAGTTGTTCTATTATGAAATCTGCTTCTTGAACTTGAACTGCACCTGAGTAGAGATTAGAGAGTAGAAATTCTGTTTATAAGTCATTGTTGCTTTTACTAATCATTTTGGATCTCTTACTGCATCTTATTTGACTTATATGCTGCATCACAATCACTCTCTCCCACAGTTTCATTGTATGGCTCATAAGCTTGATCCCACGATAATTGGTGCAATTTTGAATATCCACCTTGTTCTTTTATATAGGAATAACAATACTTTTCCTCTACTCATCCGACATTTTTTTACTTCTAATGATCTTGTTAAAAAGCTTAGTTAACCATGATAAAATATCATCTCCCATACATTTCCAAACAACAACAACAGACCAAACATGTCTGGAAAATCAAGAATCAATCATCCAAAAATCCGGACGGAACATCCAAAAATATCTCAGCAGAAGTAACATTGAACTGGAAAGCTGAGAATGTCGTTAAACAAAATCAGGCCCTCTCAAAGATTCTTGAAAATCAAATACATTTGGAGAAAACGGTCATAAATGTGCTTTCATCACTAGATCTTCTCATCCAAGATCTAAAAACAAATATCTCGAACCTCAAAGCAGAGCTCAACCATATAACCTGCACTGTCACAAACTACTACCAAACAGCAAAAAATGATAAAGACAAAAGAAGTTGAAAGGAAACACATAGAAAATTATCTCTGAAGCCTAGAAGCATCTCAACAAGCAGAAAGAAAGGCTAGCCAGCCTTCTTTGCTCCATCCACCCCAAAAATCCCTTTTCGGCAATCTTCCAACTAGACAACCCCCTTTGTTCCATCCACCTCAAGAATCCCTTTTTGGCAATCTTTCCTCAACCATTACCTCCATTACCCTACACCCCCACAATTCGGTACCCACCTCTCCCCACATTCCTTGCCAACTTCCAGACGCTCCCCAAATCTTATCATTTTGTTCTCATACCTACCATACCAACTCCATCCCCTTCTAGACCAAAAACTCTTACCTCCAGATGCTCCAGATACAACAATTGGAGCCTCCTCAAAACAGAGGCTAAACCTTTTTCCACTCGATACCCTTAACCCAATCTCCTTTCTCAAAACTCTCTAGCAACCCTCCCAACCCTAAGTAGTTTCTCAACACTTCAATCCCACTTTCGATAATCTCACCGTTGAATTTGAACATCTCATGATGGATACTGACACTCAACCTACCCATCATGTTCAAGAACCCGATGACATCCCTTATGTCTATAATCGTGCACCACCTCAAAATCCTGAACCTCCTCTGATGAGGACATCAAGTCTATGAGTACTTTTCAGACTTATCAGAGGTGTTGGAGGGGATCTGGGTCATTGCTTTGGTTTGGATAGAGGCTCATATGATGTTCCAAACTTTGGAGGGTTAGATCTTATGTTTAAGATTTATTTTCATGATTAGTAGTTGTTTATTTATTTGTTGCATATTTATTTTATGTTTCTTTGTAGGGGGGACAATTTTGAGGGTATTTTAGTCTTATTTATGTTTTTAAGGGTATTTTAGAGAGAATTTATCTGAGTAGGGATATTTTGGTCTAAAGGACCTAATTTTGTATCACCCTAGGCGTGGGAGTCTCTAAAAAGAAACCCACACGCCTCCTTCTAATTAATGAATGCAAATTTTGAATTTTAAAAGTCTCATTTTCTGGTTCGGTTGTACCTGAAGAACAAATCCTAAAAAGGGCTTGGGCTCTCCCAAGTTAACAGTGGTGGTGGAGGCCAGTCCCTTCCTTTTGGGTTAAAAGGATTTCTCCTTCTTATTCTCTTCTCTATTTTATTATTTGTTCAAAATTTTAGCAAGTTGGAGATTTTTCCCTCTTCAAGAGATTGATCACCAACTGAAAGGGGAGTTTTGAAGCTGTTCGAATATATCAGGGCCTTCCCAAGACCTGGGTGATCCACCTAGTGTTGGAAGAGCTTGGTTTTCTTCAAAAACCTAGGAGATCTCAAAAGAGATTCCTAAGTGGGGTGGCACTCATTATTTCTGGATAGATTTTTGGCTTCATTGAATTGGCTTGCTTCTAGTGGTTTCTTATGGATTGTTGGGGATGGTTTTGTTAGGCCACATTAAAAGGACTCAGCCACTACAAAAATCAGTTGTACTTTTTCAAATTTCAGCTATATTTTATTTCCTTGATTGAGTAGAATTTATGTGGATGTGCTGGCATGAGCATGGACTGTTGTAGGGTAATTTTCTAGACATTCTTTGGACCTACAACCGACGTTTTGTAAGGTTAATTATTCCCTAACCTAGCCTTTTAATTTCCCGTGCAAACCCTTATAGTCAACCCACTAATTCCTTTTATTTGAATCACTTGATATTTAATGCCTATCACATGTTTGTTAAACTTCCTAAATAGTTAGCTTGCTGGATTTTCTGTGTTAGTAGTCCATTGGACTTTTCCGTACCTTTGGAAAAGTTCCATTAGTCATAGAATTCTTCTTGGTTCAGCCCCATAATAGGTTCATTTCCTTTTTACATTGATATCACTATTTTAACATTCTAATGAATATGTTTTGAACCCCAAGAATTTTCGACCAACAAGTTTTACTTTACTTGTTCCTTAATTTAGTTGGAGTATTTAAGCACATAAATTTGGATCTACTTATGTCCCTACTTTGTTTGCTTGAACCCTCAACATGGCATATCAAAGTTAATTTGAAACCCACCTAGATTTGTATGTTTTGGTGCTAGTAGGAATCTTGTTTATTGTACTACATCACTTGTGATATTCTATTCTTAACCTCCTATGACACACACTCACTTACCTACATGTATGCTGCATCCTCCTCCATCTCTAGTCAAGTTCTTTACCCTCGATGACACTCCCCCATCTCAATGGAGAGACAAAATTTTGAGTTAATGGCATGGGCACAAATACAACTTCAAAAACCAGGTGCTATTGAACCATCTGTCATTACACAAATTACTCCCAAATTTATTGGAAGACTCCGAGAATGGTGGCTCAGCCTAGGAGAACACCACCAATTACAAGCATTACAACATCCCACAATTGAAGCATTTCTAGTCGTGCTTCACCAAGAATTTCTCGATCCTACCTCCTTTCAGACAGACCAAAAGAGAGAAGAATTCTTCAAGATGAGATGGTGCTCATTCAAGAAAAAGGATCTTGAGAGACATTACTTTAATATGTCCCAGAGTTTTTATGCTATCAACAACATAGATGACCCAAACCTCAAACAAGCATTCCTTAACTCCCTTCCCGATCCTTTAGGGAATGAAGCAATGAAACTTTTGAATGCGAAGCAAATGATGCTATAGGCAGTCGCACTTGGTGAAATTTATCAACAAGTTCTTCTAGCCCTTGGCAAATTCTGCAATACATCAAAGTTTCTACGACAAATAAAAACAATGGGCAAAAAGATCGGGTCAGCTTGCACAGACAAGAGTCTTACTATCAAGTGCGAGGATGAAAAACAATGTGATTGTTTGATCTCTCACAAGAAGAACTTCAAGAAATATTCTAGATTTTTTAAAGAAAACACATCCCCTTTCCCAATCTTCAAGAAAAGGGAATAAATGGCGATTTCTTAGAAAAAAAGGTGTTCATGGAAAAACAACTGATAGATGTTTTATCTTCAACGAAAGAGGACATTTCTCAAGAAACAGTCCCAACAAAGTCAAAGCAGCTCATCTCCTGCAAGAAGCATCCCTGCATGCTCAGGACAAATTTTCTGCAGTTGAATTAGTTTTTTCTGTAGAAGAGTATACTTTCCCAACAGCCTGTTTGCCATCTCCTGCCCCATTGATGACTCATCCTTACTTTCCTCATCATCATCATCATCAGAAGAAAAAGACCAATTGATCCACTAAATTGACCTCCTCCCTCTAGCCTACCATCATCCCACACCTACAGTTAGAATTCATATTATTCCAGAACCCTATGCCAGACCCATAGCAGTCATAGCTTTTCTGGACATAGGCATAGCAGCCACAGTTATCAATCCTAAACTCCTTCCTTCTAACCATTGGTAACTAATACAGCAGACTTTTAGTGCTGCTAATGGTGAACATTTTCAAATCACCAGAGGTGCTGGCTGTAGTAGAGTGAATAGTTGTGGTTTTCTAGATAAAAGATCAGTGAGACCATTCTGTTCGCCTTTGATTTGTATGAAGTCAAAAGACCATTGAGAGAACCAAGATGCCCATCGTAGTATTTGTGGGTTTGGAAGAGTCTCTTGTTTGAATTGTAGCATCTGAGGAAAGGATGACATATCCATTTCAACCTTGAATTTTCTGCCGATGAGATGGAATTGAATTTTTTTTTTTCCTTTTTTGATGTCGTGAATTTTCTTGAATGTGGAATGATAATGGGTTTCTGCAACAGAAAATGATCAACTTTTGTATTCACATAAATGCCAAATTCCATTGTTTTCTTCAAACAAGGCTGCTTCCCGGTAGAAATCACTAGCATCTTTTCGGAGGATACGAAGACCGTGTCCAGGAATTTTTAATTTTGGAAGCTTGTGGGAATAGGCTGTTTAGACTTTGGACTGTTTGGCTGTGTATTGTGGACCATGGAGGTGGTGCGTTCTTGAGCAGTTGTGAGAGAACTGATCTATGGTTAGCAATATGGGAGATACAATCTTCAATGTAATTCACAATGCCAAGAAACTGATGGATCTGTTTTCCTGTAAGCATATCAGGATATTTTTGAAGGGCAATGGTGATATGTGGCTGTGTAGTATATCTGTCATTTGTAATGGTCATACCCAAGAAGTCTATCGGCTCATTTCCAATTTCCATTTTCTTTTCTGAGAGCATTATCCCTTATTGAACAAGCAGAGGGTGGGGCTGTGATAGTAGTTGTTCTTGTTCCTTTGAGGAAAAAGAGAATAAAAGAATGTCGTCAACATGGATGAGAGAATGAGAGAGGATAGGTTCGAATATCCTGATCATGGCTTTTTGAAATAACAAGGCTACAAAGTGTTGTTTTTGCCCTGTTTGCTGGATGAAGGGCAAGCTGCCAAAACCTTGACTTGAGGTCAATTTTAGGGAAGATTTTTGCTTGATGAAGAGGTTGAAATAGATCCGTTCTCTGGGTAAGTGGGAGCTTTTCATCTGCTAAGAACCTGTTAAGGGGTTGGTAGTTTATAATGAGCCTGAGTTTTCCTCTGATCTGTTAAGATCTTTTGTTGACATAAAATGCTTCACATGCCCTTGGGGAGGAGGTGGGCTTAATGAGTCCTTGTGCCTGTAATTGATCCAGTTCTTGTAATGCCTTTTGATAGAGTCTTGAATCCATTCCTCTGTGACTGGTCTTTGTGGGGTTGACATCTTCATTGAGCTTGAAAGGTAACTTGACAAAAAAGATAGGGTTAGTCCAGAGGGAATGGGGATGTTTGAATGTGGAGTGATTTTCAGCACAACAATCCTGGATAAATTGGTTATGACTGGGGGCTAATGAGAACTGTTATAGGTTTGGAATGGGGGTCCAGGGTAAATGGTGACCATGATAAGTGATTCAGTGGAAGAGATCGGCTTCATATAATGTTGTAATTAAGTGGAAATAATGGTCATACATAAATAATGATGCAATAATCACATCGTATATAGTTGATTTATTCAATGTGTCTTTGCTTCAATTGAGGATAAGTTCTTTCTTTTTCCAATAAATAGAGCTGGGGGTAACTGCTCACGTGTGGGGGACACTCGTTATGTGAACCTTTTAGTTATATGAAGTCTCCAATGTTGGAACAGTCTTGATTGCAATGCTTTTGAGGCATGATTGTGATCATTTCATGTTTGTTTATCATCATCTAGCTCTCTAGATGGTCTACTCAACACACATTTGATTACTATTATATGATAATGACTTAGTGATAGTGGGTTGATAGTGGGTCATCTTACTTTGAATCGTCATGCCTTCTCTCGCAGATCAGTAGACAGTTTCATTTTGGATCTATATCATGGAGTATGAAATGTGAGGGCACTTCACTGCAGAAGAGACAATCACTTGGAGCACATCACTAGAAACACATTATTGTATTTTGGGATTTGTGACACTCAAGACTTTTCCATGATTGTCAAAAGCAAAGAATATTTGAGAAATTTGGAATGATAAGCATTTATTATTCAATACTGCTATCATAAAGTATGAAAGAAATATGGAAGATCTGAGGATTATGTTTTTCAGTGAAAATGGGCATAAGAGGAGAGAACGCATGTTTTCTCCCTTCTTTTTCATATCATTTCTCTCCAATCCTGAAGATTTTATGAATGCATTGGTTGATTGTTATCCACTTCCATTTCTAACGCTCACATTGCCCTCCTGCTATACTTAGGAAGAGTTATGCTAAGCAAATGGCGTTTCAATAATGTGAATCCATAAAAAAGACACTTTAGAAAAAGCAAAGTATCCAGGAAGCCATTTTGCATTGTCATTTATGCATGATTGCTTTCTACTTTGTTCACACATTATGTGAAGCGTGGGCTGTGGATGACTCTTAAGGAATTTGAAGACTATTTGTGGACTGTTGGGTCAACTCAGAATTTAAAAACAAAATCAACCCTTAGGTTAAAGGAAACTGTTGCCTGGGTAGATTGTATGTTATCCTTCTTGTTTTTGGTGTATTGTGCTGCTTTCTTAGAGATAGTTTTGCGACTCACTACATATCATTATAGAGTTACTAGGGGTCGTGGAACTCTCTTTACGATCTCCCTATTCTCTTTTTCATCTTCTTCTTTCTCATATTCATTAAATCTGAGTTAAATATTTCAATTTGGTATCAGAGCCTAAAATTGAATGTGGAGTCTCATTGGGGTGTTTGAAGTTCGAAGGAGTTGAAGATTGATGTTAGATGTCGTCCGGCCTTACGGCTGATGTTAGTAACCATATGGATAGTCTAAACTTTTAACCCTAGGTGAAAATATTGGGTAAAAGAGGTGAATTTTTTGAGGTTTGTGGTTATTTTTTCCAATATTTTTGAGTAGTTTATGATGACATTTTACCCATCTGATTGATTACAGAAGAAAATAATCATTATATGATCAATCAGATAGTTGTGATTTGGGAGGACGGTTTTTGTGAAGAAAACCTATAGATTCAATCTGTCTCATATTCTGAAGGTATAGAAGGATTGATGTGCTGGTGTGGAGTTCTGTAATACATTCCCCACCCCCCCCTCTTTCTCAATTTTGCTTTTGAAGTTATGGGGCTGTGCAGCTTTTGTATGTTGAGAAAGCATGACTGGTGGAGGTCACAGATAGTTGTCAAAACAGCTCAATAATATTATTCTGTTGAGACTTAGTGAAGTGCTGGATTGTGCAAAGTAGTAAAGGGATAGTTGTGTTTAGGGTTTTTTTTTTGTTTGAGTGTCACGTTTTGTTGTTTAATAACATTGGAAAAATGAAGGATGTTGTTAACTTCTATTGCCTATAACGGCTGTTATCCCATTATTTTTGGCTCTTTAATAACATTTTGACATTATTATTTAATATATTAATTATTTTTGTTTCAAATATTTAAATTGAAATATTTTAATAATAAGATATTGTAAAAAGCTGAGAAAGATGTGATGGCCGTTATAATGGTCAAGGGCCTCAAGGCTTCCCACTGTTATACCCATTATAATCATTATTTTAAACCTTGTTATAGCCTTTTCTCTCCAAATTATTTTGTTGTTGCAAGTAGAAGTCATGGTATTGGTTGTGGTTCTGATATGTTTTCACATCTTGCTCAGGTATTCTGTTTAGAGCACAGAAGTTATGTTAGACACCGATGTCCGAATGCCAACAGACAGGATGTCACTGTTGTCATATGTCCACTCTGTGCTAAAGGAGTCCGTCTGATCCCTGATGAAGACCCAAACATCACTTGGGAGTCGCATGTTAACACTGACTGTGACCCATCAAATTATGAGAGAGCAACAAAGAAGAAAAGGTGCCCCGTCCCTGGCTGCAGAGAAGCTCTAACATTCTCGAACACAATAAGATGCAGGGACTGCAGCATAGAGCATTGCTTGAAGCACCGGTTCGGACCTGACCACAAGTGTCCAGGACCCAAGAAACCTGAGTCAGGGTTCCCATTTAAGGGTCTCTTGAAGAGGAGTCAGAAGTATGAATCAAGACCGAACCACAGCCCAAGTACATCGTCACCAACGTGGGCTGAAAGCCTTCTCAATGCGGCTTCAAGCGTCAAGGCCTCAGCTGAAGCAGGGATGGCCAAGTTAAGTATTGCAACTAACCAAGCTTTGCAGAAGGCAAGTGGAACAGGGCAGAGCAGCAGTGATAATGGACAAGTGGAGGAATGCCCCCAGTGTCGGGCAAAGTTCACGTCTGTTACATCTCTGGTAGAGCATGTGGAGAGAGTCCATGAAGGTGGTGGCAACCGACCTGGTGTTAAGAAGCTGACAATAGATGTCTGCCCTAAATGTAGTAAAGGATTCCGAGATCCAGTATCCTTGGTGGAGCATGTTGAGAGGGATCACGGAGGAACTTCTAGAGCTTAAAAGGTAATGTCAACGACTTGGTGATTTCATCAACGAGTTTTATGCCACACATTGTACTGAGAAATGATTGTTATTTCTCTTTCTCTTGTTTTCATTGTTTCAACTCCGCCTGGCACTCTTTGATAGCCTTTGAACATTCAATTAAATCTTTATTATGTTTTTAAATAATGTCTACTGGTTACAGAGCATGCTGAAGGTCAAAATTAATCTTATCCAGTTCAAAGACAAATAAACTACTTATTGGGCGAGTTTCTCAAAATGGCGGCCCTACTACACATTATATTTGAACATCCGTTGGTGATTCTCAGTAAACCTTGAACATAGACATCCCATGCAGGAGTCGCAAATTTAGTCGGTGATTCTCAGTAATCCTTGAACAGAGACAGCCCATGTAGGAGTTGTGAATTTATTTAGCAAAAGTATAGGAAGAAATGCCAATAAGGGAAACAATTTTGATGTAATTTCTATTTGATAAAAAGGAAAAGAAAAAGGAAGAAATGAAGTTAATCTTCTCTCTAACATGTCCATTGCATTGGAACTATTACTCTTTAATCACTAAAGTAAACTTTCTTTACAGGCCTTCAACATATTCAACTCTTATCATCTAATTTTTGTATTTTCATCCATATAACTTACTAATCTGCTGCTATATAAATAATTCCCGAAAACAAAAAAAGTTTATGACTATCTCAACCTTGTCAACAAGAATTCTATTATAGCCTGTTTGGCAGCCACCTGTAATTTAATCATTTCATTTGAGTTTCTCAAGGCATTTATAGTCATGAGATGATGGTTTCCTAATGAACTCGTTCAAATTTATACTCTTTGTTAACTACAATTAGAAATGAAGTCATCTTAGGTTTTTCTGCAAAATGAATTGACTTGTGTTATCAAGCACAGATCGCTGCAAATCTGAATGAGTTCATCACAAACCATCCCATTGTGGGTACGAAAGCCTTGGGAAATTCAAATGAAATGATTTCATTACAGGTGGCTGCCAAATGCAGCCTTAATATTCAATTATGACTGATTGCCTTAATATTCAATTATGACTGATTTTCTTGTCTGTTAACACCAAATTGAACCGCTGAACATTCTCCACATTGTTTATAATGTCATCACTTCAAGTATGTTCTAGTTTTTCCCTCTTCATCATCCTTTACCTAATGGATGATTTTCTCTTCTATCAGTTTTTTGCATTTTCCTGTTGAATCCTTTTCTGTGCGTTAGGCTTTCAGGTCCACCAACTCCTTTCACTCACTATATACATTTGACATATGCCAAAGATGTACAGTCGGTGTCCAACCTCTTCCCATTCCCTGTGTCAACTAGTACCGGGGCGTCAAGAAGCATCTTAGTGTAATCGTAGTAAAAATATCGGGTGTATAAATTACAGTGGGTCTTATAATGTGTTTAAGAGACCCCGAGATGGTTTTTTCCAGCCCCTGTATGGCTTGACACAGGGAGGGAGATGTAGAGGATCTGGATTGCAGAAAGATTAATAAGCAAGACAATTAACAGAGCAAATGAAAAGCGTAAACTACACCTTGTCAAGTATGGAAATAAGAAAGATGTTGTTGACTTCTATGAAACAAATGCTAATTTAGGGAAAATATGTTGGATGTGTAAGAGACGAAGTTGCACTATTGTTGGATGTGTAGGAATGATGATGGTGCATTTCATAGAGACAAATCTAAAAGGCAACCTCACAAGTTCTGAGAAGCATAACTGACACTGTAAGGAATGGAAATTTCTTACTCTGCTTTACTGAGCTGGTGTTTGCAGGATTTGTGTCTAACACAGGCTATGACAACTTGAAAAAGGCATGGTTATCAGGATCCCGATCCGGATCGTAGGATCGTAATCCTACGATCCTATGATTCTAAACATCCAATTGATCTGACTCCTTACCAGGATCTTAGATTATAGGATCTTAGTAGGATCTCATTTTGGGTCATGGGATCTTACAATCCTACGATCCGAAATCATTCAAGCGATCTTGGTCAATTCTATTATGATCCTAAAAAAAAAAGACACATGTTTTATAATTATAAAACACTAAAGGTTAATAAAGAAATCCCTAATTATAAATACTAAGTACTTAATTCAAGTTAAACTATTAAAGAAAATAATATTTGAATACGACTCTTCCTTTTCAAATTGTTTACATTGTTTTGTTTATTCTATTGGAGAGTTCAATTACTCAAGCTAACCAGAGCCAACCAACCCTTGTAACCTGTCATATTTAGCCATTCTTCAATCAAAATTCAAGAGTAGAACTCGTTATGATAGATCTAGACAATAGTCAGGCCAATGCTAGTTTGATTGGAATTATCATATTTTGTTGATATCAATTTATAGGTGGAGCTTCAAGTTGAGCAAAGTCAACCATAATCCTGTTTCTTGTTGCAAGGTGACCTATCCCATATGAAAGCGAAATACCTTCCTTTACAAAAACAACTGAAGAATGAATGAGTTTCATGAGTTTTGTTTTTAACCATAGTAAAAAGGGATTGAAATACGAATCCACTTAATTAATTTAATATGTTTTGTTATTGTGGTGATGAAATTTTGAAAATATCATAATTTGATTAATTTACTTTGTGGGTAATTTGTTTTGAAAAAACTCTAAAATTTTTCTTAGTTAATAGAAATAAAAAGTATAAAAGT
>JAOXJP010000003.1:15925581-15977863 GCA_025762735.1 Platanus orientalis | reverse complement strand
GAGTCATTAGAGACCCTAATGATGCTTCTCTCTCTCTCTCTCTCTCTCTCTCTCTCTCTATATATATATATATATATATATTATACATCAACATGTTAACACTCTCCCTCAAGTTAGAGCATGTAAATCAATCATGCCCATATTGTTACATAAATCTATTAATTGAGATTTTCCCAATGCTTTAGTAAAGTGACACCAGGTCACGAATAAAATGATAATCAACTTTTATGTGCTTGGTCCTCTCATGAAATACTTGATTACTTGCAATGTGAATAGCTGCTTGATTATTACAGTACATCACAAGAGATGATAAAATCATCATTCTCATCTCTTCTAGATGAGATTACAACCATAGCAGCTCACAAGATATAAGAACCATAATTTTATACTCAACTTCAACACTAGATCTAGTTACCATATGTTGTTTCTTACTTTTCCATGTAACTAAATTTCCAACTACAAAGGTACAATACCCTATTGTTGATCTCTTATCATGTGGACTGTCATCCCAATCTACATCTGAATAACCAATGACACCCAAACTAGATGATGGGGTGTAAGGAATGCCCCTCCTCGGGCTGCTTTTCAAGTACCTTAGTATCCTGTACGCAACATCCCAATGCGGTTGACGTGGAGTGTGTATATATTGACTCACAACCCCAACTACAAATGTAATATCAGACCATGTTACTGTTAAATAAATAAGTTTACCAGCCATCCTCTTATAGAGACCTACATCAGAAAATATCTCACCATCATCAAGTTTTAACTTTGAATTGGGATCCAAGGCTGTATCAATTGGTTTTCACGCCAACATGCCAACCTCTTCTAGTAAGTCCATTACATACTTCTATTGAGATATGTCAATGCCCTGCTTGGATCTTGCAACCTCTATGTGTAGGAAGTACCACAATTGCCCTAGATCCTTATCACTCCCTATAATTATAATATCATCCACATACACAACCAGTTAGAGAACCCCTGTCTTTTGTTTGCGAACAAATACTGAATGGTCTGAGTGAACCCTTTTAAACCCATACGTGAGTAGTGTTTGACTAAATTTGGAAAACCAACCCCTGAACAACATACCCGGTAGGTTGCACTTGCTCCATGTAAACTTCTTCCTGTAAATCACCATTGAGGAAGGCATTTTATTACATCCAATTAATGTAAGGGTCAGTGTAATGAGGTAGCCACAGATATAAGAACCCTAACTGAATTAAGTCGAGTGACTAGAGAGGTCTCAAAATAATCCACACCAAAATTTTGGGTATACTCTTTAGCTATTAACCGAGCTTTAAGTCTTTCAATAGTTCCATCTAGATGATACTTAATTGTGTATACCCAATGACATCCAACTATTTTCTTTCCTGAAGGGAGAGTGATTAGCTCGCAAGTGTCATTATCGTGAAGTGCAATCATTTTTGCATCCATGCTTTGTTTCCACTTAGAGAACTGTATTGCCTGTACATGTGACTTTAGTAGGGAAATGGTAGACAAAAATAGTGCTAAGGAACAAAATACTGATGAAAAACGGTCAAGGGTAACAAAGTTAGCAATTGCATATAGTGTACAAGAATGCTTACCTTTGTGCAGTTTGATAGATAGATTGAGGGTGGTGGTAGGAGCCTCAAGAGGAGGAGAGGATTTAGTGATTACAAAGGCTTTAGTACTCCTGTGATATACCCTTAGTGGAGATTTAGAAGGGAGTGGTGCAGTTGAGGAAGCACGAACTATGATTTAATATGATGAGATGATTTATTAAGTAAACCAATTAAGATGGCAGTGTCAAGACCCTGACTTTCAGGCGAAAAATAAGGAGTACTCTAAAAAAATGTAACATTTGCAGTAATAAACATGCAATGAGATAAAAGGTCATAGTATCTATATCCCTTTTGAGTCTGAGAATACCCTAGGAAGAGACTTTTATAAGCTCTAAGAAACAGTTTATCCCAACCAGGAACTAAAGCCTAAGCAAAACATGTGGATCCAAAAACATGAGGAATGGAAAACAACTCAAAATCAGGAAAAATAATAGAATCCAAAGATTTATTTCCCAATATAAAAGAATGTATGTGATTCACTAAAAAGCAAGCAGTTAGTATGGCATCACTCCAATAGACTTGTGATACATGCATCCAAAATGAGAGAGTTCTGGATATATCAAGTAATTGTCAGTTTTTCCTCTCTACCTCTCCATTTTGTTGGGGAATATGAGCATATGAGGTTTGGTGAACAATCCCAATAGAGGTGCAGAATTCTAGTACATCAGGTTGCATATATTCTTTTGCATTATCAGATCTAAACATGAGAATGCGATAACCATACTAAACTTCTACTTATAGAACATCTTAAAAATAACAAGCAATTCATAATGATTTTTTAATAAAAAGCGTTTATTTGTATAGGAATAATTATCCACAAAAATAGCAAAATATGAATATCCAAATAAAGATTTATGTCTGGCGGGATCCCAAATGTTTGAATGAATCAAACCAAAAATACTAGTCTTACAACTCTTAACCCTACTAGGAAAAGACACACAATGATGCTTTCATAACTAACAAGCCTCACACTCCAAAGCAGACACAGACTCTAAACATAAAATACTCTGTTTTAATTCCTGAAGAGAAGAATGTCCCAAACGATTGTGCCACATCAGAGGAGAAACACTAGAACTAAGAGTCGTTGCACTACCACATCTTGGGTCTCCATCTAGATGGTAAAGTCCATTCGCCTCATGTTCTCCACCAATCAGTTTCCTCGTTTTAAGGTCCTAAAAAATACAAAAGGAATGACAAAAGGTAACTAAACAGTTTAGGGACTTGGTAAGCTTACAGACAAAATGCTGAAAGGAAACTTAGGGACATAAAACAGATGAAAGAAAAAGGGATGGGTTAAGTTAGCATCTCCATAACCACTTATAGCCATGGTAGAGCCATCTGCAAGGACTACAATAAATGCAAATGTTGATGTAGAGAGTGAGGTCAAATTGGAGGGTGTACCAGTCAAATTTTCAGAGGCTCTTGAGTCTATGGCCCATGATGACCCCTAAGTAACATGGCAACCAGTAATTGAATGTGCAAGGGTAGCCGTAGGAGCAGACTGACTGACACTGAATATGTTGTAACAAATTGTTATACTCCTCACGAGATGGTCATAAAACTAGATGGTGTATTGGAAGCTTCTTTGCCAAAATAGTTGTCCTCATTCATGCTTCCCGCTGATAAGTCACTGGATATAGTCCGAACATTAGCCTAGACAAGTTTTCCAAACTTATCCCAGCTTTTTTTTAGAGACGTGATTAGTTCTTTCACAATGAATACACTTACGTGACACATCTGAGCTTCTTCCTCTACCTTGGCCACCATTAACACCACAACCTCTTCCTCCATTCACACTACCTTGTCCATGTCCAGTCATAAACACAAGTGCTGAGCTTTCACTATGAGATGGTCCAGAAACAATAGATGGTGAAGGACTAGTAGCTTTAAGGACCCTGGCATAGACATTATTAAGAAATGGAGCAGTCTCACTCACTAGTATTTGTCCTCTAATATTCTAAAAGTTAGAATTTAAACCAGATTAAAACTTGGCCACCTGAAATTCCTCCCTTTGTAGTTTCAACTGTTCTACGTCACTACTAATGGGTTAATACATATTCAAATCCTCCCACATACTATATAAGGTGTTGTAGTACTTACTGACTGACCTATCTTCTTCTGCAACATGAAAATATTCTCATAAAGTTGATATATCCTAGAGACATTCTTATCCATAGAATACATCTCTTGTAAAGCAATCCAAACCTGTTTTGCAGTATCCAAAAAACATCACATTAGCACTGATCTGTGGTTCCATGCTATTCCACAGCCACATCAAACTAAGTAATTATCCTATAACTAGTCTTCATATTCATCATTGGTTTTTGAAGGAGGATCTCCGATTATACACTTTAACTTCTTCCTGGCCCCAAGAAAGACTTTCACAACCTGGGCCCACAATACATAATTAGTACCATTCAGTTTTACATTAGTAATCTGCAGATTTGCATTATCTAACGATTGAATAAGTGAAACTTTCTCAGACTTCATTTCATTGCCTGAGAAAATTTGTGAAGTCTTTCCCTAAATTTACATATTTTCTATTATTTCAAATAACTATAGTGAAATTTCTTTGAAAACTCTCTAACTCCTTAGGGTAAAACATCAATCAATATTTAACTTTTGAACCATGGTTTCTATAATTTTTACAATATTCTCATGAATTTCCATGAACTTCCACGAATTAATTTTTCCCTTAGGGTTGGGGGGGGGGAGTTTGGACTGAACCGAAACAAAAATTGAGAACTTTGGTTATGAGGACACTTTGGGGTACAAAATCTTGGAACCTAGGTGTGTGGCATTGGTGGCTAGGGCAGGTTTTGCTTGTGCATGATGAACAAGGGTAGTATGATTATAGAAATGGCAGGTGATGTCTCCTTGTGGTTGGTTACTCAAATTTTAGTAACCTTATTAGGGGTTAGGTTGTATTTGGTCGTTTATGGGCGGATCGACTCTGTCAAGGGTTGAGCATTGTTCAAATAGACCCGAGAGCAGACCTAGTATTCCTTGAGGAGTTTTCTATGGCCTTCTTGGGTATCAGGGTACACCTTGGGCTGGTATTTTGGTGACAGGGTTTTGGCACTGAGACTGGTTGGTTTTGTATTCTGCTATGTTCTTGTGGAATACATGGGTGGTGGTCCATACATGACTGAACATGCTAACTTGGAGCTCTGAAACTTGATTGTGCTGAGACTACTCTATAGGTGCCCCTCAAATGACTGCATCATAAGCAAAGTTCTAGGGTGATGCTTCCATTTGGTGATTTTGGCATATGGAGTTGGCTAATGTCTTCATTATGCTATGGTGTTGCCTTTTTTGTGTATGCTGGGGCCTTAGGATTGTGCTAAGGCCGGTGAGCCTTTAATACAAAGTTGGCAAAGCTTGAGGGCTTGTGGGCATTTGAGTAATACTAGGTGTGTAGGTATGTCAGAGGATCAGTGATAGGGACTGGCCCTCAAGGAAGGTGTAAGATTAGCCTCAGCTTGGCAAAAGATTTGAGTATCACATAGCTTATGTTCTGCTGCACTAGCAGTTTGGACTATGACAATATGCTTTCTATAACATTTTGATTGTTGAGTTACATGTCTCAGTAACAGACACTTTTTACGCACCTGGGCATTTTGACCCCCATATGTTGAGGTGTATGCCTCCTATGCTGTTGAGACACTATTGCCAACAAATTATTTCTTTAAGCCACTCTTAACATATGCATTTGGGTTTTTCTTTGAAGCTTTGATGGAAGAAACATACAATCTTGACTCTGTAAGTGCTTTCATCATTTATTTCTGCTATAGATTTGTTGATTTTGTATTCATGTGGTTCTCCCCACGGCCTTAATCATGGGAGAAGGGCTTAGTCTGCAGTGGATTTGGTCTCTTTTGATGTGGATCACCATGTGTGAGTGGCTGATTGGGTCCTTAATGTCTCCTCTTTTTTTACCATTTCTGATAGAGGAAAAATGGGAGGGCTATATGAGTTCGAGTCCAATAACAAGCATGGTGCTTTTGATATACTTTCAGAGTCGCCTTCTACTGTGAATATTATATGTTAGAGCCGTCATCTAAAGGAGTATCACCTCAAATCATCTCTTGGGGTAGGAGTTGATAAAGGTGTTCCCCAGCAGTGTTTGGCTGTCGATGCTGTTATGTCGTGGGTTACCAACTTACCAACAACCCTTCTGAAGATTCTGATGGCTTGGATGAGGTGGTGGATAAGGTGAAGGAAGCGGAGCCATCAGATCTTCGGTCAAAGGAGGTTGACCACATCATTCTGGTTAGTAAGATGTTAGGTCTGAATTTCATTGGTGGTCTTTGCGTTCTTCAAGAATCTGGAGGATCATGATAAACTTCAATTAGAGAGTGATAATCAGTTCACCAAAGAGGCAAAATCATAGTCTTATCCCTCAAAGGATATTAATTCGTGGAAGCCAAACTACCCAAGGCTATAAGGGGTAGGGGTTCGAGGATTCGAGCAGTATAGTTACTATAGGTCAAGGTAGTTGGAATAAATCCTGACTCCCTTGTTCTGTCTTGAGATTTTTTGTGGAGGTGGTGTGTCAGTTGCTGGTGAGTACATGCTATTTAGATGGGTTGGTTGGGTTATAGGTGGTAGTTTGTGAGGTTGTTTTGGTGAGAGAGGCTTTGTGTCGGGGTCTTGCACTTGTGGGTTAGTTTCGTTGGGAGATGTTGTTCTTTTTTGGGGTTGGCCCACTTTTTGGTTTATCTTGAACCATCATGGGCAGCCTTGCATTATTTCTTTCTTTCGCATTCCCTCTATTAAACTGTGTTGTACATATGTGGCCATTCAGTATCTCTATAATATGTCAAGATGTATTGTTTCCTTGTATGTAGGCACATTTTCTACTTAAATAGCATGTGTGTTTCTTTATTCATGTTAGAATGCATAAAACTTTTCAAATTTCATTAGTTGATGTTGAAAACGAATAGGTTTTACGACATTCACATACCTTGTTTTACAACCGTTTTCAAGTTTTGTTTTCAAAATTCTCTTGTTTTCTTTTAGTCCCACATCAATTTAGAGGAAAAACCAAATTGGTAGATAAGTAATCTTTAACCCCCACCTTGTGTATTTTGAGAGAACACTCTCTTGAGTTGCTATGACGTAGTGAGATGCATGGCACCTCGCACACACGCATGTGCATGTGCACAGACACGGGTACCAATGTGGGTGCACTTCACATGGGCACATCATCGCAGAGTCGCATAAGTGGTCTCAAGATTCCTTTTTGATAGTCTAGAAAGGTTCTCATGGAATCTGGGTTAGTCACAACTGACGGGTCCATTACGAGATTAGTTCACGACTGAACGGGGGACATGTGGTCCACGACTGAACATGAGTCGGGCTAAGGGCCGCACCAAGTGTTGCAAGGCTAGGTCATGACTGAACTGGGACAAGGACTAAGTGTATCGCAACTAAGCATAGCTAAGCCGGTTCAGGATGAGACTCGCAATTGAGGTCCATGGGTTGCAACTAAGACAGGTTGATAATTGAGGCCCGGTCCGCGACTAAGCTCAATCACAGATGGGTTGGGCTTAGTCGTAAATGGCCCAAAATATCTGAAACAAAGCTTACAACATAAGCAAGCCCATACAGAGCCCAAGTCTCGCCTTAGGAAAAGACCTAGTGGTAAGGAACCCAGATTGATGTCCACCAAGAATTGGACACTTCTTGGGCAGTAGGTGAGATGGGATTAGAGCCCATCATCACTTTATAAACATAAAGAAATGGGCTCAAGGACCCAATTACGACTAAGGCAACGAATTGGGCTAAAAACGAAGAAGGGAAAACTAAGAACAGAGAAGAAAATAGAGAAGGAGAAGAAGGATATCAGACTGCCATTGAAGACCTCTTCCTCTCCTATTTTTTCTTCCTTTTTTTGGGTATGTGTTGAAAGATACAAGGCCCATCACAGCCCTTGGGTCAGCACCCCCCTTGAGCAGCCGTGCTTTGCATCCTTGGGTTGGAAAATCACCTCTATCTAAGTGTGTTCTCATTGAAGAACCTCCACTCAGTTGATGGTGCTACCGTTGTCTTCTTAACTCAGTTTTCACATATGATTGACAACTTGATGAGGGGAAACTCTACCAAAATTTTCAAAAAATTTAGACAAGTTTTCATTGATGTTTTTTTTAACACCCGACTCTAAAAGGGAAATAAATTATACAGGGAGGTATCATACATCTCTGATGGGCAGTGCAAGCTCTTTGAGAGACGAGTTGATTATGAGCTTAGTTGTATCCCGGAGGTAGCTTGACATGCTCCCTTTCACAATCTCGTGGGAGGCCTCAACTATCTTCATGAAATGCAATAATGGCACCTCTATGTCTCAAGTCACTCGGTTTTATTTTTATTAAATTAAAATTACTTGACATTTAAGATTGTGGAATTAAGGGATTAATTGGAATTATTGGATTCACAGATCCAACAGATGTTGAAAATGTAAGCTTCTAATGTCTATCCTCATTTGTTAAATTTTTTAGTGTCTAGCATGGAACTTTAGGTTCACTCTATTTTTAATTGATTAAATTCATGTTTAATATTTTAAACCTTCTTCACACTTGCTGAGAATTCATCCACATGCATTGCACCATCTAAGATGGGCCCAAGAACTTACACATTTTTATATCTTCGTCACTGGTTGTTGAAATGATTTGGTTTTACATTTTAATGATAATATTGTTCTTTGGCCATTTTCATTTATGCTGCTCCCATTTAAAGTGCTTAGATGTTATCTTTTGATTTTTCCAGGCATCTGAATTTTGATACTTGTGCTGGGAGCTCTTATTATGAAATAACCTACTAATTGTTTCATTGTTCTAATAGTTAATCTATTTAACACCAGACAGCTCCAACTTCTTATAACAAGCAACATATTGAATATTATTATAAATTTGGTTAGACATTTTTCTATATGTTTTTTTTACTTTTCGTTTTCTTCTACAAGTCATTGTTAATTGCTGCATAGTCCTCCCCATTGAGATTTTAATGATATTTTGCACCTCTACTCATTGTTTTAAGCTTCTTTTGATGCCCAGGTTTGGTTCATGGGTGAATACTCTCACATTTCTTCTGAAATTGACAATGTAAGCAAATTCAGACTTTATTCATTTTTTATTCTTTCTTCATATGGGTTTGACTTTTGAGATAGCTTATTATATCATTTCCATCATCTGTTTGATAGTTTATCTCTTCATTTTCAAACTGATTACATTTTGATGGTAATCTTCATACTCTACAATAGATCACTGATCAAACAATCATAAAATAGATCAACGATCAAACAATCATAAAATTCTGGAACCAAATCTGCACTTCTAGAAGCTCAAAATTCATTCTGTTCGACTAGCAAAAAGCCCCTATCTAGGGTTTTCACTTTTCAGATCAGCGTGAAAATTTGAGGATGAGTAGTATTTGATGTATACTAATTATTCATATAATAAGCTCAAAACAGGTTTCTGTATTTACCATATTCAAAAGACAGCAGAATATCTCTACTGAAGTAGATGGAAATATCATAAACTTATCTGATCAGATCTAAGCAAAGTGTTAAATAAGATTCCCTTGTAGAAACTTCACATGCAATAATTCTTTTTAGGAATATTTTGGGATTTAGTGAAAGAAACTGAAAAAGGAAAGAAAGAAATAGGAACCAATAAGAAGCAATTAAGTGGGGAGTCAAATAGCAACCACTACTGATATTGGGATTCCCTCACAGAACCAACAGGGATGACTGGAAGCACCAACTCATTCCAATTTCATTAAAAATTTCTCAACCGAATAGCCCATTTGTTTGCCCTCTTTATATGAAAGTTACAGCAGAAAATAAGATCATAAGAACTAAAACAAAAGGCAACTTCTTTACTAATCTTCTAAAAGTTGGAATCTCTAAAAAGGACTCTCCATCTACAATTAGAATTAGAAAATAGTTTGCAAGAAAATAGGAACTCCTAAATATTACTACCCCCTTTACGTGTGAACCATGGTTTAAAATTTGGGATCAGATCAGGATCCCGATCCAAATTGGTGTCATATTGGCCAAGTTCTAAACTGGATTGGCTGATCTGATGTGGATCGGCAAGGCTTAAGTTGCCAAATGGGGTGATCCCAATGGGATCTCAGATCGGATCATTCAGATCAAGATCGGCCGAGTTTTGAAATTATGGTGTGATTCATGTGAACAAATATTAGAGAGAGATTTTCTCATGGGGTGTCACCCAGCAGGCAACCTTCCCCTCTCCCTCCACTCCACCCCCTTCTTCAGTTGTCTAACTCTATACTCCCTTTATTACTTCATTGAACCCTTACAAGTCAAAGGAATTACAAACTTCAGTCTAAATAATAAAATTCCAAATTTTGTTTTTTCTACTTTAGAGCATAAAATAATCTTTGAAGCACAATTTTATATAACGGAACTGCATGACATGGAGCATCATGGATCTGCAGAATCATCCAAATTCTCTCCATCGACTCCTCTTTGACGTTACTGTTGAAATATATTAAGTATATTAACTCTAACCTCTCCTATAACCTTAGGGTTTTAAGGAGAGATGGTAAATTGCTTTGTTTAACATGGTATCAAAGGCAGGTTAGGTCACAAGTTCGAATCCCGGAGGAAGTATTTTCCCGGATGTAGTGGTGTGTGTTTGTGTACACATTATGTGTACTTGTGCCTAGCTCCCCGAGTATCCCAGGAGAGGACAGTGTTCCTCCTTAGGGGGGGGGGTGTTGAAATATATTAATTCATGTAACTCCTAACACCTTTAGGTCTTGGGAGAGTTGGTTTATTCACTGCAAACAGTTACTTGGAATCTGCTGCCAGATGATCATTCTCCAGCATCAACTATGTACTGTGTATTGGTGTCTCCTCTGGTGGGGGTTTGGCTTTTCTTTTCCTTGTTATTGTCTTTAGTTTTGTCTTCCTGGGTCTATTCACCTCCTGGTGAATCTTGTTTGTTACTCCTTTTTGTTCTTTTTCTTTTAATAAATTCTCTCTTATTATCTCTCTCAAAAAAAAAAAAAAAACTATGTACTATGATCTTTCATTATCTTTTTATTGTTTGTATGCAATTCTTTCATTATCTTTTTATTGTTTGTATGCAATTCTTGGATTGGTGGTTGTCTCTTAATATGTTTTGCTACTTTTATAATATTTGGATCACTGTAGCATCCTGCAACCCTTCGGGGTTGTCCTTGAAAACTTGAAGCTCTTCAAGAACAGATTGAATCTCTGCTCTATTCGACTTTTATCCCTAAAGGACATGAATTCTCAATGATTTTACCTCAATCGTTTTAGAAGATTCAATCTTGACATGACCAAAAAACCTTGGTAGTACTGTTAAATTAATCTTTTAACCAACCAATTGGCTTTCTGCAGACCAGCTCCACCTTTTCCTATGATCTTCAACTATAAAGAACGTTTCTGTCATTTCTCATCCATCTCATGTTTCTTCTACATCTATCCTTTGAAAAGATTTTTTGCTTTATAGGTAAAAATTACAATGTAGAGGTAACATATTTGCAATGGAAATACTGGTTGAACTTCATTCATTTGGGTTTTGTAATTTATATCTGAAGTATTCTATTTTATTTATAAAGTCAGTTTTTTTGCACTCTGTCTAGCTGGAATAGCTCAACTATGGATTTTGTTGTATTGTATTATAGACCTTATGCTTTTTATTTTTTATTTTTGGATAAATGACCTTATGCTTTTTATTATTCTTGAAAATTTATCATCCTTTATTTTAACAGGTTGTTTCAGTTGTCTTGGAAAACTATGGTGGTCCAAAGACAAACTCAGATAATCTTCACCATGATAAGCAAGGGCCCCAGAATCGTTGGGTTCAAGAAGTGCTTAAAGTAGAGGGTCATGTCTCTCCCCGGCCAGATAACATGACGAGGGTTCCTTCTTGGAGGAGGATTGTGAATGAAAAAGGAGAAGTAAACGTGACTGTGTAATTACTCTTAGCCCAAGAACTTATGAATGGAACCTACATTTTTTGGTGCTACTAATCATGTCTTGTCAAATTTCTTTTCTTATCTTCCAACAGGGAAGATGCCAAGAACCCCCAATTTTGGTCCAAAGTTTGCCTGCATAACATGGCCAAGCTGGCCAAGGAGGCGACAACCATGCGGCGTGTCTTGGAGTCTTTGTTTCGCTATTTTGATAATTGCAATCACTGGTCTCCTGAACATGGGCTTGCTCTTTCTATCTTGTTGGACATGCAGCTGTTAGTTGAAAACTCTGGTATTTATTTTGTTTTTATATATTGTTCTTTCTACTCTTCATATACCACTTCTAGGGATAACCAATCTTTCTCCCCACCAATGCTTTTCTGCCTCTTCCCTTATGTGTTTTATTTAGGTTTTGATGCTAAGCTGACCTGGCTCTTTCTTCTTTGATTGGTTTATTGTTTGAGTTACAGGGCAGAACACACACTTGTTGTTATCCATCTTAATAAAGCACCTTGATCACAAGAATGTCCTTAAACAACCCAACATGCAGTTAGATATTGTCAAGCTTACTACCTCCCTTGCTCAGCACTTGAAAGTTCAGCCTTCTGTAGCAATTATTGGTGCACTAAGTGATTTGATTAAGCATTTGCGTAGAAGCATACAATACTCACTTGATGATTCAAACGTGGGAGTTGATATTATCAATTGGAACAAAGAATTTCGAGCAGCTGTAGATGAGTGTCTTGTGCAATTATCAAACAAGGTGGCATTTTTTTCATACTTCCTAATTTTAACTTGACAGGTAGTATTTTAGGACTTTAGAAGCTTGGGCTACAAATCAGAACTTATGATTAGGATGTGCTTTAATTTCAAGTAATTTTATGGGCACAAGCTAGAAAGTCAACAGAAATTTGGAAACTCCGCTTTAATTTGTAATGATGCAAGATTGATCTTCCATTGCTAAACAGGTTGGAGATGCCGGCCCAGTTCTTGACATGATGGCTGTGATGTTGGAGAACATCTCAACTGTTACAGTTATAGCCAGAACTACAATTTGTGCTGTTTATCATACTGCTCAAATAGTAGCATCTGTTCCAAATTTATCATATCAAAATAAGGCAAGGAATATTTTTCATTATTTGAGTTATTTATCCAATTTTTAATTGTGTTTTTGGTGCTGTATATCCAGAATTGCATCTGAAATCTATTTTACCTTGTAGGCATTTCCTGAGGCATTATTTCATCAATTACTCCTAGCTATGGTCTATCCAGACTGGGAAACACGGGTGGGAGCCCACCGCATCTTTTCTGTTGTTCTTGTGCCGTCTTCTGTTTGCCCCCATTCATGCTCGGCTACTCCTGAAGCATCGAAGGCTTACGATTTCCAAAGAACTCTATCAAGAACTGTTTCTGTCTTTTCTTCTTCAGCTGCACTTTTTGAGAAACTGAGAAAGGATAAATGTTCCTTGCGAGAAAATGTTGGTCCAGATACTACAGGAGAAGCTGTTGATGATGAGCAACCCAAAGCTAACAATGATGCAATACTTTACAGATTGAAGTCATCTTACAGTCGAGTTTATAGTTTGAAAGGTTCCCCTTCACCTTTAACTACGGAAGAAAAAGTCATTAGCAATTCAAATAAGGAACTGGTAGGTAGTAAAATCATGCCTCCTCTGTTTAATAATATCTTATTCAAGTCAAATTCAATCTTTTTTGCATCACCACCACCTGGCATGACCGCTTTCCTCTTCACTAAACTTCAGGGCCCAATTTACCTTAGGTTGAGTAGTCACCAGATTACTCTCCTTCTTTCATCACTTTGGGTGCAGTCCATCTCTCCAGAAAACATGCCTGAAAACTATGAAGCAATAGCTCATACTTACAGCCTGGTATTGTTGTTTTCTCGAGCCAAGGTAATATTGATATTCTTTCCTAATCAACATTATTAAGAGTGACATTCATAAAAATAAAATAAAAACAATTTATTTTATGTTCTTTTTTAAGATTAAGTTTTAATAGTAATTAATTTTATGTTGAAGTTTTTTTTTACTATGGTATTTATCTTTTATTTCTCTTATTCTTTTTATAGTAATGCATCGTCATGGAATATTAATGTTTAACGTTTGGATGTGCTTATTCTGTTTCTTCTACTTCTCCACTGGTCATTTTCTTTAAATTGATCATAAAGTCCTAATTTAATAGAAATGGTTATTTCAAAAACTCAACAAATCTGCCTGAAAAGAGAAACAAAGATAAAGAAGCATGCTTACATTTTCAGTGAAAGAAAAGGGCATTGCTAAGAATATTGGAGAAAACTCAATCTTTTGGTTCAACAAAAAAGTCTAAGTTGTTCTTTCTCATGCTTGGATGTAGGGCTGGGCCAGCCCCAGTCTTCCCCGGCCTAGCCCAAAACATTGGCCTGAAAAGGGCCAGCCCTCCCATCTCTAATGTGCAGCCTTTTTGTGCTACATCAAATCGGTATCAGAACACGTTCATCTCTTTATGTTGCATCATTGTTCACTTGCATCTCTTTTGTGCTGCATTAGCCATAAATATCACCTTGTACCTTTCAGTGGATACATTTACTTTATACTTTGCTGTAAACACCAATGTACATCCAACTGATAGTTTCCCTTTAAAAGATTAAATAACTCTTATGTATGATTTTCTCTATAGCTTTTATTTTCACACACATAGCCTCCACTTTGGTTGAGATAAAAACACCTAAGGCAATGGAAGGCAAAGATACAGAAGAAACAAAAGCTACAAATGAACAGTTAGTAGGAGACAAGGAATGGTACAAAATGAAATTGGAAGTCGAATGTTGAATATAAAACCGTTTCCCTTTACGAATGGAAATTTGTGGATCTGAGTCATTAACAACAAGAACAGGGGAAACAAAACCATTACTTGAATCCGAAAGGATTTCTTTTAGTAGATGATCAACTGTAATTTTTTTTTTTTTTCATTTTTTCCTTTTTTCTCCTTGTATAGACTTGTAACAAAACCAATGAACTAGTAGCAATACCAAACTAAAAAAGAATGAAGGAACATGTATAGGAAGGGAAATAGAGATTCTATCTTTACTACCATTTCCCATTAAAAGAGACCTAGAAGAGAGAAATAGGAATATATTAAAAAAAACGTGACATCCATGTGATCAAATCTCTTCCTTAATCTAGGATGATAGCATTTATATTCTTTCGGATAAAATGGATATCGCAGAAAAATAGATTTGTGAGTCTTTGGTTCAATTTTAGAGTGATCAACATAGTGATTATGAAGATAGTAAACACAATCAAAGACTTTAGGAGAACATTAAAAGATATGTTGTTGTGAGAAGTGCTTAAGACCAAAAGATTTTTGAAACATTCATACTAGAAAGGACAAGTGCAACTTCAAAGTGTATATTTTATCCTTCTGCAACATCATATTGTTGCAGTATATTTTTAATCATTATTTATCAAAAAAAAATTATATTGTTGTAGTATATTAATACAGTGGTGTATTGTATGATACAATTTTTAGATAGATAAGATGATGTAGAATACCTAAGAATTAGGCTCCTACAAGGTGGGTGTATATGAAGGGAAAGCCCACAACAATTTAAAGAATCCAAAAAGAATGAATCTAGATATTGATAGATGTTGAAAATTAAAAACAATTCAAGAATTCAAGCTCTTCAAGAAAGCATGCAAGAATTAAATAAATCCAATCAAGATAGCTTTAATAACAAAGAGGATGAAAGAATTAAAAGAAAGTGAAGAGGAATTGAAGAAATACCAAGAACTCAAGAAGGCTGAAAACCCCCCAACATTTGGGTTTTTAATTTTGATGCCCTAAAATTTAGGAGACACCAAGGGACACCTAGCGCACCCTTCCTTTTAAATAATAGAATAGCTCTATGAAAGAAAATCACAAAGAAATTGGGTCTAGAATGGGGCGGCTGCAATAAGTGGGTTTCTTAGGTTTAGAGTTCTTGAAAATTGGGGAAAATTCAAGAAATATATATTTAGGGTTGAAAATTATGAAAAATTGGTATTGATGGATTTAATTGATTATGGAAGGCTTAGGGTTGAAAGGAATTAGGTTTTTGATGATAAGATTAAAAGTAATTAAAGGAATAAGGTTGCTAAATTTTTTCTGCAACAAGGAATTTCAAGAAAGAATGAAGGCAAGAAAAAAAAAGAAGATGTAGAAAATTAGGTGAAGATATAAAAAAAAAAGTGATGTGAGATGAGAAAGATATGTAAAAGAAGAAGGAAACCGGAAAAAAAAATCAAGTTTAGAAGAAAAGAAAAATAAAGAAGAAGGAAGAGAACATAAAGGAGAAGAGATGAAGAGAGAAGTAGAAGAAAAAGAACTCACCTTAACGTGAGAGGTTGTGGGAGAGAGATACTAACCCAATCATGAGCTCCAACTTCTTCAAAATCTTATTAATCCAAATTGTTGTACATAAGTGGATGGCTGGTCTTTATAAATACCTAATTAATAAAATAACAAAGTTGACTAAAATACCCTTATCTAATGAGTTGTACAGCCAGCACTAAAAACCTCATAAAAAATTTAAAAAACACTCTAAAAACTTCTAAAATTTCTCCAAATTGTAACTAAATTTCACCTTATGGCTCATAAAGGCTTTATTACATAAAATTCTCTCAATTAAACCCAAAAACATAAATAAAACTAACTCTAATTAAGCGAGTAGCAAACTTTCTTCTTAAAATTCTCTTTGAACCTTGACTTTGGCTTCCAAAGAGGGTATGTCTCTCTAGTCATTGCAATGCTGCCACATCATAAGACTTAAGACTAGCATATATGTTGATGCTGGATGCATGCAATGGGTGGTGTGGAGAAGAGATCAGATCAAATTACCCATGATAATGATTAACATAAGAAAATTTCCTAATCATCAACCTTAGCATTTAAGATTCAAGGAGACTTAATGATAATTCAATGACCATACAACATCAGTCCAAAACCACATAAAGAAACTCAAATCAAATCAAACCCTAACTAAGCATTAAGTCGCATTCGATCTAATGGAACAATTTAACAAACATGTGGAGGACTATGTTTCTAATAACGAGATTAAGCAAGGAATCATCAGTAAGGGCTATAGATATATGTAAAAGAATGCTCAAAAGGTATAAATTTGATCAATTTATGATGATTCATGGGATGCATTGTGGTAGGGATCCAAAGGAAGAAACCTTTATCACAAAACAACTAAATATGGGGCTGAAATAAGGTGGCCGAACCTGTAGAACAGGTGTGGGATGGCTAAAAGATGGGTGATGTAGTACAAATCACAAAGCAGCCCAAAATTCAACAATCCTCAATTAAGACTTTTATCAAACACTTGGAAAACCCAAAATATACCCAACCAATTTTATATGTGCTGAAAGCCTGAAACAAGGACTTGTTTCAGGTTTCCAGCTAATAAATCTGTCCAATCTTTAGGTTGGTCCTATAGATGTTCTCATGTGTGTATATTTGATGTAACCGCATGGCATAGCACATGTAGGGTGGTGAGAAATTAAAGAAAATTCACTATTATGCTTGCTGGAAAAAAATCTGGGCAGTAGGTGAATAGGTTCTTGAATAGGATTTATCCAAGTTTTCTGGTATTTGGGTTAACTGATTGATGAAGGTGGTGAGATGGATTGTTTAGATGATGAAGGACAGTAAAAGGGGATGTGGTGAGATGGATTGTTTAGATGATGGACAGTAAAAGGGGATGATATGAAATGGTCGGGTGATGTGGAGGTGGTATAGAGTGATCGGTTTGATGATTGGTGTGGTAGTAAGGTTACGGAGGTGAATGAAGTGGTTGATGGTTTGTGGACAGCAAGGAGAAACTAAAAAATTAAGAGAAAATAGAGAAGAAGAATAAGATAAAGAAGGATGTACCTTGACAAAATCACTAACCTCAAACTTGGAAATCACCAACAAAGCCAAGCCTTAGTCACCAAGGACTTGAAGACTCTTCAAGCTTGAAGAAGAGAAGGAGTTTCACTCATGGAGAGCTAGGAACTAACTAAAAATTTTATCAATTCATTCATGTCAAGTACAAAAATGTGCAACCCATATATAGGCTCACAAACTCATAAAGATAGCAAGAAACCAACTTATAAACTCCTAAACTACTAGCTTACTTGCTACCTAAGACTTTCCTAAAGTCAAAACTACTAAAAACTTCACTTTCTAAAACAAGAAGTGTCAAAATCAGGCTTTTCTAGAGAATTTCGTCCAACACTTTTAGAGGGTCCCATTTTGACTTGTCGACTCTCTATAATTACTAAAATATCATTGACAATAATGCCTTATTACACAAATACCCAAAAACAAAAATAAAATGACCCTCAAATCCTAGACTCTAATAACTCATGAAATATTAACTAAAACAGTAAACTAAATCAATAAAGACTTCATCATGTGTCCCAAAGATGTTCCTCCATGTGTCTTCTCATGTGTGGACCCCACCATGACCCATGTGGGCCCCACGTGTCCCCTAATGTCCACATCAATGGACAAAAAAAAATTTGCAGCACTTTTTTGTGATTGTAAAGAAATAAGCAAAATATTAAATGGGCAACATAAGAACCTCATCTACATCCATTCCCACCGTTAACAACATAAAAAGAAGAGGAAAAGTAGAGAAAATATAAGGCTAATACATGGAAATGCAGCACACCATACAAAGAATAGCTCCTAGGCCTCTCACCTAGCTTGAATCAATCCAGGGAGTGCCTTGGACCTCCAATCTTTGGAGTTGGAAGAGTAGCCGTCAGCCCCTTCTAAAGAATGTCTTTTCTTTTTTATTCATTAACCAAAAAGATGGAGAGAATAGGGTTTTCGTAGCTCTCTCCTCCCCCCCCCGGTGCCCCGCCTTTTCTATTACAATGAGACAATATAAAAAATAAAAATGACCCCCATGTCCCACACACATAAAACACACACAAGTCACACTACATTGAATCAACTTACATGGGAATCAAACCAAAGTAAACAGAAATGAAAACCAAGTAATCTAATAAGAGTTCATCCCTTCCACGTGCTCTCAGGTGGGTACCACATGGGCTGGTCTATGGGCCTCACATGACTCCAAGCTACTCGAACCATAACAAATGTGGTTCGATCCTCCTCTGTCGTTGGTACACCCAATGAGGAGCTCTGATGTCCTCATCAGATGTACTTGCCACCATTGCCAAAAAGAAGAATTTTCCAAGGATGTTTCAAACTAAGTGTAGACCATCTTATGAAAAATTTTAAAGTTAGAATAAATCTCATCTTTTGACTTCATAAGATAAACCCACATATTCCTAGTATAGTCATTTGCAAAACTCACAAAATAGCGATTGCCAAGCAAGAATGTGTTTTGATTATGTAGCAATTAGAAAGTGTTAATTTTTTTTACCTAAAATCAAGGTTGGAGTCCAAGTTACCTTTCATTTTTGAAAGAAGTCATTGTATTTAAAAAGAGACAGCTATAAGCCATGCTGAAAAGCCTATCAGTCTATAAGTAGCAGCTGAAACCAATACTCTTAGAATTGAATGAATGCAGTTTTCTCCAAAGCTCAAGCTTTTATTGTGTGCCCTAATTCTACACATTTTTGTAGTTGTGACTCAATGATTGGTTACACCCTAGAAGAGTGGTGAGACTCTTGTAGTTATTTTTCTCTTTTATTCTACTAGTAGTTTTCTATTATTTAAAGCTTTAATTTTTTTTTTTTTTGTAAGCCTTAATGTACTAATCTCCTTACCCTAGTCAACTTTCAATATTTAAAGGCATGTTCTCAAAACTGAGCATCCTAGAAGCTTAATTAGTGCATTTGAATTCACCAAAAAACCTAGACTTGCAATTCTCTCAAACCCTAGATTCTTATACATCACAGAGATAATTGATTAAACAGCAAGGCTTGGAGAGGTTAGAGTGAATCCATCTAGGAGAATGACCAATTGATTTATTTCTTTGATATAATTTATTTTTCCTGTTCTGGATAACTGAAGAAATCTTATTTTATTAGCAGAAAGAGAAAATCAAGCTAAATGTCACTTTCTATGTATGCAGAGTGTCTAAAATCTAGATACACCTACTTTACAGTTCTGCAACAATTCACCTTCTTGGCTGACACTTCTATGGACATACACAAATATCTATAATATGATAAATGATATTTTCTAGTATCCAATGGAATGCCATGGTAAGAGATGCTTTCAACTTTTCCGGAACCTGTTAGACAAGAGTGGAAGATCACGTAGCCTTGAAGTAATATGTGAACCTCAGCTTCAGTTGAGTCCTTGATTCCAGTAGGCCCAGAGTAAAATGATTTAAGTTGAGACTATCATTCCTAAAAATACTCCTCACCTCCAGCTCAATATTCTTACATACCCCTGCAAATTTTGAGTCAATCTACTGCTCTACAGCTTCTTCAAAGTGCCTACTTTTAATTCTAGATAAAATAATGCATGTTTTTTAACATTTGATATTTCACATACTTCATCTTTTAATGTTGACTATGATTTGTCCATCCTATACCTTTCTTGACCCCTCTTGTAAGAATACCTGTCTTATTATTTCATACCATAAGAATATTAAGTCTGTGTTGAAGTACATTAATTTCTGTATCTCCTAACACCTTCAGGTTTTGGGAGAGTAATTACCTAAAAAAAAAAATCGTTTTGGGAGAGTTAGTTTATTCACTGTTAACATGGTATCAAATCCAAGCTAGGTCGCAAGTTCAAATCCTGTGGAAGTAAAAATATTCTCCTGGATGTAGTATTGCACGTGTGTGCGCATTGTGGACTCACACCTGGTTCCCTAGTGTTCCCAGGAGAGAACAGTGTTCCTCTTAGGGGATGTTGAATATTAATTTCTGTATCTCCTGAGTCCTGACACCTTAAGGTTTTGGGAGAGTTCCTTAATTCACTGTTAACAGTCTGCTGAGCGGTTGGCGGGTTGTGTGGGTGTTTGGTGATGGTTGGAGGTTTAGTTGTCTTTGTTGATTGGGGACTGTAGCTGGGGAGAGGGTTGGGTGGGATTTGTAGAGGTGTCTTGTAATGTTTAGGGTGTTTCCTTTTTGGGTGGTTTGTTATTCCCCGAGTTGTGAGGTTGGTCTCCTCTGGTTTTTTTGCCTGTCCTGGGCTCATCTCAAGCCTTGAGATGAGCCTTATATCTCTTTCCCTTTTTTTCCTTCTTTTTGGTATAATATTACCTATCTTAAAAGAAGAAGAAAAAAAAGAATATCATGTTTATGAGATATCTCACTAATCATTATAAACTTACAATCCCTTTTCGCTTCTCTTTTCTTATAGTTTGTTGCATCTTGCAGAACTCCAGTCATGAAGCACTAATTCGAAGCTTTCAGCTTGCATTTTCCTTAAGGAAAATTTCTCTTGGAGGAGGTAGGCTCCTGAAATTTCACACTTAGTTGCATACTTTATTGCATTATATGGACTATGGTTGTATTTTATGGCACATATTGACATTTTTTTCATTCTAAGATAAAACAATAACTACATATTAATGCATGCCTCCCATGTATCCTTTCATACTTTACAATTGTCGATATGCCCTTTTTTATTTAAAAGAAACTATGTTTTAGGCCTTTTAGGAAGGCTGGAGGTGCTTGAGGTTTTCATCTGGACTTAACCTCGAGATGATGAGAACATGTTAGATGGAGGTTTCAGTTATATTTCACTTGTACACTTCCCATGTCTCCCTCTCATAATCAAAGTACTTTAACAACTGCATGCTAAGTTTAATTCCACTCAAACGGGGAAAGGGGACCTATGCTAGGGTAGCTAAGATATGGTTAGATGAGGATCTACATTGGTCCTCTTCTCTTGGTTGGGGCTACCAGCTATTGACATCTTGAGATTGGAATTTATGCCATCAGCTATCAACCCTATTAGTATCAGGATGTGGAGTAGTGATTTAAGGCTTAGCCTGACATTGCACCTAGTGAGCAGTGAGGAACAGAAATCAGTTGGCAGTTGAATTTACCCTTCAAAAATGTTTCTACATCAAGGTTTTAATTTTGGTCCTCATGGAAGTGGAATTAATTCACAGAAGCTTATGAAAGTCCATTGAAATGGTAGAATAAGGACTAATACACACCGGGGAATCATTATATTAGCAAGACAACCATTTATAACGGTTTGAGGAAAACGTTACCCTTGTGACATACATTATTGCAGTATTTGGGACACTTGGTGTTAGGAAATGATGAAAAAATTTGACATAATAAAGCTATACATCTAAATAGAGTTAAAATATGGTAAAAAAAATCCACACAGAGGAAATATATTAAGGTCCAAACCACCTTGCCATAGAATAGCAGTTAAATATACCTAGATGATTTTTGACACTTACTTTTTATTTTACCTAACTTTTGACCAAACCTCTGGTTGTCCCTTTCCAAAACTATCCCATACCATCTGTTTGTCATAAGACAAATCAGTATGGTAAAAACTAACTAGACTGTTTTAAGAAGCAGTTGGCCCTTTGCCTATATCAGAACTAGCAAATAGGTTAAAAAAAATTGTCAGGATCTTGTAACCGTTCAAAGGGACATGCTCATTTGAGTTACCAAGCACTTTGGGGATAACCATATGTTGCATTAACTAATATAATGTGACAAATGATGGATGTACGCCTTTTAGGAAGCATTAATGAGACGGCATCTATTTTGGGGTGCTTTTGGGCAAGGCTTCCTTAGGGGCATAAGGAAGGAGAGACAGAAGAATTTTGAAGGGGTTAAAAGGGGCCCCAGCCCCCATGGAGATTACAGATGGTATTCTATGTGAAGTGGGCCGGTGGTTGTTGGTGTCCGAGGAGTTCAGTGATGTATCGTTAAATGACATCATGCGAGATTGGAGGACTTGTCTATGCCTTCCTTCCCATAGGGATCCAGTTCCGGAGAAGGTGTGGTGCCCTCCTCTCTCGGGATTGTGGAAGTTGAATTTTGATGGGTCATCAATGGGGAACTCAGGCCCTTAAGGATATGGGTGTGTAGTTCATGATGAGTTCAGTAATGTGGTGGCAGTATCATGTTGTGCACTGGGTCCTTGTGATTCTATAAGAGCTGAGATGATGGGGTTATTGGTCAGCTTGAGGGAGATCAAGGCATTGAAGAGGCATGGATGTTTGGTAGAAGGTGATTCAAAGGTGGTGGTTAGCTGGGATCTTGGGGTAAGGGAAGGATCATGGAATTTAGTGCATTACGTTCGCGAAATCCGGACAATCATGGAGGAATATAATTGTTTCTATTCATCATATTCCTGGATCACAAAATGAGGCAGCCGGTAGGTTCACTAGATGGGGGGTGGGTTAGCTGAGTGCTTTAAAGGAAATTATATGCCGGATTGTATTTAGTGAGCGTAGTCCTTCTCTTGTATAGTTGTATATTATTGTATCGGGGATTTGCTTGTTCTGCTTTCTGCAATAAAATGTTCATTCTCCATCAAAAAAACTAGATGGTATCTATTTTAACTGATGCAGTTTTCATTCTTTTTGTAGGTCCACTGCAGCCATCACGTCGCAGGTCCCTCTTTATGTTAGCGACATCTATGATTATCTTTTCTGCAAAAGCATACAATATCCCTGCTCTTATTCGTTGTGCTAAAGCATCCCTTACAGATAAAACGGTATGTACATCAGTGCAGGTGAGATCTTGTTGTCATTTGTTACATAGTGCTCCATGTAGAAGGAGGGTGCCTATTAGGTCAATTTACCTTCAATGTTCATGCATATGGTAAATGATTCCTAAAACAAGCAATATCATGTACATGCAAGTGACGCTTTTTGCTTTGTTAATTTGTTAAAGAAGACCATATGCCACCTAATAATCTAGCATCTCTGAAGGATAAGTTTATTCCACATTAATGTTGGTAATCTTTAATGCTTGTATCAGGTTGATCCATTTCTAAATTTGGTTGAAGACTACAAACTGCAGGCTGTTAACACCAGATCTGATCATCCATTAAAAATTTACGGATCAAAAGATGATGATAATGCTGCTTTGAAGTCTCTTTCAGCAATAGAAATAATGGAGGACCAATCTAAAGAATCTATGGCTTCGCTTATCATGAAGAGTTTGGGAAATTTGTCAGATGTAAACCTCGTGAAATTTTTAAGCATATTGGAGTTCTTTATATGATTTGAAGCATAGATATTTGATAGGTTATTTAGTACATGATAATGACTTGTGGCATATCTGTGCAGCCAGAGTCATCCACCATAAGGGAGCAGCTGCTAAATGAATTTTTGCCTGATGATGTATGTCCATTGGGTTCTCAGTTGTTTGTGGAGACACCACGACAAATCTTGCCATTTGGTTCAAAAGACAGTAACTCACTTAATGAGGTAGCTATCTTGCACATCTTCTAATATCTTTCACCGCAACTTGTATAATCTGTAGACTTCCATTGTTCGTGTGCAGGTTAGTCATCCAATTTTTACAATAGATGAAGACATTTCTTCTGAAGCATTCGAGAGTCATACAGATCCAAATTTGCAGTTGGGTCTGCAAACTCTAAATCTTTTGAGTGTTGATCAACTTCTAGAATCGGTATGTTACCCATTTCATTGATCATTATGTAATTTCTTTTATTTATTTATTTATGGATAGTTATGTAATTTCTTTTACTTGTGTTGCTTTGAATTAACAGCAAAAAAAAATGTGAGAAAATCTACTTGGAAGGGGCTTTTATTGACTTATAGCTAAAGGTCATTACCTAGTGCTGGTCCCGTAAGTACGGGGTGCTGGGAGGGGTGGACCTGAGACAGACCTAACCTTTGGCTTTTTAGCACAAAGTGGCTGCTCACAAGGCTTGAACCCACGTTTCATACTGACAGCCCAAGCCACCATCATTGCACCAAAGCAATGGCCCTTTTATTGACTTATAACTATAATAGTAAAATAATCTACCTGGAAGGGGCTTTGATTGACCTAGCTATAATAGTAAATATAAACTTAAAATGAAATGAAGCTACTAGTTCTTGTTAGTGATCTAGTTGTAGCCAGGAAATGAAACAATGCCCATTGGTAAACATTAACACGGTTTCTTATTAAGGTAATTCTATAACTGTCGTTACATGAAACTATTTTGAATCTGTGAATAATATGGGTTCAAGTGAGTATGTTTTTATAGAAATGTGGGACAATTAGTGTATGTTCGAATATATCCTCTTAGGATATGTAACCTAATCTGGCATTAACCTCTCCCATGTCTTGAATTTAAGTGGAAAGTTGTGACTCAACGTCTCAATAGTTTTCCGGAGGTTAGCTTGCTGAACATGATATAAGAGGAAGCAAAAGAAAAAATCCTTCCATAGTTTTGAGCAAAAATCATCCTAAGCTGCTATTTTGGTTGCCTGCCCAATGCTTAGATAAAGAAAATATTGAGTTTGGCCCTCAATGTGTACCTGCTGGAGAAAGTCACACAAGTTCATCCCAACTTGTTATTACAGGACTAAGCTAAGGACAATGAGTCAATGACATACTCATAATAAATCTAACGAATATTCTGCTTTTTAATCTTTTTAATTATTTTTTTTTTATTTTTTATTTTACTATTATAATTTTTTTTTACTTGGTCCTTGTATGAGCTACTGGAGCTATTCATCAGAAAAAAAAACCATTGGAGCTGAGTTTGTTTTGGAAAATTCCATTGTGGTCGTTTTTTCTTTGATATGGATTGTGATCTTCTAAATTATATCTAAAATTATGTTGGATGAGATCTAGATAGGATGTGTTGCTGTATTTTATCAGGTATTGCATCTCACAAACACAAATTCACTTACTTCTTTTTAGGTGCATCCTAGAATTTTGTCTGTTACTTTTTCTCTCCAGTTCCCTCATTGAGCATCTAAGCTTATTGTAGTGTATGCAACCTAATTTTTAATTTTTTCTAGTTCCTTGCTCAATCCAATTCAGTAACTGGTCAGGATCACTGAACCTTTTCTTTAGCTTTACTTGTCCATCAGATCTCTCAACTTTTGAGTGTGGAATAGGAAGGATCTTGCAGTCCTTTGATACATAATGCTGCACGTCCCAGTTCATTGTTTAGCTCTGTGTGTGTGTGTGTGTGTGTGTGTGGACTGACTTCTTAATGTGTGCATTACACCATTTAAAAAGATTCTGCATTTATTATATTGCATCAGCTTGTTACCCAACCAATCTGAGGATCACTGAATCCAAGCCTTTCTGTCACTTGTTTGAACTAAATCTACTTAATTAGGGTGCCTTATTTTGTACTTGAAAAGGTAAAATGTCTACAGGTTTTGGAGACAGCATGTCAAGTTGGAAGATTCTCAGTATCGACCACACCTGACGTACCATATAAGGAAATGGCCAGTCACTGTGAGGCCCTTCTGCAGGGAAAGCAGCAAAAAATGTCCACTTTCATGAGTTCACAACAGAAACAGGAAAATTTAATGAACATCTCTTTAAGGGATCATAATGATGAGGCGAAGAAGGTGCCATCTTATTCTCATCTTGATGCTGGTTTTTCCAGGGTACTTGCCTTCTTTAAGATTAAATCATCGCATAGATGCATACATACACACATACTTGCATGATACATTTATGTAGGCGTGTACTTCCGTGCATGTGTACATACCAAATGTAAGACATTCTGTTAAGACATCTGATATTGGGAAAGCCGTTGAAATTGCAGATTGGCAATCCTTTCCTTGACCAGAACTCAAGTGCTAATCTGCACAAACCATCCGTTGGCACTGGCCCAGTGGTGTGTGCAACTGAGTGCCAGCATCATCCCCACATCTTCAGGCTACCAGCATCAAGTCCATATGACAATTTTCTAAAGGCTGCTGGCTGTTAATGCGGTTAAGTAGAAGCCAAATTATTTTTATAGGCTATACAAGGGATTGTCAAACAGCCTGTTTAGTTTGAAGCCAGAAAGCTCAAGACTGTCAGGTTATATCAATTCTTGTGAACTCGAGGCATCGATTGTTCTTTATGGTCTCCTTTGCTGCTAGTTATCATTGCGGGAAAGTTGTAAGTGTTGCAATCAGAATTGATTGAGGTGTTGTCTATTCTTTTATTCTTTTTTTTTGTTTTATATGATTCATATATTCAGTTTGGGGGAGGCATGTTCCTGCTTGGCTTCCTTCCAGATGGTTTGGAATTGCTCCACTGTCCCAAATCATCCATATTACTGTTCTTTCAGAATTGTGGTGTTTCTAAACTTTAATATATAGTACCTTGGGGGGATGAGACCCTTTAATAGAATCTCACTTGTCTGCCTGTCTGCACAACAATTGTTGATCTCCAAGTTTTCCTTGTACAATGTCGTAAAAACAAAGTTACAATCTGTACTAAAATTTATTGGTCAGATATTTAGGTGTTCTATTAATGATCTAATAGAAATCTGACAGCTTGGTTTTTTAAACTAGGATTCTGCTCAAGTGTTTCAGATCATAGTATTCCAATTTTGGTTTTTCCCATCTCCATCTGCATCAAAATTTGCTAATTTTTGAAAGGATGTCTTTTACGCCGATCTATATTTTCTTGTAAACAGTAAATATTATTTTTAAAGTCAAGCAAGGAGCTAATATTCCCAGAAGATCCTCCCTGAGAACCTCCTGAAGTTTACAAAACGAGTCACCCACTTTGGCCAAGCAAGCCAAAAATTACGTTGCATGGTCACAGGGTTGATGTTCTGATCCTATTAATACTGTTTGATGACGAGGGCTGAGCTCTCTTCAGTCCCATTGTTTCCATAAGAACTTCATTGCAAACATTAAGTCCCTTGGTGCTGAAATAATCCTTCCTCCTTTAGGTCCACGGAAGCTTGTTGTCTTTATGTGGCATTTCTTAAGATTTCTCCAGCTATTGCTCTTAATCTAGCCTTCAAAGTTCAGCTTGGCGGAAGGGTGAGGAAGGGTGTGCTGGTGATTTAAAAGATGGATTTCACGGCGGGTTTTGAATTGCATGTGATTGTGTCCTAACCAAATTCTTCTTATGACATAATGTTTATTGAATGGGAGAGGGAACATGATACCATTTCCTTCAAAGATCTCCTAATTTTTGGCTAGCTATATATGCCATAATGAAGGCAGCGGAGTCCCATGTAAAGTCCTTCCAGTAAATTAAATATTTTTGGTCGAAGAAGATATGATACAAGCATCAGAATATTTAGTTCAAATGTTCTATCCAGAAGAGATGTCCATGCTTCAGATAGCCATAAAGCTTTGCAGTTCGACACCGTTATGTACCCTAATACTCAAATCTCTACTGGCATTCCAGGCACAAAATAGAAAACCAACAGCCCAAAAAGTGCCTTACATTTTCACCAAACCAGGACACCTTATCGGACATCCTGCCCTTGACAATTGTTGATTTACTTATAGCCTGTTTGGCAGCCACCTGTAATGTAATCATTTCATTTGAGTTTCTCAAGGCATTTGTAGCCATGAGATGATAGGTCTTAATGAACTCATTCAAAGTTATACTGATTTATTAACTACAATTAGAAATGAAGTCATCTTAGATTTTTCCATAAAATGAAATGACTTATGTTATCAAGCACAAATGACTGCAAAACTGAATGAGTTCCTTACAAACCATCCTGTTGTGGCTACAAAAGCCTTGAAAAACTCAAATGAAATGATTTCACTACAGGTGGCTGCCAAACACAGCCTTATTTATTTGTTGATATTGTTAATATGCATTGGAGATTCTACCTCCTTATAAATCTTTTAAGGACTATGCATAACTCTCAGAACATTCATGAATATATCCACATTCCACAACCCCTGTTTTCAGATATTCATCACAATCTTCTTGTATGGACTTGTCTACCAAAACATGATGAATAAGAACATGTGGAACTTGAATAGTCAATGCCATTTTTGATTGATCAGAACCTTACTGATGATTATGGTTTGTGAGGATGAAGTTATGTTTTTCTTTTGGCTTCTATGGGTTAAAGGGTCTATTTCAGTGGTTTAAGACCCAAATTTTGATGCTTTTTCATTTTATCCTGAGGGATCAGTCTCTTCTCACATGTAAGCATGATGTTAGGAATCCAAAGAAGATGTTGGGAATCCTCAAGAAGGACTAGAAGAAGGCCAAAATTGACCTGGGTTGAAGTAGTAAGCAGAGACATGGCAGCTTGTAATTTAATGGCAGATATGGCCCTAAATAGAGCGGAAGGGCGGGACAGGATTTGTGAAGCCGATCCCAAATAGTTGGGATAAGGCTGTTTGTTGTTGTTGTTGTTGTACTAAGGGACTGTAAACTGTTTTTTAAAGCTCTGACATAGACTGGGTTGTCCCATGAGTATTTGCCGTTTTGTGTGTATTTGTATTCCATAACTTTTCTCCCACTTTCTAGACTTCCAAGGGGCAGATATCGTGAAATGTTACTTTTTTAGGGTTGTATCGATGGAGCATAAAGGGGTTCTGGGGCAAGATTCATTTGTCGTAGTCTTTCATGTAGTGTATTATCACCAATTCACCATTTGCCTCGTCTTCTATCAGCTGGGCTTACATGGCTTTGATTTTGATGCTTCCAATATTGCGACACATTTATTTATTTGATAGGTAAATTTTGTTATGGATGAAAAACAGAAGGATATCACCAGGATATCGTTTGACGTTCAGGATTCTTTTTTGTATAATCATGTATTACTTCCTCCTCAGTAGAACTTTGTCACTTGTGGCAGAAGGGGGAAAATGTCTTGTTTCATTGAAAACCTTTTTCTTTAGTTACTTCTCTTGGATTTTGTATAGCCTCTTGAATTATGTGAGTGCGGTATGCATGGGAGTGATATTATTTTGGTGGGTTGTATATTATCAACTAATGTACAATATAGGTCGGACATGGGACATCTCAACTTAAATGATACTGGAAATCAACGTGAGGCTTCAGCACTTCGAGATGAGGTATGTGAGTATGTCCCTCTCATATTTCCCTCTCTAATCCTTTCTAGTGAGAATCTCTTAAAAATTTGTGAAGAAAACCCTGTATCAATGAATTTTACTATGCTTACACATGTGCCCTGGCTCGTTAAGTGGCAATATGAAGTGAGAATTGTACCTTTGTTTTGTTAATGAAATTTGGAATTTTAATCAGTGAAGATTTTGACAAGCTGATACATGCTTAAACTGCAGCTTGATATGCTACAAGAAGAGAATGAGAATATTCTTGACAAGGTACCTTGCTTTCTCTTTCTTTTTCTTTCCTCCCTCTACTCTCTATATTCCAAACAAATGAGGAGTTAAACCTAGTCTTTCTGCCCATATTGTATGCAATGAACATAGCATTTACATTAGAACCTGCTATACAGCTCCGTCTTGCAGAAGAGAGGTGTGAGGAAGCTGAGGCCAGAGCTAGAGAGCTTGAGAAGCAGGTCATTTCTTTCTGCTATTCATTATACTTTTTCTTTGGTAATTGGTATTCTGTATATCCAAGAGTAAGCTGGACTTAAGTATAATGAGTGGCCTACATCTAAATTGGCCTTTTCCCATTTAGGCAGATTCCCCCCTTTCTATTGATTGATTGGGATTGAGTGTATTTTTGCCTCTTCTCCCCCCTTTTTGATAACATGTCGATTATTTTAATACTTATATTAACTCATTTCTTTCTTTTCCTTGGTACTATTATATACTACTCTCCTACATCTAACCTTTTTCTGTTATTTTGATATGTTTGGTCAAATTACATTAATATTTTATCCAATTATATGTTTCAGTCATCACATAAATGTAATTATGGGTTTTCGGTTGTTGTCTATTTCACCTTGCATTCGTATCTTTCTTATTTTAGTGGATCTAAGTAAATGGTTTCATTTATTTCTGTTTGAATTTTAATGAATTCCAGAAGGCTGTATTTGTCATAGTTTGACATGCCATAAGTATCCCTCTCACGTTAGAAATGTCATAGATCTCTCTCTCTCTCTCTCTCTCTCTCTCTCTTAATTCTTCAATATTTCAGTCACAATGCCTAGAGCTGTGTTAATTTTTATCTTTTATAAATACTTAGTTTTATTTTTCATTCTAAAAGTTCTGTTTTCATAGGTTGCTTCTCTAGGAGAAGGTGTATCTCTTGAGGCCAAATTGTTGAGCAGGTAATGCTTGGATTAGATGTAAATTTATGCATGACAATCTTCTATGTTACGATTGTGACATCCTATGTGATTAATCTGCAGAAAGGAAGCAGCACTGCGTCAAAGAGAGGTAAACAGGGAGTCCTTAATTTTATTTGGTCTAAAATATATGAATGAGTAATGGTTAAGAATAAACTTACTTGAAATAAATTTGTAATTATTGAAATAAATTTTTTGGACCATGCAAACAGTATTTATTATCCTGTTTTTTAGGGACTTGTTATTTACTATTTCAACATAATTTTTTTTTGTCAGGCTGCTCTTAAAGCTGCAAAACAATCCAAGGATGGCACTGATGAAGAAATTGCAGCTCTTCGATCAGAGGTTGAGGTAAAGTATTCTATCCTGTAAGATGTTAGTGCTGTACTTGTAGTTTTTACTTATTGCTAAACTAAATCTAGTGTTTTATGCCATATAGTGCATTCTAATGCTTTGTTCTTTTTGAATCAGAGTGCAAAAGAAGAGGCTGCAGCTGCTGTAGAACAGTTTCGAGAAGCAGAATCTGAAGCAAAAGCTCTTCGCTCAATGACACAGAGAATGATCTTGACTCAGGAAGAGATGGTATGCATTTGTATTATCGTGGAGGTATTACAGTATTATTTCTTCTTTGAGGACTTATTGTATTCTTTGATCTGGATTTCAGGAGGAAGTTGTCCTTAAGAGATGCTGGCTTGCTCGCTATTGGAGTTTAGCTGTACAACATGGTAATTTCACTGAAGTTTGGTTCTTTTCTCTATTGTACATTCTGATGTGTTTGTGAGGGTAGCCTCTATTGTTATAGTGTTTGGCTATTGCTATTTTGTTACTTTTGTGGATGTCTTCTCTTGAGCCACTTAGTTGCCTTCTCTATTGAAGTGTAAAAATGACGTGCCATCTGCTTTTAAATCTGATGTAGCATGCATGTCAAAGGAGTATGAAAGAGATACACAAGTAAATTGAACTTAAGCAAATCTAAATAGAAACAAGATTCCTACTCTATCAAGTGCTTGAAAGTAATAAAGAAGGCAACGAAGTGATGGAATAACTCAACCTAACAAAGTAGAGCATATAAAATAAAGAAAATAAGTTCCCAAACACTTAAATTATTAACTACCTTTAACTTAAGAAAGTAAATAACAAAGCAATGTAATAAAACTTATTAAAAGAGGGCTGAAAATAGGCTAAAAGTGGGTGTATAAGGGCTGGATAGCAAGCTAAACAATGTATATGTGTATGATAAAGTGTGCAAAAGGATAAGCAAACAATGGCCAAAGGATAGGCTAGGTACTGAGGTAGGGTGCTGGCAGCAAGCAAGTAATGGCTAAAACAGTGCCTTTGAAGCTAATAGAGACTATGTAAATATACCAAAAGTGTGGGTAGCAACAAGAAGTGTATGTAGTAAGGTTTAGAGAACACCTTGTGCTATCCAAAATATGGTAGAAGTCTTAAAGATACTTTCCGGAGTTAGTCCTTAGCAAGTAGCAAATAGGGCCAGTGTGATCACTCTCCTTATAAACTTTCTTCAAACACTTGATATGCAAATCTGGGCAGCAACTTTGAATGACCTTTAGAGGCTTAGAAGTGGTTCCCAACAGTAAACCACTAGTAGCAACTTGCAAGACCCTTGGACAACAGCCTAGTTGATGGTAATAGAAGTCATTTTTCAACCAATTAATTGTAGCAGCCCTTAGAACACCTTCCTGTTGAGATACATCTCTGAGGGTAGTATTGGTAGAAATCTTATATACATGTATATGTATGGTATACCATGTACTATGGTATATCATACTTCTCTCTATATATTAATAAAATATTTGTATGTGAATAACATACGATTCCCCCAAAACTTCTCTCCCTTCTTCCTCTATTTCTCCATTAATAAACTCCAGGATCGATCGCCATTGAAAAAAAAAAATCGAAAAAGTTGTGTCGGTACAGATGCTGACGTCAGCCGGCCGTATGCTGACATCAGCATGTATGTATGGCATCTAACATCCAAATCCTAGGGATCTGGGTTGTTTTGATTTATGGAGAGTTGTCATGATTTTTGTTGAATTTTTTGATCAACGGAAAGTGGTTTTTCGAAGTTCGGGAAAATTCTCAAATTTCGCCAAATTGCTTGATCTGATCACGTGGGAGTTTTTTGGCTTGATCCTTTGGTACATGTAGGATCGTTTTGAAGAGAGGAGTCTATAGGACTCGACCTCGTGTGATTTGGTTGGGTATTGAAGCGTCGACGAGGTTTTTTTCCTTCCCAGGTTGTCGCTAGACGTTTTTTTGGCATTTTTTCTCTTGTTTTTTTATTAAAAAATTGCAAACACCCCTCAATAACGATGATGCTAGTCGAGATGTATGCTATTGACCTCGTGCATATATGCTCGACCTCTTTTTGAATTTTTTGGCCTGTTTGCGACATTTTGGTGTTCTTTTTGTCACGTTTCAGGGCTGTGTTTGGTTCTTATATGATGTTCTTGGATCGCGTTGGTGTGTTTGAATCCATGAAGGTTAAAGTAACTTTAGTTGCAGTGTTGTTGTTGGCAATTTGTGTCTAAGTTACATTATGGAGGCCGAAAGTCAGAAATCTAGCCAGATCTTTGGGGACTCGAGTTAGAATATGGGGAGTTCTCTAATCCTTGGGGATTCTCCACAAGTACAGATCACCACTGTTAAGTTCGATGGCACCAATTACCTTACTTGATCAAAACCCGTGCTGATCTACATTCAGGGTAAGGATACAGAAGAATACTTGACTAGTGAGGCAGAGGCTCCTCCTAAGGAAAATCCAAAGTATTGAAAGTGGAAGGCCGAAAATGTTGTGTTCAAAGGATGGTTGTTGAGCTCAATGAAGCCGGAAATCAATGATCATTATCTCTTCTTAGATACGGCTCATCAAATCGAGAGTCTTTATCTCAGACTTATTTAGAAATTGGTCATGCTACCAAAGTAAATCAACTGCGACAGAAAATTGCTCAGTTTTAAACAAGGGGATCAGCCCTTAGCCATTTATTATGCCTCTTTGAAAAAATTGTGGGAAGAATTGGGTCACTATACAACATACTGCCCCTCCTATACCGAGGATTCCGTAGCCTACAGGAAGCATATCGAGGAGATTCAGGTGTTTGAGTTTCTAACAGGCCTAAGCTCTGAGTATAAGTAGGTTAGAGCCCAAATCCTCAATATGAATCTGTTATCCCTAAATGAAGTGTATGCACACATTCATAGAGAAGAGGGCCGAGTGGTGCGATGAATGTATCATTAGCAGTTGAGAAATCATCATTTATTTCCACTTCTAGCCGAGGTGGCCGTGAGGGTCCTCCCACTCGTGGTTGTGGTGGACGCTTTAGTATGTATGATGATCGTGATTGCCTTAAATGCGAGCATCGTGGTCTGCTCAGGCATACTAAAGACCAGTGTTGGGACTTACATGAACATCCCCAGGATCTTCCTCCTCGTCTGTACCAAAGAGGTGGATCCCACTTAGTTAGGGGTGGAGGTCGTTTTAGCAGTAATAGACTCAGTGCACATTCAGTCACTTCCATGCCCTCCGAACTAGCTGCTCCCACATCTGCCTCCTTACCAAAGAGTCATCTATCAAAATATGAGATTGAGGCCCTTCGGTGGTTTGTCTCTTAGCTTAATACCTCCGCCACCCCTACATCATCATTTGCTGCTTTCGCTTCAGGTACATCTGCATCAGCCTTATCCGCGTCTATTTCCACCTCACAGGACTCCTGGATCATTGATTCAGGGACATCCCATCACATGACTGGTATGTCCTCCCTCTTCAAATCGTACCGTGTTAGTTCTAGTAAGGAAAAAGTCTGTATTACGGATGACACCTATTCCTCTATTGCTGGATAGGGTGACATTATTGCTACTCCTTCCTTGTTATTATCCTCAGTTCTTCATGTACCTAATTTTACATTGAATCTGTTATCCATTAGCCATCTTACCAATAGTCTTAATTACTGTGTCACTTTCTTTCCTTTTCATTGTATGTTTCAGGACTTGAAGACGAAGACGAAGACGACCATTGGTATGGGGTATGAGAATGATGGTCTCTATCTTCTAGACTCATCACCTCAATTATCCATCGCATCTTCAGCAACAAAGACGAACATCTCTCCTACCACTACAGATGAGTTGTTCCAGTGGCATCATCGTCTTGGTCACCCTTTTTTTTCTTTGTTAGAGAAACTTTTTCTTAAATTTCAATTTTCTTTAAATAAGTTTTATTGTGAACCTTGTCAGTTGGCAAAACATTGTCGTTCAGTTTATCCATTGAGTCATAATAGAAGTTTATTTCCTTTTGATATTGTTCATTTTGATGTATGGGGGCCTTCCCTTATTGCTTCTTTATCTGGGTTCCGTTACTTTGTTACTTTTGTAGATGATTATTCTCGTGCTACATGGGTATACTTATTGTAGAAAAAAAGTGATGTGTGTACTGCTTTCAAATCGTTTTATAACATGATTCACACACAGTTTAGCACTAAACTTCGCATTTTGTGATCTGATAATGGGGGGAGGGGGGAGTACCTCTCCAACTCTTTGGCTTCATTCTTTGATGCTTTTGGAATTGTTCACTAGACCAGTTGTCTTGGTACTCTGAACAAAATAGAGTGGCTAAGCGTAAGAATAGACATTTACTTGAAATTGCTCATGCTCTCATGTTTATAAGGAATGTGCCTAAAACCTTTTAATCAGATGCCATTCAAACTGCAGCTTATCTCATGAACATGATGCCTTCCCGTGTCTTCTCTTTTAAATCTCCAATTGAAGTCTTATCACCTAACATTCTCTTGTTCTCTTTTCCCCCCTAAAACGTTTGGGTGTATTTGTTATGTACACACACCTAAATCTGATTGCACCAAGCTTGATCCCAAAGCACTTAAGTGTGTCTTTCTGGGTTATGGTATTGATCAGAAAGGGTATACGTGCTTTCACCCACTTACCCGAAAGAAGTTTGTATCTAGGGATGTTATATTTTTTGAATCTATTTCCTTCTTTTCTTCGGGTAAGAAACCTCTTCAGGGGGAACATTTAGGTGAAGAGTTGTTTTCTTCCTCTTCCTCCGTAATTCTACTTCTTGTCCTACTTCCTTCATTCTATTTTGACAAACTTGGTATTGGTAGAGAGGGGGAGACTAAACTTAAAGTGTACACTTGAAGAAAGAAGAAATGTGACTCAGACGGACAAGAGCAAGTGGATGACCGGAATCCTTGTATTCCCATACCAGTGTTTTCTTTGGATTCAATCCTTGAAACAAGTAACATGTTTTCTTCCTTTCCTGAAGTAGATGATTCTAGCATGCCTATTGTTCGGCGAAAAGGTGTTAGAACATGTACTCAACATCCTATATCTAACTTTGTTTCTTATCATGCTGTATCACCTTCTTTTCAAAACTATGTTGTTTCCTTGTCTTCAGTCACTATTCACCGTAGAGTATCTGAAGCCTTAGCTCAACCACAATGGTGAACCGCTATGGAGGAGGAAATGAGAGCTCTGGAAAATAACCAAACATGAGAGCTGATTACTCTTCCTAAGGGTAAGATGACAGTTGGATGTAAGTGGGTATTTACCGTAAAGCATAAATTTAATGGAACAGTTGACAGGTACAAGGCCCGCCTAGTTGCAAAAGGGTATACACAAACATTTGACATTGACTATCAGGAGATTTTTGCTCCCGTGGCAAAGATGAATTCAGTATGAGTTCTAATTTCTCTGGTTGCAAATTAAGGATAACCTTTACTTCAATTTGATGGGAAGAACGCATTCTTATATGGTGATCTAGAAGAGGAGGTATACATGGATACACCACCAGGTTTTCAAATGCCAGGAGAAAAAGGGAAAGTGTGTGGGCTAAAAAGGGCGCTTTATGACTTAAAATAATCACCAAGAGCATGGTTTGAGAGGTTCAGGGAAGCAATGATTACAAATGAATATAAACAATGTCGAACAGACCACACATTGTTTGTAAAAAGAGCATGTAGCAAAGTAACGGCTCTCATTGTGTATGTTGATGATATTGTTGTTATAGGAAATGATGAGGTGGAAGTAAGGCTACTTAAGAGGAATTTGGCAAAGGAATTTGAATTAAGGATTTGGGGTCACTAAAGTACTTTCTAGGAATCGAAGTGGCTAGATCTCGACAAAGAATATTTCTTTATCAAATGAAGTATGTCATTGACTTGTTGAAGAACTTAGGTATGATGGGATGTAAACCATGTGCCACTTCTATTGAGGTCAATCACAGGTTAAAAGAAGGTGATAGTGAGAAGTTGATTGATGTAAGTCGATATCAATGACTTGTTGGGTGCCTTATCTACTTATCCTTAACCCAACTTGATATAGGTTATGCAGTGGGTGTGATTAGTTAGCTCATGCATGCTCCTACTCAGGCAGAGATGGAAGCTGTTTACAAGGTGTTGAGATATTTAAAGGGGTGCCCAGGCAAAAGAGTTACGTATAAGAAATTTGATCACCAACAAGTAACTGTGACAGCATATTTTGATGCAGATTGCGCAGGCTCATTGACAGATCGATGGTCCACATCAGGGTATTGCTCATTTGTCTTAGGAAATCTTGTTACATGGTGCAGTAAGAAGTAATCTATGGTGACCAGGTCTAGTGCTGAAGCGAAATTCCAATCTATAGCCAATTTGCGAACTCTTGTGGTTAAGAAAGTTATTTGATGAAGTGGGTTTTCTAGTGATAGGTCCCGTGACCCTTTTTTGTGACAACAAGGCAGCTATTAGTATTACACATGATCCAGTCCAACATGACAAAAACAAATATGTGGAGATTGATAGACACTTCATCAAGGATCATATCAAGTTTGGTCATATATGCATTCCATTCATTTAGGCCAAGTATCAACTTGCCAACATCTTTACCAAAGGATTAAGTAGTGAGCATTTTTCATTTATTGTAAACAAGCTGAGAATGATAGATATCTATTCTCCAGTTTGAGGGGGAGTGTTGATATACATCTCTGAGGGTAGTATTGGTAGAAATCTCATATACATGTATGCGTATGGTATACCATACTTCTCTCTATTTATATTAATTAAATATTCATATGTGAATAACATACGATTTCCTCAAAACTTCTCTCCCTTCTTCCTTTCTCTCTCTTCTTCTCATCTTCATCTTCTTCTTCTTCCTCTATTTCTCCATTGATAATTCCAAGTCTTCCAAATGCAAATCTTCAGTTTAGAACCAGCAACACACTTTCTTAAGCCTTTTTGAGATGTTTTAGCAAACACATAATGTGCATAAATCTGATCACAGTCCATGTTCTTTATCATGTAGGTATAGATTTCAGCAGCCACTAATCAAAGAAGCTTCCACTTGTGTACATAGCTCTCCAATAGATGGAGGCTGACCAATCTTATGCACAGGAGAAATTTGGGATTCTAAAATTAAATTCCAAGTAGAGAAAACCTGACCATGAGTATAGGATGTGGTCTTATTGAATCTATGAACTTCAGAACTTCAAATTTGATAGCCCATGTGCAGCCGCATGGAATGGGTTAAATAGGGAAGATGGTTTTGACATAAAATAGTCCAATCTGGGTGCCAGAAAAATTCTGGACAGCACTCTATGAGTTCTTTACAGAATTTTTTTTGTAAAACTTCTGAGTTTGTATAGATGGTTGAATGAGTTTTTTGAAGTGGGGTTGTAGTGATGATGAAACAAGTAAAGGGGAAGGGGCTAGAGGTTGCCGGATGGTGTATGGAGGCTTAGGGAAGATGATGGAGGAAGAAAAAGATGGGTTTTAGCAAGGTGCAACCAGTCTTGAATATAAAACCAGTAAAGAGATAAGGGAAAGAAGAGGAAGTGATGCAGCCAACCATTTCAGATTGGTGTATGTGCCATGATACAAGAGAGCCCGCTTCAAGCTATTGTAAATTTTGTGATTTTTATGTGTTTTTTAGAGTTATTAGAGTAAGAAATAAGGCAAAAATAAATTGCCAAGTCTTTAGGGTTTTTTTCATAATTTTCTTAACTTAGAGGGGTCCTTGCGATATGTTGAAGTTGCAAGTTTGTGGGAGTCTAAGAGGCACATGACCAACCCTCTTCTATGGTGATTTTTATTGTTATGGGGGGCCCACAAGGTGCAGATCGTACAACAAATCTTTGGGATATTTTTGGGTTGTTTTTATTTTATTTTGTGGGGCTCATGAATGAGCTGGTTGACATTTCTAGGATTTCCAAAATTTTAGAGATCTTAGGAATATTTTGTGGAGCCCACTAGCTTAGTCAACAAGCCAAGTAATATGGCACAAAGATTCCCTCTTTTAATAGGATTCTTTTATTTTATAAGTTGTCAATTAATTAGTCATAGTATCTAGAATTTTATTTTCTTTTTTGGAAGTCAATGTAAGCCTATTTAAAGGCCAACGAATTGTAATTAAATAGTGAAGAATGTTTTGAAAAAGTGAGGACACGTGTGTGTGACTAAGGGTTGTGACCCTTGCTTTCTTCCCTACCCTGGGTTGAGTCGTGGACTCCCCAACCCCTCTCTCTCCTCCTCTCTTCTCCCACGAGAAGGTAAGCTCCTCTTTCTCCCTTTCTTTTTTCTCTCTTCTCCCTCCCTCATATCTCTTATTTATCTCCTTAAATATCCCTTGCTGATTTTTATCAGTCCCATCTCCTCTTAAAGCAGTACCTAAACTTGTCCCAGATTAGGTCATTAAAACCCCTCAAATCTACCTACTATTTGGCTCAGAAAAAAATCCCTGATTAGAAACCATCCTCTTCTCCTGTCGTGGGTCAGGTCAGGACCAGACATGGGCACTTCTGTGCCTATCTTCTAGCCCATACTTAACCACTGTTATACCCCTCATTCGACCATCAGATCCGTACCTTAAACAGCCCTACCCTTAGTCAAATTAACCCACTGTTTAGACCACATTTTAGTCCCAATTCTGACCCGTATTTATCCCCATATTAGGCCTTAATCAGTCCCTTGATTAGTGCTTAATCAGTCTCACAACAGTCCACTGTTTCCCTTCTTCCATTAATCTAAAACCTTCCCCACATGGCCTGGTTTGTAGACTTATAATTTGACACTATTACAGCTAAAACAACAACCTGTTTCTCCTACTCTAAGCCTACCCGAGAGCCCCTATTGACCTCTAGAGTTTTCAGCAGACATCAGCCCCTCGTCTTGGTTGATACCCTACGTCACTTTGCCACTGCTTTGTCCCAATTTCAGCCTATAAATAGGTCTCATCACAGCCTACACGTGATATATTCTTGGTTGATCTTTTCTGCATCAAGATGGAAAAGATGAAGATAGTACCTAGAAGGAAATCACCAACCTTCTCTTGTGAAATCACTAACCCAAGCTTCAACCTAGGCAATAGTTGAAGAAGAACACTCCAGCCATGGGAATACGCCAACCGAGAAAGACAAAAGCAAGCTTTGTTTCAAAGTTTTTTTTTTTTCAAAATTATGGGGGTCTTGACTAAAGAGGTCCCCCTCTCCTTTTATAAAAATCAAAATAGGGGTTAAACCTTTCTTGACAAGAATTAGAAATCAAAGAATAAAAAAGAAAAATCCAAAAACGTGTTCCTCCCTCTTAGTAGTCGACCAAAGCAAAAGAAAGGCCTATTTGGGGCCTTTTTCAATTACACCCAACATAAAAAAATAAAATTTCAAATACGACACAAAAAAGAGTTTATAAACTCTAAACAAAAAGCTATAAAAACTAAAATAAAGAAAACAAAACACTAAAATAAATGTTGTCCATGTGTTCTCCAATAAAGGTGTCCACATGTGGCTCCCCCCACAATTGAGGGAAAGTGGGCCCCACATGCCTCGAAAATAGCTGGTAGCTCTAAACTCCTCCAAATCAACCCTGAATCGAAGCAGAGAACTCCAGATGCCTCATAGTCCATATATAAGCTCACTGGGACCCTCCTCCTATGTTGGTGCACTCTGAGGCTACCACGTGATGAGATGTCCTCATCCAATTCTTGCGTCTGAGAAGGAATCGCCTCTGACAAAATAAAAACTCCGGTATCGCTTTAGAATGTTAGGATCCATCTGTTGGAGCTCATCATGTGTCAACTACGAACTATCAATCAGGGGCCTGCCCTTCCACTTGACAAAATAACGCTAATAACCACTATGTCGAGTTGAAACTATCTCCTTATCAAGGATGTCTTCTATCTCTTCACGCCTCTGCCTCAAAGGTGGTGGTGGTGGTGGTATAGGCTGGATAGACTGGGAATCTGGTACCTGTGAATTTGCAAATGGGTCTACAAAAGGAGATACAATGGCATGATACAAGACTAGGTCTTCAACATTGCATGTTGAGCTAATCCCTAAGTCAGAAAGCAGATTAATAACATAAGTATTAGGTCCTACCCTTTCAGAATTTTATATGGCCTTAAACTACGTGCATATAGTTTATTAACAACTCTAGACTGGAATCGCTTAGGCCTAAGTCGTACCATCACTTGATCTTCTTTTGAAACTCTCGATGCACTCAATGAGAATCAGTCGATTGTTTATAGTTTTCATTGCTAAGAATGATTTTCCTATGGACCTCTTCATGTAATGAATAAAATGTTGTGCAAAGCTAGATGCAGACTTTGAAGGTCTATGGCTAGCTGACATAGGTATAAGGCCAATAGGTGTCCTAGGTTTGTAACTAGTGACGATCTCAAATGAACTCAAACCCATGTTCTTATTGACTGAATTGTTGTATACAAACTCAGTTATAGACAAGACAGTGTCCCATGACCTAAGATGCTCTCCTACCAGACAACATAAGAGACTATCCAAACTTCTGTTTACTACCTCAGTTTGATAATCAATTTGGAGGTGATATATAGATGGGAACTTGAGTTGAGTACTCATCATCTTCCATAGTGTCTTGCAAAAGTAGCTAACAAACTTGACATCCCTATCAGACACTATGGAGTTTGGTAATATATACAGCTTAATAACCTCGTAAAAAAATGACTTGGCAATTTTAGATGCATCCAAGGTTTTATTACATGGGATGAAATGGGCTATTTTAGAAAAACAACTCATTACCACGAAAATGGAATCGTACTTCCTAAAAGTCATAGGTAAGCCCAACACGAAATCCATACTCACATCTTGCCAAGGAATGTGAGGAACTAGCAATAGAGTATACAGTCAAAATGATTGTTTTCGTTGCTTTACCAGTTGATAAGTATGACATTGCTTTAATATTTTGATCACATCTCTCTTTAAACTTGGCCAATATAATTTATCTTCTACAAGAACAATGGTCTTGTCTCGGCTAAAATGGTCTGCCATATCTCCTACATATAACTCCTAAATAAGGAAGTCACGCACTGAAGTGTGGGGAATACATAAGCGAGTACCTTTAAAGAGATATCCATTTTGTAAGGTGTAATCTGTAACACTCCTCAATGGATCACTCTTTGAATAAGTATAGATTTTCCCAAGGTTTGGGCAAGTTTCATATTCGTCCTTTAACCTTTCGAACCCAGTCACTTTAATCTTCATTGAATGTAGAATGTAAATCTTGTGACTTAAGGCATCTGTTGCCTTGTTATCTACCCCAACTCTATGTTTAAACATAAAGGTATTATTCTAAAGAAACTTAACCCATTTAACATGCCTATAATTAAGCTTCTTCTAAGAACCTAAATATCTCAGAGCTTCATGGTTAGAAAATAAAATGAATTCTTGCAACAGTAGATAATGTCTCCAATATCTTGAAGCCTATATCACCGTATAGAATTCCTTGTCATAGGTGTACTTTTGTTTAACATCATTCAGTTTCTCACTAAAGTAAGCAACTGGATGCCCCTCTTGACTTAGGACTTCTCCTATTCCAACACCAGATGTATCACACTCCATTTCAAAGATTTTAGAAAAGTTTGGCAGACGCATGACAAAAACAAAAGTCATCATCGACTTTATCTTCTCAAAAGCCTTAGCCGCGGCTTTAGTCCAGTTGAACTCCCTTTTCTTGATGCAATCTATAATGGGAGCCATCAAGGTACTAAAACCTCAAATGAACTGCCTATAAAAGGTAGCAAGACCATAAAAACTTCTAACCTCATGGATATTCTTTGGTGCTTGCGTTGTCAGGGTAAGCGGACATCTCCTCAGATGACACTACAAACCATAAGAAGATGACCTGAGGGGTCAGGAAAGCACACTTTTTTAGGTTTACATATAATTTTCCCTTTCTCAGGAGAGCACACACCTTTCTCAGGTGTTGCAGATGTTGTTCTTTGGTAATACTAAAAATTACAATATCATTGTAATATATTACAAGAAACTTTTCTATGAATGACCTTAGAACTTAAGTTATGATCCTCATGAACGTACTAGGAGATTTAGACAATCCAAAAGGCATGACCAACCACTCATACAATCTATCCTTTATCTTAAAGACGGTCTTCCACTCATCTCCAGGTCGTATGCGAATCTTACAGTAACCACTCTTAAGATTTATCTTGAAAAAGATAGTGGTACCAGCCATTATATCTAACATATCATCTAACTGTGGGATGGGAAACCTATAACATATCGTGATCTTATTAATTGCCTTGCTCTCCACACACATACGTCATGACCCATCTTTATTGGGTGTGAGGAGTGTAGGTACGACACATGGGATCATGCTCTCTCAAATGAATCCTTTGCAAAGTAGATCATCTACTTCTTTTTCAGTTCAACATGTTCAATAGAATTCATTCATAGTGAGGTAAGTTAAGTGGCGTAACTCCTGAGACTAAATTAATTAAGTGTTGTATGTCACACATAGGCGGAAGATCATTAGGTAAATCCTCAGGAAATATATTGTTAAACTCCTTTAAAATGGTCTTTACCTCTGGAGAGTGCTCAATAAAAGAGTTAAAAGAAGCTTCTTTGGCGACCACAACAAATATCATAGCTTCATCCTTAATCTCTTGCTCGAACACTTTCGAGCCAATGATGTGAAGGGTTTTAGTCTTATTATCTTTTGATGCTCTTGCCTTTATCTACTTGTTCCTTCACCTCAGGCTCATACTTTGGTGCTTTAAGAACCAATATGATTTTCTTGCTTTAGAACTCAAATACATGAATTAGATTTATCATACAATGTGATATCTAAGTCATATAGTCAGGGCCTTCCCAGTATGTTGTGTCTAACATCCATGAGAGTCACATCACACCATATGGTGTCCTAATAAGAATAAAATTTTATAGGAACTTGACACCTCTGAGATACTGGGGATGAAAGTTGTATTAACCCATGCAACCTTGTAAGGACGAGAATGTGGTACTGGTGAGAGTCTTAACCTCTTTAGAGTACTAGTGGATACCATATTAGTGCAGCTTCCACTATCCACAATAAGTTTGCGGGTCTTTTCACCTAAGTATCAAAGATATTAGTCTTGTGCCAATCATCCTCTTGTTTGGGTTGAGTGAAAGTACACCTCACCACCCATAATGGGGCATTGTCAGAGGAAGAGTAGTCATCAACCTCACCCATGTAGGATAAATGTCCCATCTTCTCTCTTTACCTCATTGTCCCCACTAGGAGAACCATATCATGTACAGTCCTCAGGGTTCTCTTGAATTTTCTCATCATGATGTTCATGACTATTTTTCACTGTGTCCTTTATGTAAAGATTGTTCCTCTTAGTTGGACACTAAGTTTCTATGTGGCCATAACCTCTGCATCTAAAATACCCACCAGATTTAGGTGCTTTACGAGGCTCTCTAGCAAGTTCTTTGCCCTTCACTATTGGTTGTGGGTTGGGCTTGAGGTTGCTAGGAGGTCCACGTTGAAATTGTTCTCCAATTTGAGGTTTACTTGGGGGTATACCAGGTCTAATGTCAGATCTATGGCTCTTAAAAGGATGCGGGGCTTGGAGTTTTAAGTAAAGTTCTAATTCGCGGACTTGCCTGTAGGCCTCATTTAAGTCAGTGATATGGTCACGTAGCAACTCTCTCTGAAACTCAAGTTGGAGGCTTAGCTTGAACCTACTCAGCATGACAGCTAAATCCTCAGTAATCTTGCTCCTCAACGTGAGCTCCTTAAAGTGGTTGATGTACTCCTTGATAGACAAGTTGCCTTATTTTATAGAGTTTTGTTGACCCGCTAACCCTTAATGGTATGACAGAGGAACATATTTGTCTCTCAACCGTTCCTTCATGTCATCCTAACTATCAATTGGATCCTAGTGCCTTAAGGGCTTTTGTTGTTCCACATTATCCCAGTAAAGTTTAGCTGACCCAACTAACTTTATCTTAGCAAACTTGATTCTACTCTCATTGGTGATAAGTACTAAAAATTACATTATTATCCTAATTCCAACATGCATTATTGCATATCTTTCATGTGTATTTCTATATTTTTATGTAAATTTTGTATTTTCTTTTATAGGAACTCAATAAAAACCCAATTGGAGACTAAAGCCCATTAGCAAAAGTTTACCCATTTAGATAAAGTCAAAAGTGAGAGAGATCAACACCAACCAATCTAATCAAGTGAAGAAGCACCCAAGGGAGTTCTAGGGTTCAGATTAAATGAGAAGGATAATTGGAGATTGGGAAACGTGTGGGTCAGTTTTGGGAGAATATCTCCATTCCAAGCCAAAACAAGAAAAAAATGTTGTAAAAGTTTTGAGTCATGCTTGGTATTTTGGCCATAACTTTTGACTCAAAATTTGGATTAAGGCAAAGCCGGTGTGATTTAAAAGAATATTCGATTCACTACAAATTTGTATTTCACGGATATTTTTTCAATTCGGACAATTTCAAGGTAAAAAATAGAAGGCAATGTTGAGCAAATTTGGAAGGGCGTGAATGCTAAAAATTTGAAGATCTTTTGGTATCTTTCACTTTTTCACTATAAAATGGGTGTGCCTATGCACAAAATTATTACTTCTTCTCATCTCTTCTCTTCACAAGTTTTAGGGTTTTAGTCTTTTATTTTCATGGCTTTTGTATGAAGATAATGGACTAAAGGTCAGATCAAAGTTAAAGGTGAAGTTTAATCATTTGTAATTTTTTTGGATTTAATACAATATTTGTATATTGAATGTTTTATTTTCTTTTGATAAATTTTCAAGTTTATAAACTATCTTTGATTTGTCGTTAACTCCAGATACGAGAAATGCTTAGAAAATCCCTATAACTTGTCAACAAAGTACCTAATTTCTAAACAACATTCAATTATGCAATTATTCTTTTTTTTTTTAATAGAATGATCTTCCGGTTAGGTAGAATTTTTATTAGATTCTAACCGTAATAATTTGATCCAAAAGAAATTACAAGTTATTAAATGGATCCTTGAAGCCTTAAGTTCATTGTTTTTTCTATTTAAACATTGTTTCTGCTCTATATTACGGTGTGAAAACATTGATCTCTTTTCTTTCTTTTCTTTTTTCTTTCTCTTCTATTGTAATTTTTGTTTATATTACACAAGTCAATCCCTGTGGATTCGACCTTGTTCAGTACTACAACACTTGTATACTTGCAAGTAAAACTACCTTGGATTTTTTGTTCATTAAATTAGATCATTAGTCTAGGTGTAACAAGGGCGAATAAGCTGACTTGTTTTTGGGGTCTAAACAACCTCCCCATGGAGGACTACTCGGATGTAACCACTTTAAAGGATTGGGGAAGGCTTTTTATTTCTTAGCTTTTGTTTTTTGTTGTTACTTTGTTATTGTAGTCTTTGGGATTTCTCATCGCTTTTCATTCTTGAATGAAATTTCACTCATCAAAATACAAAAAAACCTTTAGAAATAAATATCCATATCAATGGTCTAGATGGAAACACTATCTTTTTCCTCAACTCTCAGCAGTCAAATATGTCAAACTGATCCTAAAAGAGATTTACCCTAAGTCAATATCTGTTGGGCTGCAAAACTAAGTCTCGACTATCTCAAACCATTGTAAGGTTGGGTATGGGTGTCAAGTGATTTTCAATCTCAAGCTAAAAAGCAACAACTCAAGCGACACTGAGCACCCTCGTCAAATCTGAACCCACCCCGTATACTCCTCAAAATAAAGCAACAACACTGTGACTAACTTGGCTCAACGAGTAGGGGCCACTGGTTCTAAATATTCTGATCTTGGGGGCAAGCCAAAAACTTCCCTTACCTGGTTTTTTATGCATGTAATGCGTGTATTGAGTTTGAAAACCTGCAAGTCATACAAGTAATTGGAAATAGATTCAATAAGACTACAAGGTTTTTCGTGAGGCCATCCCTGATTGAAGTTGGATTGGAATATAGGTATCAGTGAGCCCCATCACCTATTCCAGTCTTGCTTCACTAAGGAGTGGTCTCCTTACTCTCATATGAAACCGATCTCATGGAATCAGTTTCCTAAATCCTACAACCATGAACATTGACGACCTAATGAAGGCCCAAACTTTGAACATTTCTCGAACAGTGGCAATCAAATTAGGCCATATCTGACCTAGAGCCAAAAAACAGACAGTTAAAAGCGATATGGTTAACCACCTCACAGAAAATTCAATACATCATATGTCATAAGAGCCATCCCGTGTGGAATGATCACTGGATGGCAATTCACCGCAGAGGTGGCTCCACCAATTGAAAGGTTCCTATCCTCTGGATGTTAGCTTGTGATAGTTTTTGTTTCTCCTGATGAATGCAATCAATGATAAAGCCTGCTGAATTGGCCTGATAAACCTCAGCTCACAACAGATAAACCAGAAAGAGAGTCTTTCTTTTGAGATGACTATTGAATTGTATGGCCAAGGAGTTCTCCATATTGAGCATAGTCTCAAATTGTCATCATGAACAACAAAACCATACATCCATTCACTAATCAAGATAAATCCTAGCTTCCAATACACACTGCTTTGCAATCTTTGTGCAAAGTGACAAAGAAAAAAAAAAGAAACAGAAAAAGGAAAGAGAATGCTAATATCTGCTGAAGAAATCAAACAATATCAAACAGCACGTTTGGAATCAGAAACAAATATACAAGGGAGGAAGGTGAAGGAGAGATATAACCTGTTTTGGGGGTAATTTCATACCTCTGCTGGGTTTTCATGACTCATGAGGACCACCTTACTTCAAACAAATGCCATACTTGGTTTTATCTATAGATTGCTATCCAAGAAAAGGAAATACTATTATATGTAATGCAGCCAAGGTTTAATAACCCCCGTGCTTTACCCACTAAACCGAACAACGACACAAGATATATCATCTTTACTGTCTCTGTTTAATGCTTCAGTCATAAGTTGCTTAGCTGCCCTCTGTGGGTCCTTGAACTTTCTTGCAATATCAACAGCCTCTTGATTTTCCATTACCTGGACCAGTACCAAGCAAAAGCAAAAAAAAAAAGCATAAAAAATCCTCTTGATTTTCCATTACCTGGACCAGTACCAACCAAACAATGAGTGAAATGTTTCAGATGAGGTAAGTCACCTTCCACAAACCATCGCTTGCAAGGATGAGAAGATCAGTAATGAAATCAATGTCTGCGTTTTGTACGTCAGGATCTGACCGCAAGTGTGATTTGAGACCCTTGTCACCAAAGGCACGAGAAACTGCCAACTGGCCATTCACCCTAGGGACATCTCCTGATAAAAAGATGCTTCAGATTTTAGTACAGACACTAACCAACCAAGAACCCAGTCATATCAAATTTTTCCACAAGCATTCACACAATTAAATTCCACCTACAAAGATAATAGCAAAGTCAAGAGCTACCAATTCTTATTCCACATTCTAATAAGCAGAACAGAGAAATGTAACCTCACAGTTGAGGACTATTGTGTCAACCCTTCCGGTTATGTGCTCGAGCTCCATCACATTGATATTGAAAGTTGAAACACAATAAATCTTTAGTTCAATGTCTGGACTGTGACTCAACTCTTCACATCAACATCAGACATGCCAACAACCCTTAGGTTAAGTCTTCTAGACACAACTGAAGGAAGAAACCTTGAGGATTTTATGGTACTAAAAATGAAGTTGAATGTCTTGAGAACTCAAAATAAAAGCTGAAGGTATTGCACTTCAAGGTTTTGAAGATCTTCAAAGCTTATTTTTTTATTTTTTTGGGCCCAATCATCCAAGGAGGGAATACATCTCAATGATTTTCTTGGGTGGAGTCTCACTAATTCCATTAATCATATCTGGGATCCAGTTAATAATCTGGATATATTGTATAGACCAGGAGTGTCAACAGTTCTAGCAGACATGCTCACTAATGTAGGTGCTTTTAGGCCCCTATGTACATTGAAGTTTTAATCACCTAAAGCCTTTTTTTCATTAAAAATAAATCATTTCATTTTTATTTAATCGAAAATTAAATTATCATTTTTTCAAACTTACAGAAATTAATCTACCACACACAAAAGAAAATAGTATTATGTATGAAAAAGAAGGAAATGACAGGACCAAATTTTACAAGGATACAGCTGAGAAGTCTATATTTTTAAAAGCATGGTATTAACTTTTATGCAACAAATTTATAGCATAAGAATAGTCTTTCCTTTCTTTTTCATTTTTATTTTTGGAAGGAGGGGGGAGTTGATAGGTCAAAGGTGGACATACACTTTGGAATAGCCTAAAGCTTCAGCTCAGCATAAGAATACCCAAACAGCCAATAAATCGATGCAGGACTAGCCTTGGAAAGGCTGTTATATGTAAGTAGACAATCAACGAAGTATAACAACTCTGTAATCAAGGTTTAAGGGACTATGATGGATTGTATAAGGCTAACAAAGGGGTTATTGATTCAGGTATTATGATCAAATCAGATTCAGAACTGGGACTAAGAAATAGGGTATAAGTACTAGTGGGTTCAGGTTTAATTTCAGAATTAAGGGACAGAAAGAACAGGGTAAACAGTGGCTGTAATAGGCTACAGATACGTCCCAAACAGGGTCAATCTGATAAGGTTCTGTTTGGCTGATGACACAGCAGCAAATAAGGGTCCTGTGTGTGTATCCGTTGGTTCAGGACAGAATCCAAACAGTGGGTGGGCATTAGGATTAATTAGCCTTTGTTCTGGGAATCAACAGTAAGGTATTTATGGGTTATAGCAGTAGATATTCAGGCAGGCTGAGGGTGCTGTCTAGGGCTGATTACAGGCCACGATTGGGTCCTGATTAGAGGATGGTTCAAAGGGTTAGGGAGGATGTTAACAGCAAAGTATTTTTTGAGGGGAAAATCCAGCTGTAGGTATCATTAGAGCTGGATTTAAAATTCTGGGTGAAAACAATTAAGAGAATTGGATGTATAAGGTGCTGCAGGTATAAGGGGTGAATTTCTTGGGTTTCTTGATGATTAAAACAAAAGGGGAAAGGAGTTCTGACCGGCCAACAGGTATAGGGGAATGGGAAATCAGGTTTTGAAGCTATAAGGAATGAATGGGAGCTCTGTTTTTTGGTTGTGGCAGCAAGATATCCTAAAGAATAAATAAGAAAGAAGAAAATAAAGAAGTACCTGGATTTGGGTAATCACCTACTTCACAAGCCCTTGGAGATCACCATCCTAGGGTTCAAGTTTTTTTTTTTTTTTTTTTTCGGCAAAAGATAAGGTCATTGCTTTGGTGCAATGGTAGTGACTCAGGCTGCCAGCGTGAAAACGCAGGTTCGAGTCTCGTGACTCAGTTGGACACTCCTCCAAGCTTTCCCCCATTGTTGTGATTAATTTTTTTGCATCTCCCTCAACTTTGAACATCTTGATCCCTAAAGTAGCTGCAGTACAAAGTCCTAATAAACCAGCTTCACATTCCACCAGTAGTGGTGATGCCATATTTCTCATCTTTGATCTAGCAATTATCATTTTGCCTCTTGTATCTCCGATCACTATCCCCAGTCCCGCTCTCGGTTGACTTGTCGAGAGTGTGCCATCATAATTCAGCTTTGCATAATTCAACCTTGAAGGATTCCATTTGCATTGTTCTTCATTCATTTCTTCCACCCCAACTGGAGTATTTATTCTAGGGTTCAAGTTAAGGCACCAAAACTTAAAGGAATAACTTACTCATGTAGAGAGAAAACCAGCCATTATTTTCATAAATTTTTTATTCAATGCCAAAACAAAGAGGGAAGACCCCCTTTTAAAGCCATGATTGGCACAAGGGTTCTCTCTCTTTTACATCACCCTTAATTCAAATACTTAGAAAGAAAGAAAATAGAAACCAAAGCTAAATTTGGTGGCCCAACCCATGTGATCGACCAACCCTTATTTGGCTAAGAAAACTCAAATGAACAACCTTGCTCAAAGACAATAATTCTAATCCCTTCCATGTCCTAACCTCTAATACTTAATAAAATATGAAATAATACAATAAAACTCTAATAAAAGAACTCCAAACTAAACCAAAGACTCCATCATGTGTCTCCATGTGTTCCTCCTTGTGCCTTCTTGTGTGTCTTCATGTTTGGAGCCCACCAAGGCCATGTGTGGGTCCCACCTTGCTTTCAATGTCTGCATCACTTTAAGGTATAAAAACAAATTTCATCAAGTTTTAGAGAGGAAATTCTTTAATGTAATGTGGTTGTTGTAGTTGTTGAATCAACTGAGATGTCATTATTAGGAAACCAATTTGTTTGACCACCTTGAGACCTCAAGTGTTACAACCATTCTACAAATGCAACAAATAAACAAGAAAGAAAAATAAAAAAGATTCCTTACACACCTAGCAAGAGAGAAACACCTAAGCATAATGATTGAACTTTTTTGGACTCAAAAGATTCCCTCATCACTTAACAGGAGAAGAATTAGAGAACCTAAAAGCACCCTATCCTCTTAGCACACACACACACGCGTAGCTAGACATTACATACATATTAATAGGAGTGGCAATTCTTGTGGGCGAGTCAGGTTCGTGTCATGTCAAGATAAAGGTATATGACTATATGGCTCAACCTGAACCCGACCCATTTGTTAATTGTGTCAAAGCAGGTCGGCCCGCTTTGACCCAAAATACGTTTACAGTCAACCCTAACCTGCTTATTTCGTGTTGGGTTTGCAGGTTATGTGGTAATTCGTGTTGGCAGGTCAGATTCGTGTCGTATTGTACACGACTGTATGGGTCAACGCAAACTCAACCCATTTATTAATCATGTCAAAGTGGTTTGACCCGCTTTTGACCCGAAACACGTTTATAGTCAACGCTAACCCGCTTATTTCGAGTTCAGTTCATGTTAGGTTCATGGTTGTGTCAAACATTGCCATCCCTACATATTATGGATATATATATATACTGGCTAATTTAACCGTAGTCTAAATAATCCCAATGCTTCTTCATTTGGACATTGCACGATGATTTAAAACCCTATACTCATGCTTTATTTTCTAGACAGACTAACCAATAAATATTACTAACTTAACCATATAAACATGAATCTTTTTTCTTTTCTTTTTTGTAAAAAAAAAATCCTAAAAGTTTGTTGATTTGGCCTTCTATTGGAGCATTCCCTGGAAGCGATACACTGCATTATCACCCGAGTGCAGTGAAAAATAAGAAAGGTTAGCTAAGTGTCACGCCCTGCATGGTAATGAGAGGCTTTGGAGACCCTCACCAATAAATTCAATGTATTGGGGACAATGTATCTAGAAGAATCTAG
>JAOXJP010000003.1:15888562-15925481 GCA_025762735.1 Platanus orientalis | reverse complement strand
ACTTATGTGACAAGTGTTAGCATTTTAAGTGTGACACGTGCACAGTAATACATGTGTCATGGTGCGGGGTATTACAGATGTATATAAGGGTAAAAGTGTAAAAAAAAAGATGTTCATAGTTCAAAGGAGATTTAAAATTAAATTATACACATGACATGTTAGTATTTGGTAAGACCAATTTTGATCACGACAAATAAGACAAAACATCAAGTCAAAATAAACTTCTTTTACCAAAAAAAAATCAACAAATTTTTATTGCACTTCCCAATCAGTTAGAAAAATAACTTCTTTTATCTTTATAAGAAAGAAAAAGAGCTAACTCAAGATTGTGTTTGACAATCTATTGAATGATAAATAAAATTTTATTATATTTTATAATATATATTTTAAAAAAGACTACAAACCTTATCCCTAAATGAAACTACTTTCCCTCCTTCCTCTCATTTCCTTTTGTCTTCTCCACTCTCATATTTCACCCCATTTCGCACGATCTACCCTCTCACTATGGTCGGCATGGATTGGAATGCCCTCTTAGTTTCATCGGTGACACCATCCATGTCACCATGGTCGGCGTGGATTGGAATGCCCTCTCTCTCTCTCTACAAGTTTTGAGTTTTTTGGCCAAAACTTTTACTCAATCAAGATATTTCCAACATTCCATAGAGGCTCTCAGGATATTTTGGTTGAAACATACGATTTTGGTAATTTTTCTTTATTATTATTGTTTTTTAATTTTGGTATGAACACGATTTTGCAACACCTTATGGAGACACAATACGAGTACACTAGAAAAGAACAGGAACTGGGTCAATCTATTCTATGACGAAGCATCCAAAGCATAACTACTTTGATTCTTCTGTCACATAGGCTTTTCAGCTCATCTCTGCAAGCCTGAGCATGATTCCCATGTGATGAGCCTGAGTTGAGCTACGCAAAACTTGTCTCATCTCAGCTCGTAATTGCCAACCCTACTTCTAATGCAAATTTTAATTTGCAATCCTTCACGAAAATTATATGGAGTTTTGTATTTGAAGTTATGTTGGTATATTTTTTTGTTTGTTTCTTAACTTTTGTTTTTTTATAAATACTAAAATCAAGATTTCTTACACAAATAAAGATTAGGAACCAAGGATCTTTAAACCTTAATAATTATTTCTTAAATTTTTATTTTTATTTTTTTGTTTCAAGTTTAATATAAGCTTATTTTGTAGATTGAATTAAGTCTTCTTGTCTAGCCTTATTATCCAATTGTAAAATGGAAAAGTTCAAATATGCTTTAATTATTTACATATTATTTTTTCATAAATAAAATTGAGGTTGATTATATTGATTGGATTCATTGAGAGATAAACTACCAAAAATGCATTGATCTCATTTAATCAACAATTTGGGGGCTTATACATAACATCTAATTTATAAGTCAATATTTTGTTATTCTATTATTGTATTTGTTTAAGTCCTTCAACCATTTTATTATAAATCTTGCTTTTATTTTTTAATATATCGTAATTGAAAGTGACATTTTTTTCTTTAATTGCTTTAATAGCTACCAATAGCAAAGAAGTATAATTTTAGGATAAAATTTGATATTCTCAATATGAAGTTTTAGGTTTTAGACATATAATATTAATAATATCGTTATATGTTAAAATATTTATTGGTATAGTTTTTTTTTTGATAACTTTCTAATATAATTGCGTACAAAAGATGCATGTGTATTTATCGTAATTATCTTAGAGAATGCTAATTTGAGCTATCATAACTATTTCAGATTATGCTTGCGTTAGGGGACTTATAGTACAAAGATTGGATGAGAACAACAAAGTCTACTTATAAACATTAATTCTATGGTTAAGTTTCCTTTAATGTTCATATTTTTCATGTAGGGTAAGTCAATATTTTTATCTTCAATGTTTTTTGTAAAACTTTGTTAATAATGAATTAAATTACTAATTACAAATATAACTAATAATTTTTGAATTACATAGTTGTGACATATAATTAATGTTGGTTTTAAACTTATGGATTGAAACAGTCATATGCTATGAGATATGAAACTATCTTTATTGTGCTTTGCATTGGAAGACTTATAGTGAGTTTAAATATTAAGAAACTAAAATACTTTGTTCATTTATATAGGTCACTTGGATGAAATATTTTTATGTTTTTCTCATTTTTATTACAAGATACAGTGGTGTCTCATAATGACTTATATTTGATCTATTAATTAGATGCACATGTAAACAACCTTTAGTTACATGAAATCCAGAATTATTTTTTTATCTATTAATCAAGTTCATTGGTGAAACATATTTATTATATGACCATTACATAAGTAAAGTTATGTGAGAATTTTGTTGTACATGTATTAAAATTTACTTCTTTTTTTTTGTATAAAGATTTACTTAATCTTTTTATACCTATAATTTTATGTGCTACTGATAGTGCACTTGGATAAAATAAGTTAGAGAATATATGGATTGTCAGACTTGTCATCTGTTGGAGCTACATTTGTTTATGAATTATCTTCTGTATGGATTTGACTTTCAATAGAAAAATAGTGAAGTTGCTATAAATTTAGCCAACTAACTCAAGACTAATTTTCTTTTTGATGGTCCTAGCATTAAATTATATAACTTGTATTAAAGAGTTATGTTCTAATAGTTTAGAATGTCCCAATAAGAACAAAGAGATACAAAGATAGATAGAGAGAGAAAAAATTATCTATTTAAATGTCTTTTGTTACTTTTTGATTGTGTTGATTGATGAAAATTCTCAATTATAATGAATTATATTATAAGGAAACACAAACTAGATTTTAGAAAAGTCAATTTGGGTTTTATTAATTTTAATTTCAAGAAAAATATCGGTAAAGTCTTGATTCGGTTTTATTTCTCTAGGCGAAATGTTCATGAGTATGAGGGGTTTCTTCAATAAGGTTGTTTATTTTTTGTTGGTCAGTGGTCATAAAAGTTGCATGGATTGTACTAATTCAAACATGAAGAAAACCTCCCTAGACATAACCATAAAGCTCTCTCTGTCTCTCTCTCTATCTATTTCTAAGATATAATTTATTTTGTGTTTTTTACATGCACAAGTTTTAACCTATTATTTTCTTCTTTTTTCATGTTCAATCTTTTTTTTTTCCAGCTCTCCTTTAACCTTTTAGAAGACCTTTCTTATGTTTTGCACTAGTTTATTTGTTAGTGGTTCACTGAAGTAATTCTCAAGGGAGTTAATGAGATCAACACCAAATGTTTTGATAGTGAACTAGCTCACTTTTGTATGAAGGTTATTAGTTAACATTATTGATGATATATAGAAGTTATTAAGCTAGACCAAAGCCACACAAGTTGCATAAGGACAGAGTCTTACAAGCCATGATGATTACTCTAATAGTGAATACAGAACTGTCAACAAACTGTAAGTGAGATATTAATGGACCTTGTTTAAATGTATTAGTCATATTTGAATTATTTTGAGCAATAGTCTGATTATTGATCATCCTAGAAAGAACTTATACACACATGATTATAGATGTGGTACAATTCTTTAAGATAATGATCTAATATAGAACTTTAATCCTTTGGATATTGTCATTATAAAGATTCAAATAAATCGAGATTTTTAGAATTTCTAAAAAGGTTTTAAATTTGAAATTGTTATGCTTCAAATGCCATTTATTTTTTTCTTGATTGTTTTACTCTTACATGAAAAACAAAAAATAAAAAATAAAAGGACTGAAAGTTGTTTTTTACTTTATTATAGTTTGAGGCATATTTTATAAATAAATGGATAATAAATGAGTTAAATCCATTATACAAATCAATGAATTACATATATGTCAAATATGGAGTCAATACTTCATTTATATGATTTTTTTTTATCAGATCTAAGGTCTTGTACTATATTTAACCAACACTTTGACCACCAATCCCAAATTCAAATCCTATTCGGATCAAAATCAATCCAACCTAGCCACACTTGATGTGATCTAAATTTTAAAATAGATCTCATTTAAGACTCCTAATGATAAAAATAGATGACTTACTCTATTTCATATTGTAAAATTCAATATGGCTGCATCATGTGTGATTGCTATCTAATTGTTAGATTCATATTAAAAGAAAACCATAACAATACATGGTGGGATGTAGGTCCTAAGTAAATTACAATTTGATTTTAAAACACATCACCTCACATGTTAAGATCTTTATTGAATCAACGTTCATTCAATTAAATTTGAATTCAATTCATAAACTCACAATTCAAATTAACATATCATTTTTAACCATACAACATGTAAATGTGACAATTCATGCCAATATAGGGGTTATGTTTGGGTTAAGGATGTCAATGGCATTGTTTGGGATCTTGACATTGTCAATTTAAGCTTGGATAAGTAATCAAGTCTTTTCTCAAGTAGTCAAGCCTAGCCAAACTCTGAATGAACCTAAAACTTCAAGCCTAAAGTCTTGCTCATTTAATTAGTTTGATATGCTTTAGAGGGATTTGGTGATATTAAGTTCAAATTTTCTATTCAAACACATAATCTTACTTTATTTATTATGACTAATACGATTATTGTCATATCACTTTTTTTTGTACTATTTTCTCATGCCCCTTATATGAATGGTTAGACTAATAAGAAAAGAAATATAAATGAATCCATGTATATCATTAGGGTTGTCAACAAGCCGAGCCATCTTGGCTTCGCTCGAAACTCATTGAGCTTCATTTAAAGCTCACAGAGTCGAGCCTAAGCTTCTGTTTGAGCTCGTTTATTAAATGAGCCTAAGCCGAGCTGTATAAAGCTCAACTTGCTAAAAGCTTGGCTCACCAAAAGCTAGTTCCTCAAAAGTTTATACATGTATTTCATATATTAGATATTAATGTATTATAAAAATTATTTTTTATTATATTTAAACGAGAAAAAGTTATGATTGATTGATTCACTATCGAATAGGTGGGCGTAGGTGGTCTAGCTTGTTATTTTAGTCAACATAGCCTTCAAAGAACTCCTTTTAAAAAAATTAAAATATAATTGTAACCTTTTCAAAAATGAAATAAAATATTCAAAAAAATCTAAAAGAAACAAAAGGTGAAGAGTACATTCCCTTTGTTTTTTTAAATTGGGTGTAGTAGATCCTTTCTCATCGATATGGGAATGAAATCTTTGAAAGATAGTTCACTACAACCACATTAAAATGTTCACTTTTTTATACCGTCCTTAATTTTCTCTCTTTACTACCACCCTTTTTTTCTCTCTCAATTGTAGGATTGCAGAAAGATGAGGGAGCTTCGCAAGTAAATCCTGATTTGGGAGGGATGGCCAAGAAGACCAACCGAGGCAAGACTTGCAACTATAAGTGCATCAAAGATAAGTATATCTGATTCATAATCTCTTGTTTTCTGGCAACCAAGAAGCTCTACTGTTTCATTTTCTATTTGATATAAAACTTCTCTCCAGTTAGTTGAAAGAAAACTTGACCCGAGTGTAGTTCCAACAACTGATCTTAGCCATTGATTTCTGCTACAACCATAGAGAATACAATCGAAACCTGAAATTGAGGAATCTACTCCTCAACGACCAACAAGGGGAAGTTCAAGATCACAGATCTCACGTTCTTGAAGTTGAAGTTACAATTACATAATAGAAATAAAACAACAGAGGATTCACCTCACTTTCTCTTTATCTTTCTCTCTCTAAAAGATTTGAGTAATTTGATAAGCTGAGCCAAACCTGAGCTTTACTCATTTGTAACAATGAAACTGGGTACAACATCTCAAGCTCGTAACAAGCTTGAGCCTAATTGTTGTTTTTCAAGCCTGAGATGAGCTAGGCAAAGCTCAACTCGTTGACACCCCTATATACCATTAGGTGACTAAATTAAGGAAAGTTTATTAAGATGGTTTAACCGTTTCAATATACTAATGACTATACCAATGATAAGGAATGGTATGATACATGTTGAAGTACTTTAAAATGATTAGTAATTAATAAATAATAACATTTGTCAAGTAAAGTATTTAGCTTTGAATATAATGGAATAATAGAACTGATACATGTGATTGACCCTAAATAGTTTAGATAAGGCTTTAGTGTTTTTCTTACGATGTTGTGCTTACTTCTTTTGGTCAACAAATATGCTAAATTTTAACTATTATAGACATGAATACAACAAATTAATGATTAAAATCTAATAATAAATAGTGAAAGTTGGTTACTAAACAAATTTTTTTTGGGTTTTAATCAAACTTTCATGTCTCCAACTCAGTCTTTATTTAACTTTTTTTTACTAAAGAAAATACATGATTAGTTTTATACCTATTAATATTAACGATAAAAAGAAGAATACATGAAAAACAATGAATAAAAACAAGAATTACAACTTGTTTATGCCCATACTTTTATTTCAAATTCAAATATTTTAAGTTATGTTAAATTGGTTTTTATAGTTTATTGTTGTCGCCCCTCGAAATTCATACAAGGAAGATCATGAATTTTAGTACGTGACATTAACACATCAATTTCATTCATTCTTTCAATCATTCAATCATAACCTGTATAAAATTTTCACTTTATTTTCATTCATACGTAGTGAAATATTACATCAATCACTTTTCAATGATCACATAATTAATTGCATTACTATAAATCTGACTTGTATAAAATCCCATAACTCATTAACCATAATCTTGTAAATAATTCACAAACCACGTCTAACATCCCCATTAAATTAAATAAATATTCTAACATAATCAAATCCATCAACTTAAATCAAGTATTAAACCTTGAAATTTAAAATGAAATAATTGTACTAAAATAAATAAAGTCTCTAATTCGAATAACTGAAATCAACAAATCTTTGATCACTAGCTCTCTCTCTATCTAGAACTGTTACTCTGCGAAGTCCTCATCATCTGCGGTGTCAGATTGGAGTAAATTTGACAAATTTAATAAAAAATATTAAACTAAGGAAATAGTGGATTAAGACTTATCACGATTACAAATACGAAACAAATACTTTGCATATTTATTAATCAATATAACAATACAATTCATAAATCAATCTTTTACAATAAACTAAGTATTTAATAGAATTTATAGTTTCATGTTTAGAACAAAAAACAATGTTAATCATATACTTTTACATTAAACAAAACAAAACAGATAAGAACATATATCATATCATAGTTAGAACATAATATATATTTGCTATCATGCTATAACATATAGCTATTTGCACCATTTAAACTCTGATGAGAAAGGTCCAGTTTACACCATTTAAACCCAGGTGAGAAGGGTCCAGTTTGCACTGATTATATCAAGGCCCACAGTACCAACCATTCTCACTTGGGTATAATTCATTATATAGGATGTATAGAGTCCTAGATGAAGTAGAACCCTAACTAAGCCAAAATTGGAAGCTTCCAAAATTGAAAATTTGTTTCTCCCACTTTTGGATCGATCCAAGGTGATATCGGCTCAATTTGGGATTTTTTGGGCACTTTTTTGAGACCACAAAAGTGTTGGCTCGATCTAAGAGTGATCCAAAAAGTTTCGGTTCAAGTTGGTAAGTGAAGGCTTGATTTGGACTAGCTTGACTTGAGCTGGACAGATTTTCTACTTTGACCTCTTTGCACTAAATCACTCATAATTTTCTTTAGAAAAATTGGAATCACTCGCCACTTATTTTCTTAAAAACTAGACTTCAAGACCTTTTCAATGGAATAAAGTTTGAATTCTAATTCATTGTACATTTTTATTGGTGTATTTTTAAAATTACATCAAATTATTTAGCCTATCAGCATAGACACATTATGGGAAAACAATCATAATTTCTTATAGGAAACTCATATTCACTCACCACTTATTACATTGGAAAGTAGACTTCAAGATCTTTTTAACGGTGTATAGTTTGATAATAAATTATTTATAGGTTTGTACATATTTATATTTAAAGTTGCACAAGTTTGAAGGTCATTAACTGTGGTTTAACAAATAATAAGTGTTTGTGAAATAGGCTTGGATTATGTGAGAACGAATCTCGTGAAAACTGTGAAAACAAAACCAAAGGGGTTGACGCATCAGTACCGAAAAGTGATTTGCACTTTTTGGGGGGCACTTATCACTTTTCGGCGTTGATGTGTCCATACCCTGATGCCGTTTTCATAGTTCTCACAAGATTCATTCTCACCTAATTTTTAGTGTTGTGAAACACATGGGACATATATGTGCTAATTATGTGCAGGGTGTTACAATTGTCAAGCATTTGTTAACTTGCTTGTGATTGACCTTTTTCCTCTATTACTTTTATTCCACAATAAAAATTGAGTTGAGTCTAGTAATTATCCATTTTCACCATTTACCGTTACAATGGGTTTTTTTTTGTAGTATCTACAACAAATATGTACTACATAATATGTTTCATAAGTTAAAAGTGCTTATTAAATTTTCCATTTTAAAAACTGATGCCAAAATCAATCACTTGATTGGTCAACTATGTTTTTATTTATTTATTGGTTTGCTTCTAGTAATCAATTAATTGGATTTTCTTTCTTGAAAAATTCAATGGTACAAAAAAAATGTGATTTTTAGGTATAGTTCTAAAACTATTATAGGTTGAACCGTCTTCTCTTTGAATTTGCACATTGTTTTATCTTTTAACTTGTGTAGTTTGTACATTCTGTTGCTCTAACTTGCATCAAAATGCATAAATTCTATACAACATAAAATCATATAAGTGTTTAAGAAAAATAAAATCCCTTACATACAATACCATGGGTAGTCATATTGCTAGTATGCTTCATATAACAAAAAAATCCACTTGTTTCATAAAATAGAGAGACTCGTATCACTTCAAACCCAAACAATTGCTTAGATAATGAATTTAAATATAGAGATAAATTTTGATGTATTAATTTAAAAAACCAATGTTAACCTAGTAACTTTGAAAAATTGGCTTGTCACTATCGAGATGCTAACCATATCTAGAATTCACTTTGACACTTACATGTTATTAGTGACATAGTTTTAAATATTACCATTTTTTATTTTTTTGGATTTTTAATTTTAGATTAGGAGAATAAAATGAATGAAATATCTTTATTGTATATTAAACCTAACAAAATGACTGATATTTTGAATTGCACACCTTGATTGTGACGAACTTTTAAATTGCCACATATATTAAAAGGATTTAAACCACTAGGTAGTAATTGCCTTCCTACACTTAAGTTGATAATTCATCACTTTAAGGTTTGGAAATGCTTAGTAAGTACCTTGTTTAAGGGTTTTTGTGAAAATAAAAATTCTTCCTCAAGTCTAAAAATCTTATAATTTTCAAAGTATAATTTCAACAAAACAAAAAGAAAAAATATAGAACTAAAAGTAAGAAACACAATGGGTGCATCAAAAGTTTATAATAATGATTAAAACAATCATAATGATGGGGAACCTTGACCATTATTATTGTTATTACAGTCACAATAACCACTTTCTTTACTTTTTATAATATGTTTATTAAAAATAACATATAAATATTGTTAAAATAATCATAATATACACTTAATGTTTTTTTTTTGTTTGGTACTATACACTTAATGTTAAAAAAAAAAACTAGATAACAACTATAACATTTAATATCATCCTTTATCTCTCTTACATTATTTTAACAACATAATAGCTCTAAACCTAAGCACTTCAAGGGCTGTTCTGAAAAACCATTGGTAATACATTTATTAATGTAAGCATAAACCTTAAGCCTTTCCCGTCATGTTTTCTATGTCAATGTGTCAATAATTTCAACTATATATGAGATGAATTCCCATCTTACCTATGGTTACTATATAATTCTTTTATAAAAAAATCAAAACAATGGTCATTTGAAACGAGGATTCGTTTGATAGGTTCAACTAGTTTTTTTTCCACTTTACAATTAATGGCAAAATGGATGGATGAACCTCTTCTATTATTGTTTTTTTTTTTTTTCAAGTGAATGAATCATCTTGTTGATTTTGATACGCAAGCTTCTTGTATTGCTTAAGTAATAAAACAAGATGAATGATCTTGATATATAATATATATATATTTTTATTATAAATAAACGGTCTTGATCATCTTGACAGAAGAAGGGGGAAGAGAAGGATAAATTGTAATTGAATTTTAGAGTGGGTGAGCAGAAAAGTAAGAAATAGGAAGAGAGGGGAGTCAAAAAAAGCAAGCTTTCGATCATATCAAGGCGTCAAAAAGACTGTCAAAAGAGTCAAACCCTCTCTCCAATAAAAAAGCAAAAGAGTCACACCAGCACTTGTCCATCTCAAGTCTCTGATCATGTCAACGGCTCTCCAACCGCGCGGCGCACTGCGCACCCTCCGTCTTTCTTTATATTCTCTAAAGCTAGGGTATGCGTATGGCGCACGCTGCGTATTCAAGACATCTCTCTCTTTCGTTACGTCATCCGCAATTAAGATACGTTGACTGAAATAGCGCTTTTCTCCGCCCCCATTTTTTCCACGATTAAACCCTCCTCCCTTCCCCCTTTTTTGTTGTTGTTCTTCTTCTTCTTTCTTTCACATGGATAACTCTAGCACATTTTCTCTCTCTCGCCGGGAAATCGTCGACCGGAAAACGTTATCCGGACTTCTCCTACGACGAATTTCCAGTTATCTCCGACCGAGGACTGTGTCTCCATGATTGGTAATACTTATTCGATTTTACTTGCACTCGCTTTCTCGTTTTTTAGGGTTTTTAATTTATTGCCAGTGAAGAGTTTGGGTTCTTGGAATTTAGGGCTTCGGGAAACTAGGGTTCGAACCTGAGAAATTGTTTTGTTGTATTTGTTATTTTCTGTAAATTAAGTATGAAGAGGTTGAGATCGTATGGTGATGATCTGGATTCGGTTGAGGAGAAGGGGGTTTGTAAAGATTGGGGGAGAAGGGATCAGGATCCAGACCGTTCATCTTCGCATCGGAGGTTTTATTCGAAAGCTGAGAACGGGCGGAAGGGGTTATCTTCTTCGTCTGGGTATGATCGATCAGTAGATGATGATCGTGAGGCTTCCAGATCCTTGCGGAAGCGATTGGATCATGATTCTGATGGATTTGATAGGAGAAAGAGCTTTGATCGTCACCGGGATTGCAGTGATAGGATTCCACTTTCTTCGCCTCGGAATCCGTACGGTGGTGAACGAATTCATCGATCCGAGAGCTTTTCTGGGTCTAGGAGGGAATTTCCGAAGGGGTTAAGGTCGGAGAGAGACAGGCCGCGGCGGGAGGACAGTGTTTCGTCCTGGCGTAGATTCAAAGATGTTGACGAAGAAACAAGGTCTGCCGTCGATTCAGGCAGGGGGAGCCGAGTTGCTTCCGAGGATAGAGGGAATGCGAGATCGCCACAGGGGTCGAGAGATGTTCTGAAGTCGCCTCCTTGGTCGAAAGAATCTAAATCGCCTCCTTGGTCGAAGGAATCTAAGTCGCCTCCTTGGTCGAAGGAATCTAAGTCGCCTCCTTGGTCGAAGGAATCTAGTGGGGAGCAGTCGAAGAGTGTTGAGGTGAAGAAGACCGAAGAAGTTCAGGGAGAGAGTGGTAGTAGCAGTGAGATGGAAGAAGGAGAACTGGAACCTGAAGTTGAAGTTGAAGTTGAAGCTGAAGCTGAAGCTGTACCAGAAGCAGAAGCAGAAGCAGAACCTGTACCTGAACCCGAACCAGAACCCATACGTGAACCTGAAGGTCCGGTTGAGGTGACCACTGATAACAACATGGAGTTAGGGACTGAACACCAGATTGAGTCGGAGATGGATTTGGAGAAAGAAGAGAAATTGTCACCTGAAGAAAAGATGGAGCTCAATAAAGAAGATGTTTGTGTTGGAAAACAGGAAGAAGGAATATTGCAAACAGTGACAGATGCTGTAAATGAAACTGATGAGTTGCAAGATAGTCAAAAGAATTCCATTAGTGAATCAGGTGCGATCAAAGAAGAAGCAGCGGCAGCAGATAAAGGAGGTGTAGAGAAGGAAGAAAGTTTCAGGGAAGATAGTGAGTGTGTACCCGTTGCCAAACATTCAACAGAAGACCAGGGTAAAGAGGAAGTGATCGAGGATGCGGGTGCTGAGAAGTCATTGCCATTGGAGGAAGAGCAGAAAGTGGGCAAAGGTATAGATCTTGAAGCTGAGTTGGAGGACACCGATTCATTCAATTCAAGTAAGGAAATTGCGGAAGAAAATGGCTCAGCTAAAGTGACTTTGGCCCTCATAACAGACAACCTAACTCAAAATGCTAAGGACAAAGGCAAAGGTCTAGCAATATCTCCCTGTAATGAAGCTAAGTCTGTGGAAGATGGTAGATGGATGGAAAGAGATCTGCTAGCCAGAGGAGAAGACGCCATGGAAGGACCAAGCTGTAGGGGTTTTGAGTTGTTCTTTAGCCCTGCTTCTACCAGACCAGAGAAGATAAACCATTCCGGTGTTAATAAGTATAAAGATGAAAAGCTTAAAATGGAGCCGCTTGATCTTTCTCTTGGCTTGCCAAATATTTCATTAGCACTTGCTTCCCCTGATCTCAACCCAGCTCCTAGTTCTCCTAGTCGTGCAAGGAGTGTTCAGTCTTTACCCACCACATTCCGTACAGGCTCTGATGGATTTACTGCATCAATTTCCTTTTCAGGTTCCCAGACATTCCTTCACAATCCCAGCTGTTCTCTCACGCAAAACTCATTTGACAATTTTGAACAATCGGTTGGCAGTCATCCGATATTCCAGGGAGTTGATCAGATGTCTCATAGTACCTGGCAGGGACAGTCTTCAAATGAGCCTAAACGCAAGGAAGTTCCCTTGTATCAAAGAATTTTACAAAATGGAAACGGGTCTCTTCATGCATCTCAATCATCACAAGGCATTATAACTTCTCAGGCCATGCAAGCACAACAGCATCTTAAGGCTTCTGAAGGAAGCTCAGGAGTGCCTATTGCCCTTGATCGGCAGTCAAGTCTTCCAAGACAGCTTTCAGGAGTACTGCCAAGGCACCATGATGAGATCAGGTCCCCTACACACAGTGCCAGCTCTCATGAAACGTGGTCAGAATATAGCAAGGATAAGAAACGGGTAATGAGAGAGAAAAGTGGTAGCAGTCTATTTCGGAGTAGCAGTCAGAAGGAGATGGAACAGCTTGTGATTGGTGGAACTGTTTTTGTTGAGAGGATTATCACCATGATAGTTTCAGAACCAATACAAGTAATGGCTAGGAGAATCCATGAAATGACAGAAAATTCTATAGTACATCTAAAAGAGCGTGCTTGTGAGATGATAGTGAATGACGATAAGCATGTACAATTACTTAGATTTCAGGAAGCACTGCAGAATCGATCTGACCTTATGTTAGAGACACTATTAAAGTCCCATAGGGCTCAGTTGGAGATCTTGGTGGCTCTTAAAACTGGTCTTCAAGATTTTCTTTGGCAGGCCAAGGATACTCCTCTTTCTGATTTAGCTGAGATCTTTCTGAATTTGAAGTGCAGAAATCTTGCTTGCAAGAGTCTGTTGCCTGTGGATGAATGTGATTGCAAGGTTTGTGTACAGAAGAGTGGCTTCTGCAGTGCTTGTATGTGCCTCGTGTGTTCAAAGTTTGACATGGCATCTAATACTTGTAGTTGGGTTGGCTGTGATGTCTGCCTTCATTGGTGCCATACTGATTGTGGATTAGGGGAATCTTATATTAGAAATGGGCGGAGTGTCAATGGGGCTCAAGGGATGACTGAGATGCAGTTCCACTGTGTTGCTTGCAATCATCCTTCTGAGATGTTTGGCTTTGTGAAGGAGGTATTCAAAACTTGTGCGAAGGAATGGAATGCTGAAACTCTTTTCAAGGAACTTGAATATGTGAAGAGGATTTTTTCTGCCAGTAATGATGTGAGAGGGAGACAACTCCATGATGTTGCTGGGCGGATGCGGGCAAGATTAGAAAATAAGTCCAATCTTTCTGAGGTCTATAATCATATCATGGGGTTCCTGACTGGTAAGCTATCTAGTTACTCCCAACAAAGAACTTTATTGATTTGTTGTCTTTAAATCATTCTGAGAAAAGATGGCCTTTCGTTCATATATTTACAATTCTGTGTTTGATTTTCTTGAGTGGTTCCTAGTTGCCAACTCTCTTTTGTTTGTGACCATTTCATGCTATCTTGGGCTATGTTATAGATGTTACTTATATGCACATTATGTTTGCATTCATTATCCATGCCAGTGTATTCCTTTTGTTCTATGAATCTCAGCTTTTATAGTAGGAAAGGTACTGAACTACGCTTTCTCCACCCAGTGAAGATTAGGGTTCCCAAAATTGTATTAAGTTAATTGAAGTTATACTTAATTAAATGAATGATGTCCTGTGGTTGGTTCTTGCCTGCAAAGAGGCGATGCCTATTCATGTCATCTTTTGTATTCCATAGAGACCAGTGTGCCTTGTATATTATGTTTCTTTAATTCTATGGATCTTAGCTGTTAGTTCATTAAAAAAGTAGAACCATTTTCACCAGTTTGTCCAACCCTTTTTCACCCAATGAAAATTGTGGGTTCTTGAAATTATTTTGAATGAACTGGGCCTGATGTTGCCATGCCCTAAAAAAGGTTTACATATGCTTCAGACATTTTCTTGATTTCATCATTGGTTTCTATTGGTATGGGCTTGTCCGACCAATTGATTCAATCCACGATTCACACAAACTGTCCTTGGTTTATTATTTACTTATTTTGGACGAATGTCCTTGGCATAATTTTGATCTAAAGTTGATGTGCATTGGGTAAATTGCCGAGTCTCATTTGATCATGACAGTTGTTTTTTGTTTGTGGCTTTTCGGTACATGTTTTATTTGTGTAGTGATTGTTGAGAGTAATAGTTGGAGTTGGAACTCTCTTCATTGAGAACAGGAAATATGAAACATGTGAGCCTACTCTATCAAGGAGGTTCCACAAAACTGTGGGTCCCACATTCCATTGTTTTTAGTGCTGATGACATAAGTACTACATAACTTTGTTCGATTAGTTTGGTTCCAACAATTTAGGTTGTTTGATTAATGGTTTTGGAATTCATCAGATTGTTATGGTTGCTTCTGCACTCCAGTTTCAGAGTCAAATCTAAATCTGGATTTCTGGATTATCTATTTATGCTCATTCAAGAAGAGATTTGTTAGTTACAAAAGTGTAAAGTTCAACAGGTATTGGTATTGGATGAGTTGGGGATAGGGTATTTATCACATTTGACTAACCATAATGGAAGGGTCTGTTATTGCCAAAATTTCAATATTGAACTGTTAACATTCTTTTGAGTGGTTAGTAGACATGTACAGTGCTGTTTAGGTGCTTGCCTAGGTACCTAGATGGGCTCCTAGGTAACCAGTGATTTAGAACACCTAAGAATTAGGCTCCTAAAGGGAAGTATGATGGGAGAAGGCAAGAAACAAAGTAAATAAAGGCAATAACTTAAATCTTGGATTCAAGAAGGGAAAAAAATTGAATCTAAGCAATTAAAGAATTCAAGAATGTAATTAATGATAGCAAGAAAACAATTCTTGAATTAAAGAGAAGAGAGGAAAATATTAAATCAAGAAAGCAAGAAAAAAAGAGGAAGATAGAAGTAATTTAAAAGAAATCAATAATTAAATATTTAATTAAAGAATAAGAGAAAATTTAATCAAATTGAAGAAATCAAGATTTCAAGTAAAAGATTACAAGAAATCAGTTCTTGATTACGTTTAAGGAAAAATAGAAAATAATTCAAAGAAAGAAAACAAGAATTAAATAAAGAAATCAAGAAAACAAGAATTAGAAGAAGAAGATTGGAAGGGAGAAGAAGAAGAAGATGAATAAGAGAATAAAGATTAAAGATTAAAGAAGAAGAATAAAGAAGAAGAAAATGAACTCACCTTAATGTGAGGTTTGGAAGAAAATACTAGCCCAAATCGTGGATTTCATAACTCAATTTTATTCCATTATAAAAAACTGAATTACAACCTGAAGATCCTTCTATTTATGAACTTAAATTACTTAGACTTCTAATCTAACTAGGATTCTTAATTAAAATTCCCTATTTGCAATTAGACCCTTGGCTATTAAAGCCTTATTACATAAAAACCCTAGAATATTAAATTAACTGAATACTGTCCATAAATTTATTCCTAAAACCCTAAAATTAAATTGACTAAAATAAAATGACCCTAAAATAAACTGGAAACATCCCTAATCTCTTTGAATTGAAGGAATCTTCACAAATATTGAATTAGGCTCTCTTGTGGGGCAGCATGTACAATAATCTCTTCCCATTGGTTGCATCAACCAGACTTTTCTTTTAAGACTAGGTGATAGGGTACCTGGATGCCCCAGGCTATGCACTTGCCTAGTTATTATGGAACTTGATTAATTCACCCGATGTACACCTAGGTGAGAAAACCGCAAAATGGTTTCCTATGATGTCCTTCATTTTGGGAAATGCTGATTTGTATCTTCGCTCTTGGGAGCAGTACTCATATCTGTACATGTATATGAGCATCATAGGCTGGCTGGTCACTGATTTAAATAGGTAAACAGCTACATCAAAGCAGCTGCAGGGTAGGGAGAAGGGTTTAAATGGGTTCTAAAGTGGAAACAATGGTAGGAAGGTTTGGTGGTTGTGTGATCCCTCATAAGTTGCTATGAAGCTATATGCAGAAGTTTAAGTAACTGATTGATATCAATTATCTGGGATAAATATGTGAAATGCAGCTAATAAATAAATTGAAATGAAAGAGAAATAGAAAAGAAGAAATAAAGTTTCAATTGAATTCGTACCACCAGACTAATCAGCACCTAGAGGTTCCCAAGGTCATTGGAACTGTCAGGAGAGAAGAATATGGCATCAGCACCCACATTTATGAGTTTTTTTTTTGAGCACCTACATATATGAGTTAGGGCAGCGGATTTTTTTTTTCCTTCTTGCCTTAAGATTAACCTCAAAAAACATTTTAAGCTGTGTCTAGCTTTTCCAAGCCCACTCTTACAAGACTTCTCTCAAGAACCCTTACTCAACTTGAAGAACAACCTACTCTGTTTGGAAATAAATAAAAACCATAAATCTGACTGATAGGAAGTTCAAGAAAATAAAAATCTAATCCAAGAACAATAGAGTTGAGGAATCAAACCTCTACCTGTACAAGAACCTGCACCATAGCTTTCTTGAGCAGCTGCTAGGTGGCATCACCCAACCTGAAATCACCATACTAGGCAACAATAAAGCACTAGGGCTTCAATAAAATCCTTCAATTCATAACAGACCTGTTTTTTCTTACAAGAATTGGCCCATATTTATAGATTAAGAGGGCTGGATAACCAGGCCTTAGAAGGTTTGCAATTTATTCTTTGTTTCATACCAAACCTCAAAAGTAACTCTTCTCCTAATTGGACTTAAACCAGGCACACTAAAAGATTTCTAAACTGACATAGAACTTACTATTAAGCTTAGGAGCACAAAATTACGGTGTGGACGAATTGATTTAGGATTTAAAAAACAAAATTAGGGAATGATTATGGTTGTCTCTATACCAAAATATTTAACCGGGACCCATTTTTAGGGGCTGGACTGTAGTCTGGACTAGTGTGCCTTAATCCTACAGCGTGCTGGTCTGGTTTGCTTCATTGCTCATCAGGCTGGCAAAGGTTTTTGACAACTGAGGACATGCTTGTGTTTTATAATCTACAATGTCTGTATACAATTTCTGGAATCTAGACCAAGATATTGATATGTACCGACTTTTTTCCTCCCTCTGATTGCAGAAAGTGATTTCAAGTTTGGCAAGAGTTCCACATTTTCTGGCAAGGAAGTACACCTCAAGAATCCAGGAGAAGGGAGCAATGGGGTTGTTGGGCCAAGCCAAGAAACCAAGTGGCTAACATCTGTTTCTACTGAAAAGGCTCCTCTAAGCATGGAAAATGTAGGCAGTGTTATTCCCTGCTTGGATTGGGATCGAGTGGGTCGGCGAACTGAGGATTCAGAGTTGCTGAAGTGCACTGAAAATAAACCAGTTGTGGATGAGTTGGAGAGCATTGTGAGAATTAAACAGGCAGAGGCAACAATGTTTCAAGCACGTGCTGATGATGCAAGAAGAGAAGCTGAAGGCCTGAAACGAATTGCAGTTGCTAAAAATGAAAAGATTGAAGAAGAGTATAAAAACCGAATTACAAAGTTACGTTTGGTTGATGCTCAGGATAGGCGCAGACAAAAGCTTGAAGAACTTCAGGTGCTAGAAAGAGCACACCGTGAGTACTTCAATATGAAGATGAGGATGGAAGCGGATATTAAAGATCTGTTATTAAAAATGGAAGCTACAAAACGCAACCTTGGTACGTGATATGGCTTATAAATGAGTGTATGTGTCTCATGGACTATCATTGATCTCAGGTAACTGTGCCTCAAGGATTGAGATTTATAAGCCAAGTTGTAGCTTTAGTCTACCCATCCCATTTATCTTTTCTGTGGTTTATAGATGTATGATTAATTTCTCAGGGTTAGTTACTTTTCTTTTTGGTTTAGCTAACCGGAGTTTGTACAGAGAATGCTCCATTTTCTATGTTATGAATGGTTCCTTTTATGGAAGCAATTTGAAAGAAAAATATAGAATCTCACCAATTCTGGCGTGTTTTTTCATCATAAAATATGAAAATTTTGGCACCACATTGTCATTTTTTTTAATGTTATACTCAATGTATTTGATCTTATTCAGGCATTCTGAACTTGTCTTTTTATTTCAATGTTTTGTGTAAGATTTTATTTGTTTTTTCTGTTTCTATTTCTTTTGGATTTCATAGTTCATGTTATATTTCTTCTACATATCTAAGAGATAACTATTTTGTAATTCCTGAATGGTTCAAAGAAAATATGCCTATAGAGAGACACATAAAAATTTTGCCAACCAGATAATATGTGGTTATTTATTTATTTATTTATATTTTGATAAGTAAGATAATCTATGTTATTTTCATTAAAAAAATCTATATTTGTTATGGTTTTTGATTGCTCTTGGCTGCATTTATTTGTGGTTGAGTCATGAGTGGATGACTGTGATGTGCAATTGTGGTCAGTTTACTAAGCAATTTTCATCTATTCATTGACATATTCTTTATAGCTATATGCGACTGTGACAATAATACATCTTGTTACACTGATAGTTGTTCATTTTTATATGTTATTCTGATACACATAGATGCATATATGTCTGAACTAATTTGGAGTTTTTATGTTTGATGCCTTGTTCATGGTGCTTTGAATACATATATAAATGAACAATCACATTGGAACTGATATAGTTCCAATTTTTAGTTTCATTTATTGCCCTGATTTACAACTGATGCAGGAGCATCCTTGATCAGCAAGAAGAATTAGATGATCATGGATGATCGTGTGGGGACCACTATGACTTTAGTTTTTTTTCCCTTTTAAAATGGTTAGGTTTTAATTAATTGAAGTTGAAATTCTATAACTTTTATCCCTAAGTTTTACAGGTCAAAACATCTTTTTAGTTTGATTTTGATATCATTAGAATGGTTATTTAGTTACTTTTCAAACGAGGCCAAGATCTCACAAATTCGATGTGATTTGAGAAAGTTGTGACAACGTCCTTATAGAGGGTATCGATATGATGAGAATACTTTTTCATTTTTTATTTTTTGGTGTTTATTTTATTTTACGGTTTGGCCAATAAAAAGGGGATTTCTAGAGTCATTAAAATTTATGGCAGTAGTTTTTAAACAATGTTTTGTTTTTCAGAAAGTTTATTGTTTTTTTTTTTTTTTGAATTTATGAATAACTGCATTTCCTTAGAAAAAGGAAAAAGGAAATGCAAAGACCAACAAGAACAAGGTGAAAAGATCCCAAACAAAGGGACATTCCCACCAAATGGCCAGTCCTAACAAGTAGCTAGGTTGAAGGGACACTACCTATAGACATGATTTCCTTACGCACCTCAGATTTAGCTAGCTCATCTGTGATAGAATTAGCCTCTCTTGGAATCCAGTGGAACGAGATGTTCAAGAAAGATGTAAGAAAGCGTGCTTCTTTCATGAAGTGAGCTAATCTCCAGGAGACCTGCCCCTTAGAATTCATCCACCTACCTAATAACTGTTGCTGAATCACTCTCCACAATCAACTGTTGTGTATGAAGAGACCTAGATAACTTCAAACTAAACAACAGGGCCCTGACTTCTGCGGAAATTGCATCACCAACCCCAATAGGGCCCGAGGAAGCCTGCAAGCAAACTCCTAAGTTGTCTCTGAACAGTCTTATTGCTGATGGGCCCAGGTTCCCTAAAGAACAACCGTCAAAGTTCAATTTGATGCATGGGACCGGGGGAGGAGTCCACCATTGTCTGACCACTAGAAAATGGGCCACAAATCTAGCAAATTTTGGAAGGTCCCTGAAAATTGAATTGATAGGGAGACCATGAAATAATATCCATTGTAGAAGTCCATAATGTACTCTCATGGAGATTGTGTCAACCATTTGCCTTACATTTCTATTTTTATCTTGACAAATTCTACAGTTGCACGCTTCCCAAATGGTTATCTGCTAGTTTTTCTCGGACAAGGTGACCCTTGTAGGATCTCTCATCTTATTACAGAGGTCAGACACCTAGCTTCCACTCTGAACACCTCATTTAAAAGGATGCCTAAGTTGAAAAACTCTTATCACTGATGATTTATCCAGATTAGGAGGGCATGGGAAGCTGTGAATGTTGGGGCATATCCAGTTTTGTTATGATGTGACCGTGGTTCTATTTAGTGTTTTATTTGTTTGGGCATATCCAGTTTTGCTACTTTCTTATGTGACTTTTTGTTCTCAACAAATTCTTTTTATTATTCAGAGTGAAGAATGATCCAATGATTATATGGGCTTATACATTAAGGGTACATATGTCCAGTATTGTATGAGGGTATACTTGTAAATACCCCTCATGCATTCTTGTATTGTATTCCTCTTTTATAATACATGAAAGTATGTGAGAGAAATTACACTCTCCATATGTATTCCTCTGCAAGTCTTTTCTTCCTTTTCTCCTCCTTGAAACCCTAGTACATCAACCAACACAAACTGCAGAAATCTACCTGGTATAAGAGTCTCTAGACGATCCAACATACTAAGCAAGCCAATGTTCACACAGAAGACCTGCTGATGTCATCAAACTGTATGGTGAGTTGGCAGTCCATATAGTGACGTTGGTCATGTGAGTTGGAACATGTAGATCTTGGATCGTTTTATCATTATATGATACTTTAATAGATGACTTGAGGTCATTTGAAGCTGTTTTGGAATTTTTACGATTTTTTTGGTGATTTCGGGAGATTTTTCAGATTTTGGAAAAAAAATCTCAATCTGATCTGTGTAAGGGTTTTTCGATCACTGCAATCAGGTGTGCTCTTGGATCACCTTTTTTTTTTTTTTTTTGGATTAAGAATCTAATGGAACAGGTCTCATTTGATTCCAATGGGTATTGAGCAAGTTATGGTGTTTGCAAGTTGGGAATGTTGGGGCATATCCAGTGTTGTTATGATGTGACCATAGTTCTATCTTGTGTTTATTTGTTTGGGGTCCTTGCAACGCTGCTACTTTTTTGTGTGACTTTCTGATGTGGACATAATTAAGAGACTCTTGTATTCCCCCACTCAAGAGAGCTAGATTCAAGGCTTGTGTAATATCTGGGATATTTAGATTGTTTTAGGGGATGGATTTACTTGTCATAAGGCCAATAATGCCATCACGTTTTTTTGGATTTAAGTCAGGGTATGCTTGTCATAAGGCTGAAAAGCCAAGGTTATTTTAGGTTTTTTAGGGGTGGTCAACAGCTAGGAATTCTTGTTTTTATTTGGGCTTCAAAGTCAACAAATGGGGCCCTCAAACAAGGCCTGGTCGACAGCTTCTTTTTAGCATAATTTCTAGTAGTTTTAGTTTATGACAATGTGATTTTAGTAGTCTTTGTTTTTAGCAAGTTTTAGGTTAGCAAGTTTCTAGGATTTGGAAGTTTCTATTTTTGTTTATTTCCAAGTTTTATGTGTTGTAAAGCTTATTTAGAGGCCTCTACTCGACTGGAATGGGATTAGTTATGGAATATTGAATTTTTGAATTGGGTTTTGGCCCTTTCCTCCCCTTTCCCATGGTGTAGCCGTGTGGAACTACTAGGGTTTCCCCTTGTCTTCTTTATTTCTTCTACTCTAGATTCTTCTTCTTCTAGCATCTTATTCTTCCTCCTTGTTCCTTCTTCATCATTAGCTTCTCTTCTTTCTTCAAGACTTCACTAATATTAAATAAACAAGCTGCTGGTTTGAAGATTAGTATTGCAGAAAATAGCTACTCATGGCTGGGGTTTCTGGAGTGTCTTCTAAGCTCAATCACACCCTTCAAGAAGAGGGTTTTCAACCTCTATTGTATCAGGTTCTGGCCTTTAACTTAATCTCAACTTGAATCTGAAAATTCCTTTGGAGCGTCTTCTGAGCTCAATCATAGCCTTCTCTCTGATGAAGTTCTGTGTGATTGATTCTTATCCTGAGTTCTCTTATCTCTTTAATCTCAAAATTCTGGATTATCCTTCTCTGGAAATCGTCCTCCCTAGGAAAGCCGTTTTGGCTACTTTCTTTTTAGGGTTTTCTTCTCCATCCTACCGACCTTCTCCCTCAAAATCCTTTTTAATCTCCTTCAATTCTACCAAGTAGAGACTGTTATTTCATATGTTTTATGTACTTATCGAAATAGTATGAAGTTCTGCATTGAGGTCACTTGTAGATATATCTAATCACCTGTGAAATTCTATAACTTTCTGACATATATGTAGGGTATTTTGGTAATTTATCATACTTCCTAGATTTGCCAAAAACCTTAGACAGTCCCTTCTCTTCTAGCTTCCTCCTCCTTTTCCTCATCTAATCCCTCGGATTTCTTCTAAGTTGATTTCCTCCTTCATTCTCTAAATTTCTTCTAAAGTTAATTACTTATAGGTGTTCCTAAAATCTGTTCTTGGTCTCTTTAAATTCTGTCTTTTCTTCCGCAACTATTTGGGCTCATATCAGCAGGATGTAACTGCCACTAGGCTTCCATATATCAATTGGTGTCAGAGTTTGTAATATCCTGCATCACTTTTTGTTCTCAACAATTATTTTTTTTGTTATTCAGAGTGAAGAATGATCTAAGGCATGTTATATATTATGGGAAAATGACTTTTAGTGAAGGATAAGCAAAGTTTTTGGGATTTTCAGGACTGATCAGGGGAGGACTACTTTGCTCAAGAAAATCAAACTGAATATTTTCAGAATAACACCTATAGAAGCTACGAGGATCCCGTTCTCTGGCATTAGGGAGATTATTATAGAATTTGGAGATCTCTGACTTGGTAATATGATAATGGTTGGGTGTGGAAAGATCCATTTAGGGTTAGCTAATTAGATGACTACAATTAAAGAATTGAGAGGTACATAGGAGTGGCAATGATAATTTAGTATTTTTTGAGAATCTGATGTAAGAGGCATCATAAGCTTTCAGGTATTTTCACCATTTTATAATTTTCATTGTATTGGTGCCCATTGAGTGGATTGAAACTGAAGTGGATTTTTTTTTTCTTATTCTGAAAATTTTGAAAGTGTGCATGCGTGCGTGCACGTACGAGTGTGTTTTGTCTGAATGATTGACAAATTTTTGGCTTCATGTGACTGGAACATTCATAAATATGTTCAGAGCATGTATGCAATTGGACACAAACTGTGTTGACTGAATGATTGACAAATTTTTGGCTTCATGTGACTGGATCATTTGGGACTCCTAAATATGTTCAGAGCATGTATGCAATTGGACACAAACACACAGAGATAACACTTTTATGTCTACAAGAATACAATTGTCATGAGATAAATTTAAATAGATATTTTCTATTTTGTATATTTACTTGTATACTTTGGTAGTTGTTATATTTAGTTTATTTTAAGCTACAAGAAGTTGAAGTGGCAATGAGAAATAGAAAGTAAGTGGTCTCAATATCCTGGATTGTATGGGGAGCAGAATTCTGAAGTGTGACAATAACTACCAAGTAGAAGTCCTGCACCAGTAAATTCATACCCATAATATGTTTTCATTACTATTGAAAAAGAAACAAGATAGCCTGTTGTGCAATCAAGAAAATCACATACATAGAATGAGTGTAGCTAAGATAATGTTGTTGAGATAGATAAGTGGCAAGACTAGAGATGATAGAATCGGAAATGAAGGCATTCATGGGAACTTAGGGATACCACCAACAGTTGACTAGATGAGGAGAAGTCAACTGAGATGGTTTGGTCGTGTGCAATGAAGACTGATGAGGAGTGGTGCAAGTGGAAGGCGCTAAGATCAAGCAAAAGAGGTCATTACCTAGTTGGTCCCATAACTACGGGGTGCTGGGAGGGGTGGATGGGAAACACATTTAGCCTTTGGCTTTTTTTGCACAAAGTAGCTGCTCACTGGACTTGAACCCTTGTTTTCATGCTGGACAACCCAAGCTGCTACCATTGCACCAAAGCAATGATGCACTGAGAACAAGCGAAAGGCCAAAAATCACTTGGGTTGAAGTCTTACCAAAAGTTATGAGTGTGAATGATTTGTTGAATGAAATGGTTGTAATGAGAGTGAAATGACAAGACAGGATTCGTGTAGCGAGACCCTAATTGAGTTTAGTAGTGTATTTGTTCCTCTAGATGTTAAATCATATCCTTTTTTTTTTGCTGATCTGATAATGTTGTGAGCATGCAAGAGGGGAAATAATGCCATATATGGTGTATAAGAGAATTAAGTATTTGTCCATGGGAAAATCTGTCCATCTTTATTATTTTTTTGATAGAGCGAAGGAGAATCGACCCATATGATTCTCTCTCCCATTCATACCCTAATCCGTTTTCTTCCTTCTTCTTTTCTCGTACTCAATATTTGGCAAGCTGGTTTTCTATGTGGTATTAGAGCTTGATCATATCGATTCAGCCTAGAAGATCTTGGTGAACTCAACAGGCCGTATGACAAGGTATGGTTACCTAAGCCAATAATATACTATCTAAAAGCCAATGATTTATGAGTAATTATGATTTTTTTGGAGGTTGGGAAGTATGTTTGGCATTTTTTCCCCGATTTTTGAAATTTCTTGAAAAGAAATTCTACATGGGAATTGGTTGATTTGCCACAAGGTAAATACTTTGTAGGTTACAAATGGATTTTCAAAGTTAAATATAAAGTGGATGAATAAGTTTAGAGATTTAAGGAAAGACTAGTTGCAAAAGGATATACACAGAAGTATGGAGTTGATTATCAAGAAACTTTTGCACCAGTGGTCAAGAATAACTTTGTACAAATTTTGTTATCTTTGGCAGCAAATCAACATGGGCCTCTTTACCAGTTTGATGTAAAAGATCCTTTTTTATATGGTGATGACTTAGGTTAAGATGTGTATATGAAGGATTTCTCCAGGTTTTAAATTATCTTCATCCGATGAGAAGGTTTCTTGATTAAAGAAAGCATCATATGGTTTAAAATGGTCATCAAGAGCATGGTTTGACTGGTTGAGGAAGGCAATGTTGAATTTTGGTTATAGTCAAAGCTTGTCAGATCATACACTATTCATCAAACATAATCATGGAAAAATTATGGTTCTCATTGTGTATGTTGATGATATAGTAATGACATGTAATAATGCACAAGAAACCGAGAACCTGAAGGACCATTTAGCAAAGGAATTTGATACTAAGTATCTAGGGGGATACTGAAGGACTTGGAAAAGTTGCAAGATTCAAATAGGGAATTTTTGTTTCACATAGAAAATATGTTCTTGATTTGTTGAAAGAAACTGGCATGTGGGGGAGGGGGGGTGTAAACCAACACTCATCGAATAGAGTCACAAGTTAGGTGATGATGATGAGCTGTCTCTGATTGACATTTGTATTGGCTGACTCATTATTTGATTTTCACTTGTCAATATTGCTTATGCAGTAAGTGTAGTAAAAATCAGCATTTGGAGGCAGCTCATAGAATTCTTCAGTATTTGCAATCATCACTAGGGAAGGGTCTGTTATTTTCTCTACTTTGTCACATGAAGATAGAAGCTTTTATTGACATTGGCTGGGCTGGCTTTTTGACAGGCAGGAGGTTTACTTCAGGCTATTGTACTTTTGTTTGTGGTAATATTGTTACATGGAAAATTAAAAAAATAGTCTGTGTTTGTTAGGTCCACTGTAGAGGCCTCTTGCTATGGCTTATGGTGTGTGTGAGCTTCTTTGGTTGCAAATGTTGTTGAAGGAAATGGGATTTCTTACCAATGTTTCTGTGAGACAATATTGCGATAACAAGGCTGCCATCAATATTGCCTATATCTTGTCCATCATGTAAGGATTAGATATATTTGAGGTTGAGTCTGACAGACGACACTACATCAAAGAAAAATTGAAATCTGGAGCTATTTATATTCTGTATGTGAAAAGTGGAGATCAACTTGCTGATCTCTTAACTGAATGGGTAAGTGGATTACATCTTCAAGGTATCTTGAGCTTAATATTTATGCACCAGTTTGAGGGGGAGTTTCCATGTTGTTACTTATATAAAAAACCAGAGGAGGAGAATCTGTCCATACATTTTTTTTTTCTCCCATTCGGACCCTATTTTTTTTCCTGTGACTTTATAACTCATCTCAAAATTCTCAACATAACTAAAATATGTGGAGTCCACTCTAAACCAATTCTAGTTGGTGTAGGTATTGTGGTATCCGTTTTAGGATACTTATGTTGGCAAGTCAGGAGCAGGGCATGATCAAGATAGGTAGGAGCTGGATCCCCCAAGGACAGGAGTGCAGAGGGACTGTTAACTTCTTTAAAATTTATGGTATACATATATAATATGCTTTTTACAATAATATTTCTAGTACAAACTATGTATTAAAATCATTTTGACAGATATGAAGCATCCTGTCTAAAAATCCGAGACCAGAACCTAGAGGTAGTATAAAATGGTTGGAGTGAGATTCAATTCCTGAATAGGAAAAATGAAGAGGGTGGGCTGTCATTAGATTTGGTCAATAAAAAAAACTTCTTAGTGTTGGAATTGGATAATACCCTAAAATGTGAAGAGATATATTGGCATCAACAATCCATATTCAAATGGTTGAAAGAGAGGGACAGCAATACAGGCTTCTTTCATAAAGTGGCAAACGGGAGGAAATGAAAAAAACTTTATCCCAAGTCTGATGATAAATGGGGAGGAAGTGGAATCCTATGAGGAGATTTCAAATGAAGCTATCCGGTACTTTGTTGAGTTGTACAAAAAGGAGAGTGTGGACAGACCTCACATCTCGGATCTTTTTGAGGATTGGCTCCCTAGTAATATGAGGGAGGCATTGGAGGTTTCTTTCTCGGTGGAGGAGGTGAAAGAGGTGTTTAGTATGCAGAGGGATAAGCCCCCTGACCTGGATGGTTACTCGATGCATTTCCACTAGGTGGTGTGGGATATTATAATTAAAGAGGATTTGATGGAGGTATTTGTTGACTTTTATGAACATGGATCATTGAGCAAAGGGTTGAGAGCAACTTTCATTGCTCTTATTCCAAAAAAAAAGATGGTGTAAGGGTCTTATCTAATTATTGACCAATTAGCCTTGTATGTAAGTTTGTATAAGATCATCTCCAAGGTTCTGCCTATAAGAATCTGAAGAGTTATGGGGGAGGTGTTGTTGTCCACACAAAGTGCTTTCATTTGACGGTGACAAGTTACTTATGGCATTTTGATTGCTAATGAATGTGTAGATTACATAATGAAGTCTCGGGAATTGGGAGTGGTATGCAAACTTGATTATGAGAAAGCTTACGATAAGGTGGATTGAAATTTTCTATTTTGGGTATTTATTTTTTGGATAATTAGTAATTTAACAGCAGATAAGGCCCTAAACAGAGCGGAATAGCGGAACAGGATTCGTGTAGCCGACCCCAAATAGTTGGGATAAGGCTGTTTGTTGTTGTTGTTATTTTTTGGATAATTAACTTTATTAAGAAAAGAAGAAAGGAGAGAGACTAAAATGCAACAACTGGGGGGAACACCATACAGGCTGCCTTCAAGAAGACAGTTTTCAAAAATGACCGACAGAGGATTAACCCCTCAATAAGCGAGCTTATCAGCCAATTCATTAGGGACTAAAGAAATAGATAACAAAGACACAAGCTCCCTGATCTCATAGATGATGGGAGCCAATTCCCAAGAGCCCAAACATTTCCCTGTTCCCCAACTAATAACTATTGTCGAGTCTCCCTCAACCTCACAGTCTTTTAGCATAATCTCCCTTAAACCCATTAAGAGACTATTTGTTTCAGCTTCTATTGCATTACAAACTCCAAGAACCCACAAATAACACTAACAACATTATGTTCATGGTCCTTGATCACACACCGAAAACTAGCTTTCCCTGGGTTTCCTTTGGAGGCACCATCAAAATTCATTTTGAAGCAACCAACTTTGGGAGGGATCCAACTATAAAATACAACTCTTCTTCTTAGATTGGTTCATTTTAGAGAGGAAACCCAATCTCTAAGGAAAGAAAGATGAAGATCATGAAATTCTTTAAGGACTGAAAGCTAATTTCCCATATCTCGCACAATACCATCAATAACATCATCTCTAGAGCTGAACTTCTCTTAAAAAAGTCTTCTATTTCTTTCCTTCTACACTCCCCTCATCACTGCATGCAACAGGTTATCCCAAAATAGTCTAGCCTGATTCCCTTTTTCCCCTCCATGCCATTGGATAATGAAATCCTTGATGTCGTTAGGCGACACATGCATTCTCCCCATTCTGGAGAAAAAATAATTCCAAATAGCCCTCGTAAAGCTACAATGGATAAATATATGCTTGGGAGATTCACTGTCATTTTTACTTAAGATGCACCATTGGGGCGAGAAGGCCATATGGGGGCTTCTTTTCTAGAGAACATCCATGGTATTTATTCGATTAAGCACTGTTGACCACATGAAGGCTTTCACCCATGGGAGAGCCTGGGGTTTCCAAATCCTCGTGGCAGGAAAAGACATATCTAAATTATGGGAAGGAAGCTCTAAAGAAAGATTTACTAGAGAAAATCCTAGAAAACTCAATGGTCCAAATTCTCTTGTTAGGAAAAGAATTTGAAATGAAAACTTTCCAGATTAGACACGAGCAAGGTCAACTTCCTAATCAAATAAGTCTCTTTTGAAAGTCAGATTCCAGGAGTGACCACTAAGGGAGGGAGAAAGCACATCGGCAATAATTGCATCCCTATGGGTAGATAATCTAAACAGATGTGGTTGGGTAATAGATAAGCATTGGTCCCTCACCAGAGGTCAGTCCAAAATTTAATCAACTTACCATTGCCCACTACTAAGCGAACATGAGGAAGAAAACAAGGATATGGATTGATAATTTGTCTCCAAAACAAGGACATAGAGGGAGAAATTCGATGGCAGCAATTCCAACCATTTGGATCCATCCCATATTTATTGCGAATAATGGATTGCCAAAGACTGCCCTCCTCATCAAAGAATCTTCATAACCATTTCCTAAGCAGAGCCAAATTCTTCTCCTTGAGATGCCCAATTCTAAGACCACCATAATCCTTGGGCCACAAACATCTTCCCATTTCACCAAATGATCCTTTTTACCCCTCATTCGCAAAGAAAATCCCGTTAGGATTTCTCTAAACCCCTACACTTCTTGACATTTTGAAAATAAACATATAGTAGACAGATACATTTGACAAGGCTGCCTTGATTAACGTGATTCTTTCCCCCAAAGAAATCTAAGACTTCTTCTATCTCGCCAACCTTTTGGTTACTTTTTCCACTACAGGGTCCCAAAAAGAGATAGCTCTAGGATTCCCTCAAGCGGCATTCCCATAAGAGGCCACGGTTGGACCTTACAACCAAAATTAGCTGCCTATGAATTAAAGGCCATCTCATCCACCCCTATCCCAGCCATATTAGATTTTGCAATATTGACTTGAAGCCCCGAAATACATTCAAAGATTTTTGAAATAAGCTTTAAATTTGCTACTTGATCACTACTTGCTTCTACAAAACAAATAGTATCATCTGCAAACTGTAAGTGGGAGACCGATGGACCCGATTGACTGCTTTTAAAACCCTTATAAGACCAGTATTAGTTGCTCTCGACATTAAGGCACTAAAGCCACCCACCACCAAGATGAAGAGGAATGTAGACAAAGGATCCCCTTTGTCTAATCCCTCTAGATGATGAGAAAAAACCTTTTAAGACCCCATTTATCATTACTGAAAAATGAAGGTCCCAGTCCACCCTGTCATAGGCCTTTTCCAAATCGATCTTGCACATCAATCCCTTCTCATTCAACCTACGTCTCCCATTAACCAATTCATTAGCTACCAGAATATTGTTAGTCATGTGCCTTCCTTTCACAAAAGCACCCTGTGCAATAGACACCAAACCCCCATCACATTCCTCATCCTCAAGGATAAAATCTTCGCAATAATGTTATATAAGCTGTTGAAAAGGCTAATTGGCCGAAATTTAGTTAATTCCTTAACATCTTCCTTTGGTTCTTTGGGACAAGCACAATAAATGTAGCATTTGTACTCTTGTTAATGGTTTCCCGTTCATAAAATTAATGGAACACTTCTATAAGGTCTTCTTTCACAAACTCCCAATATTCTTGGTAAAAAATGGAAGAGGACCCATCAGGACTTGGGGATTTATCCTTGTCAATACTGAAAACAACCTCTTTGATTTCCTCTTCTGAAAAACAAAATTCTAGCTGAGCAGCTCCTTCCTCATCCACACACCTTGGGAAACGATTATCAATATAAGGCCTACCCCTATTTTCCTTAGCATAAAACCCAGAGAAGAAACTTATAGTTGCGTCGTTGATCTTTTCCTCGTTAATTTCCTCACCTTGAATGAACATTTTAGAGATCATGCTTCTCCTTTTTTTTTTTTTTTTTTTTTTCCGCTAGCCGCTTTATGGAAGAAACTAGTGTTATTATTGCCTTCTTTTAGCCATTTATATTTAGCTTTTTTGTTTCCAATGAAGCTCTTCTTCTCGCAACAACACATCCATTTCCCCCAAAAGGGAATTTTTCTACTCGAATCATCTTCCACTAAAACCCCACTTTCTTCCACTATTTTGTATCTCCTTAATAGCCTTCTAAATCCTTCCTTTGTTTGTTATAACTTTGATTGTCCCAAAAGTTTCTTTGTTCCATACTATCAACTTGCTCTTCACATACTGAAGCTTTTTTATAAAGCAAAAACCTTTCCACCTAGAAACTTCACACTCATTCCACCACTTTTTGACACAATTTGTAAAGGACACATGAAGATTCCACATATTTTCAAAATATAAAGGGGGAAGGCCCTAATTTTATTCGAGAAGTGGATAGTAAAATTGGGCAATGATCCGAAGTAATCTTAGGGAGAGCTTCCTATGCAAATTGTGGATATAAATCTTCCTAGCTATTGGAAAACATAAATCTGTCCAACCGGCATAAAGTAGGATACTCTTGGCCATTTGTCCAAGTGAATTTGACATTTGTCAAACAACAATCCCTTAAGGCATGATCTTGTATAAACCCATTAAAATCCCTCATACTCCTGGTCATTACACTGACTGGAGATTTCTCATGAATAAACCAGATTACACTGAAATCACCCTCAGCCACCTAAGGCCCCTCCCAAGCATTTATGATAGATCCCAATTCTTCACACAAGGCATCCCTATTTTTTTGCAACCGCGGGCCCGTAAACACTTGTAAACAGCCAATCCACCCCAGCAAAAACATCTTCCAACCATAAAGAGATAAAAAATGTCCCCATCCAAACATCCTTTTTTCTTTATAGAATCAAAATTCCAAGTCATAAGGATTCCACCTGAAGAACCAATTGCCGGAAGGGCACACCATTCTGAAGTTGCCAACCCAACTGCACTCCTGATTAGCTTATAACCCGTAATCTCCTTTTTAGTTTCTTGCAGTGCAATTAAGTCTGGTTTGAACTTTCACCAAACATTCTCGCACTTTCTTTTTTTAACCTCACCCAGCCTTTTCACATTCCATGAAATAATCGTCATGACACCACAATGTTTTTACCCCACCCATTTTTTCTGCTTCCAGTAGCATCACTAACTCCCGTAGTATTGTTGTTCATTTCCCAGGCTAAGTTTTTTAATTCCCTCTTACCTTGTCTTGATTTTACATTCCTCCTATGCGGTGGCTCCTCCTCATCCATATCCATGAAGTATAGAACCTATTTTTGTCAACTACCTTCAACCCCATTTTACCCACCATATGATCAATATTTTCCTTCCATTTCTCCTTCACTTCCTTTTGTTTCCCTGCTATGACTTCCCAGACGGCAATTTTGGTAATCCCTATTCACAACCTGAAGTGTAGGAGACACACAACATTAGAGAGAAGTGGAATGTATAGTAGTATTGGCAATTTGGGGAATAGAAGAAGGAACAAAAGAATTTGAAGACAACATATGGGACAGAGATTCAGAAATACCTGGGGATACAAAGAGGCCTTGAGGATTGGATTCTTGACAACAAATCCCCCCAGTACTTGTTCCTTTGCTATCAATATTTTGGGTATTATCCATGAAAGGGTTTGGTGATAGTTGGCTGAAGTGGGTGCAAGGATGTGTGAAAGACCCTTTAATCTCGATCCTATTAAATAGGACATCTAAGGGATTTTTCAAGGCATCCTATGACCTAAGACAAGGTGACCCATTGTCACCCTTTTTATTTACATCTTGTGGCAGATGGTCTTTGTGCAGTTCTTTGGAGAGCAAAAAGTGTAGGTCTCATTGAAGGTTTTAAAGTAGGTGATGGGGATCAGTCTATTACACACTTGCAATTTGCCGATGATATGATTTTATTTCTTAAGGGGACAATGTAAGCATTAGAGGAATGGTAATGTGTTGAAAAATTTTTGAACTAATTTCGGGTCTCAAAGTTAACATGTCAAAATCATGTATGGTTGTGATAAATGTGGAGAATCAAAGATTGAGGGAGCTTGCAAGTGTGATCGGTTGTAAAGTTGGTGAATGGCTTATCAAGTATATGGAGTTACCATTAGGAGGGTAGCCCTGGTTTATATATCATTTTGGGATCCAGTTGTGGAGAAGGTGTTGAAGAAGCTTGCATGTTGGAAGAGAAAGGCTACATTTCATTGGAAGGAAGAATTACATTGATCAAAGCAGCCTTTAGCAATATACCTGTGTATTATATTCCCCTATTCAAAATGCCATCAAAGGTGGTATTTGTGCATGAGAAATATCAGAGGGATTTCTTATGGGATGAAGGTAGAGGAAAGAAGGATCACCTCATGTGATGGGAGGAAGTGACAAAATTAAAATTAAATGCAGGGGTTGGGGATTGGGAGAAATGGTTATGGCGTTTTACGGTGGAGAGTCATTTCTTATGGCATTCCATCATTGTTAGCAAAAAATGGCATGGATGCAAATGGGTGGGATGTCTGTCAAATACTCCCTCGATCTCATTCATTGATGTGGAAAATTGTCCAAATTGCTCTACTTTTTTCCTCACACTTGTTTTGGGTTAGGATGTGGAAGGCGAATCAAGTTTTGGAAAGATCTTTGGTGGGGGGATCAACCCTTGGCTGATTCATATGCGAGACTCTTTTGCCTTTCCATGTAAAAAGATTCTTATGTTATTGACATCTTTTAGTATTCTACCACTGGACTGTTATGGAATTTAAAATTTTCTCGACATTTGTTTGATAGGGAGGTACCCATGATTGCACATTTGATGCAATATTAGGAGGATATTTACATATCCTCACATGACATAGATGTGTGTATTTGGTGTCCCAATCCATTTGGTATCTTTTTAGTCAAATCTTTTTTCTTGGTCATAGTGGGCACATTTGATGCAATATTAGGAGGATATTTACATATCCTCACATGACATAGATGTGCGTATTTGGTGTCCCAATCCGATTGGTATCTTTTTTTAGTCTAATCTTTTTTCTCGATCCCAGTGGGTGAAACCCCATCTAGTCCCAGTTCAGAATATATGGAAAACTTTGCCCCCCCACCTTCATGCATTCTCATGGTTGGTGTGCTTAAATTGGGTAAATACTGGGGACGTATTGCAGTGGCGACGACCGTATATGTGTTTATCTCCAAACATGTGCGTTTTATGGCAAAGATGTGGAATCAAACAATCATATATATTCCTTCATTTTAGCTATCTAAGGATGATTTGGGCTCATTTTCTAGAAGGGTTAAATATTCATTGGGTGATGCCAGAGAATGCAATAGGGGGTTACTATACGCTTGGGTAGGTGGTGTGGGAGAGAGGAAAACTATTTTGGAGGGCTGTGGTGAAATTCCTAGAGGGTGGAGGGGGGGCGGGGGGTGAATAGGAATATCCCTAGATTTTTAAATTGATTATTCTAATTTTTACCCTACATCAAACTCATTAGTTTTTACCCAATTAAATACGATTTTTTATCACGGAATGATTATGTTAATATCCAAGTCATAGAAATAAATAACTTGATTTAGTGCTAAAATACATATGGACAATATGCTTACGGAAATCTTAGTTTATAGCATGTAACAATTTTAGCCAATTTTTTGAATTTAACACAAATTATTAACTCATTAATTTATGCTCTATCAGATTAAATGCCATGATCAATGCAATAAAGATATCTAAAGCAAGCAATCACATAATAGCACAAAAATTAATAGTGGTTGGGTCGTTCTCTGACCTATACCCAGCCTCTGAAAGCTTGTCAGAGAACTGTTGATTTTTATTAGTAGGGTACTTCTATTATAGATAAATTCAATAAAACTGAAAGGACTTACTCAACCCACGAGAGTGTCTTGCTGTAACTCTGAAACGTCTGGTGGCTCTGGTAGACTATACAAACACCTCCGGTGGCTCCAGTGGAGGTTAACACAGCTCCTGATGACTTCGGCAAGAGCTCCAAAGATGCAGTGGTAGATGGAAAGATCAAATATGATATTTTGATAAATGCCTCTCAGTAGGCAGATGTGCCAATAGTAACCAGCCCCTCTTTGCAAGCTTTTCCAGTAGTAGTTGATAGAATCAAAGATTTTGAGCTCTAACTCTCAGAGTTTTCCAAGGTAGGGGATACCTAATCCTTCATCTCTCTCCAATATATAAAAACAATCCAGGAGAGAAGAATACAACAGAGACAAGATTAAGGTTTACGTATGGGAATCACAGTCTCTTCAAGATTTAGAGATATCCTTGCAGGATTTTCACACAAGAATGCTCAAGGACTTCACATTTTCTCTCTTTTCTTTCGTAACTTTCTTAGGGTTTTTGTACAACTTTAGAAGTGTATTATAAACATAAATTCATGCAAAACCATAATCCAGACGGCAACATGATCTGGACCATTGATTCTTAGGAAAAAATCAAATAATTCAGATCCAGTGCTGCCAGATTGATCTGCCCAAAACGGGCGGCTCAATCCAGAACTCTCTGCTTGCTTAGAGAGCCTAGACCCGAGACCTCCGGATCGATCTGGTCAAAATGGGTGGCTTGATACGCCTGGTCAGCTTGCTCTTTTCCACCTTTTTTTGTGGGATTCTTCCCATGTGTTCCAGTTTGGTACTATTAAATTTATTCATTTTGAATACTTTTTGGGCCAATGAGAGAGAAGGGTCTAGGGAAGGGTAGGTCAACCTAACCTCTTCTAGGTCATGGGTATGGTCAGTCGGCTTCTTTTGATGTGTCTCTTGATTACACAAACAGATTAAAACTCGCTAACAATACAGACTTTAACTACTTACTTACATCAGACTCGTTACTCCTCTTTTTACCCATTTTGTCATGGAATTGACAATTACTAAACATACACTAACATGTGGTTCAAGGCATATTGTGGGGAGTTTGGAAAGTGAGGAATAGGAGAATTTTTGAGGGAGTGGAGGGCAGTGAGGGAAGCAATTATTTGTGAGGTTGGATCATGGATCTAATTTCACTGGAGTTTTACGCTTTCTCTATGAAAAGTTGTATCTTCTCCTCCCTAAATGGAACTTCAATGGTTCAGCCAATGGAAATCCAGGTCCATCTGGGCATGGGGGCCTGCTTCGGGATGAGAATGGAAATATAGTTTGGGTAATCAGTGGTTCTTTAGGAGGAGACTTGACCAAGGCTGAACTACGTAGTTTGCTTATGGAGTGAAATCAAAGCTTTTGGAAAAGTTGGGGTGTCTAGTGGAAGGTGATTCAAAAGTGGTGATCAGTTGGGCTAAAGGCTCTTGGACATTGTTGAGGTATATTCATGAGATGAGAGCAATCATGAGAGAGACATGTGTTGTGATAGGACACGTCCCAAGGTCTCAAAATGAGGAAGCTGACAGTTTCGCTAAGTGGAGGAAAGATCAGTCCACAAGGTTTAAGGGGAACTCAATGCCAGAATGGAATAGTAGATAGTATAGCTGTGTGAATTTTTCTGTTGTACTCTTCTTGTATAAGTGTTTCATGCTTTGTACTCTATTGATTTTTTTCTTTTTCAATAAATTCTGTTATTAATAAAAAAAGAAGGTAGCATAATTAACATTTTTGCATTTATGCTTACGCAAATTGCTAATGCAGATGATTTGTGATTGATTTGGTTCTTGCTTGATTCAGCTTAGCTAAAGGCATCATATATAATTTTTTACGTTGTTAAAGTGTCATTAAGTTAGAATATACTTTTATTTTAATATCTACCTTAATGAATGGCATCATGAACCATACAACAAATTGACCATATATATTCACAGTTGTGGTAGTAAAAAATTGTTAAATGAGGATCATGTAGGGAATGTCGGTTTAGGAATCGGCAAAGTAGAGGAGAGTAGAGATCATAGA